>JAPIVC010000672.1:600000-955000 GCA_030586385.1 Camponotus fellah | reverse complement strand
CTAATGAATAATATTAAAAAAAAGAGTGTTTTTGTTTTTCAATCTGTATCAATAACACAATATGATGATATGTAAAAAAATAATACATTTTAACAATTAATTTATAATAAAAAAATTTATGTGATTTCACATTTTGTATTTCATAAATAGTGACGAATCAAAAGTCAGTGTAAGGCATGCGAACGATGCGATTACAGCTCAATCCTAACGCAGTATAGCACACTTGGAAAGGAAAGTTTAGTCAGAAAGAAGCATACCTTTCGACTCTTTTCCGGAAATCAAAAAGACTTATATAAATTTCCTCCCATTAATAAAAAAGGAAAAGAAAAGAAGCAAAAGTCAAGATATATAAACTTTTTAGATTTTGTTACTATTAAATATTAGTATTAAATATTCTCATATATTATATAAGAATTAGCATCAAATCATTAGAGACAAAATAATATAAAATATCTTATACATATATACATATATTTAGTTTCAAAACTTTATGTATATAAATATATAATATTTATTTTTTGATAATATATTACCTTAATGTTTTTATACACATAAAAATAATATAATAATAATTGATATAAGAAATATAATTTTTAAAAATATGCAATTAATGTTACGCAATTAATGCAATGCTAAATTTGTATAAAACTAAGATTATGAATGAATATACTATGCATTATTCTTTACAAATAAATAAAAAATTTGTAGTAAGTTTATAGTAATAAAATATATAATAATAAAATTTTTTAGTAAGAAAGTGAAAGTACTTCTCATAAAATATTTCATTATTTTACATCAAAATAAGTAATAATTATACAAATAATTATCTTATAAATGATAGATTTATTTTTTACTCCATCTTAATATCTTTATATAAGACGTTTAAGAAAATATTAGAAACAAGAAATAAAACAATTTTATTTATTTAAGAAGTTTTTATATAAAAAGAAAATATTTTTGGTGCATTTCCAGTGCAGTATTGTGTTTGAGAAAAAACAAGTGTACAGAAAAATATATTTGTTATATCATTAAAGATTTTTACATTTATTATATTGTTCTACTTGTGTGTAACAAGAGGACTCATTCAAATTGCCACATAAATGATATGATTTATTATTCTAAAACACAGTATTTAAAAGAGAGCAACAATATTTTTTTTAGAAACAATATTTTTTGTATTTATTATTTTAATCACTTTTCCATTTTTATACTTGTAATTTATTACCGATTAATTAAAAAAAATAACATAAAAGAATAACAAAAAAATAAATCACAATTAATATATGTACAATCGAAAAATTTTAAATATCTAATAATTTTTTTAATAAATGATCTATATATGATATATCTGAGTGATCAATAATTTTTAAAGATCGATCATTTTTCATATTAATATATAAATGTTAATGACATACAGCAATTAGCATTAGTATTAGTGATTGCAGCATACATTCAAAATTATCTATTAACTATTCTATTATTAATGATATTAAAAATCGTTGTATTTCTATATTATTTTACAGCAACACAAAAGTGAAATAAGAAGATAAATAGAATATGAAGATTTTATAAGCTTGATTCACGAAATTGATTAAATGTTTCAGAAATTTCAAACAATCATTCAGAAATATATCATTTAAAAAAATATATTGTATATTTGTATATTTCTTTTGTGTGATTATACTACTATTTTTTTTTATATATTTCTCTCTTTCAAACATCTCTTTCTCTTTCTAACTACATTAAAGTTTTTTTACAAAGTTGCTAAAACATTTAATCAATTTTGTAAATTATTAAATTCAGGCAATTAATTACTCTAATAATAATTATTAATTGGTTTTTAATATTGTGATAATAAAAGAATTAAAGAGATTAATAAAAAAGTGAGTTGCAATATATTATATATACATAAGTGCTTTATACTATTTATTCTAATGATAATGAGCTTAATAAGGTTAATTTAATGTGTCACACAATTTTAAATATTATTATTATTATTTCATTATAATAGCAGTAGTTAATATAGCGGTAATCAATATATAACAGATACTCACCCATATTAAATTATAATATATTTATTGATGATTTTTCATTCACTTTTATCATAAACTTCAACTTTTCTCATAAGACTGTTATTTCTTTATTGCAACTATATTGAATTATACTCAAAATATTATAATTATCAAAAGCGAAAAATCATATAAATTTTTTTTCTTGTAAGATATGTGGAAATAAATTAGCTTCATTTCTCTCATTTGCATTTGACGATTTATAAAATATATAAATTGCTTTTTCCAATATTCTCCATTAATAAATGTAATTTAATCTACGTATATTATCGCTAACGAAAATTGATTTTACGACGATTGATTAAAATTTATAAACAATTATTTATTAATTTATAAAATTATAATTAGTTTATAAAATTTATAAAAAATTATTTATTAATCCACGATCAAAAGAAAAGAAAAGAAACTCTTCGAAATATTTTACTAATGAAAAAGAAATTTATTTATTTCGATATATTTCACGTAAGAAAAAAGTTTATAAGATTTCTTATTTCAATATAGTTACAATAAGGAAGAGCCTTGATATATCTTAATCCTAATTAGATGACTGACATGAGATTTATATTACACACATATAATAAATCTAACAGAATTCTGACGCATCTTATCCATGCATCCATCATGGAAACATGCTTGTAACATTGATATAATCCAAAATATTTTCGTAGAAAGTTTCCGAAATATTTTCGTAGTTTATTAACAAATAAATAGTAATATTGAAAAGTTCGATTAATGTAAAATTTATTCCTAATAAAAGATCATGTTAAATCTTATTATTCAATATCTGAAGAAATCTATAACGCAAAACATTTACTATTATTATTATTTTCATAATTATATTTTGTTATTATTAAAATATTATTTTTCATAACTTTATAATCATTTTACTACAAGTTATAAAAACTTGATCATATTTATGATACTGAAAAGAATGATAGAAAATATTTCCAGAGTATTTCATGCGAATTATAGACTCATATTATACAGGGTGTCCTGCAACTACCGCTCCATATTTTAAAGGTAGATTCTCTGGCGAATTTAAAAATGATTTTTCCTCAGCGAAAATGTCGAAGAAGATCATTATTTTTTGCATATTCCTAATTTTTGTCATGATGTATCTTTCTAACTAAGCCTTAAATTAAAATTCTATTAAAGTAAACTCTACCTAAAATTAACTAAAGAATGTGACTTTATTAATACTTTATTCCCATGAGGCTTAGTTTGCGAAAAACCCTTTATTTTCAATCATTCATAACTCGAATACTATTAGTGCCTCGACATTTTCGCTGGGGAAAAATCGTTTTGAAATTGGCCAGAGAATCTATCTTTAATGGAGCAGTAGTTGCAGGACACCTTGTATATTCTCTACTTGAAAAATGATCTCAGGAACATCTTTAATCATCCACACGATATTATCCTGCATAATGTGATAATTGCAATAATAATAACAGACAGAGAATAAGAAACAAGAATTTCGAAATCCACGATAAATAATAGAAAATACAATTATAAACAAGCATCAGAATGTTTGACGCGATAACATAATTAAATTTTAGAGAAGGGGAAGCAGTTCTCGTGGTAAACACGGAGCAGAGTCGTAAACATCAAACGATTCCGCGCGGCTACGGTCGAATTTGTCGCGGCGCACGGATACCTGGTGATCCCATTGATAAGTGGCTCACTGAAACATTGTCGTAGGCCCGAAAAAGCGGGCCTCCGGTCGATCGTCGCTCGCGGATTCACCGCGCGATCGCGCGAGACATGTCCGCGCCATTGGATAACGGTACCCGAGAACACGTCACTCGGCGAGGAGGGACCCCCCATCCACTCTTGACGAGTCTCGGGGAGCCGGCGCCGACGGTGGGAGAGCCCACTCCAAAGCGTTTACCGTCGACCATTTACACTTGACAAGGACGGACTCTAACCGACGACAAGGACGGACTCGACGCGCTCAAGTCTGAGTGCAAAGAGCGGGGTTTTCGCGAAAGGGGTATGGTAATGATGACGATGATGGGTGCGACAGGTACTACCAAGACGATATGCGTGTTTCTCATGACGTGCCAGCGCGACCACGCGGATATGTCAATCGGAACAGAAGGAAGAATGGACGTCGAATTTAAGCTTTTCGCGCGACCAGGATGTGAGCAATGAAGGGCGCTTACGCGTGAATGGAATGGATATCCTCTTGGAAGTCGCAGTCTGGCAGGTGGATATGACAGTTTATCGATTGTCAGGCAACAGCAGCTGTAAATCCGGAAGAAAATTCAATTCTTCAGGAAATATTTTTTCTTTATCTTCCAGTTGTTTATTTATGTTTTCCTCCTCGACACCTTCGCTTTTTATCATTCTTCATCAAATTTATATATATTAATATATATATATATATATATATATATATAATATAAAGAAAATGAGAAAAATAATTAAAAAAATTAATGGCAAATGAGAAATAATTAAAAAAATAATAAGTTTATATATGTTACATAAAAAAATTCGTGAATATTGTGTTCTATTTTTATATATCTAATTATCTTTACTGTTATATTTAATTTTTAAATTATTTTTTCATGTCATCGATATATTGAATGTCGGAAGTCATTATTAAATTCCTCTTATTAAATTCCTTTCTTATCAATTTTGATTTATTCGAATCTTTGTCTTTGTCGATTGAAGTCTATCCTTATCGAATGTAAATAATCAATGGTAATAATAATCAGGATAATAACGGTTGATTTATTAGGAAAAGTATTCAAACAACAATTTATTCGTAGCTATTATATTAACAGATAAAATTTATCGCTGCATTTTTTAAAATTCCGCGACATGTAATTCTCTCAATATAGATCTGACATGTCTGACTTATAATGTCTATCTTCTACTTAATATTTTATAAATTATAATATTCTTTGATTTATAAATAAAACAAACACGTTTTTACGTCCTTGCTTATTTCATTTTCTCATTTGTTTCTAATTTCTGTGTTCCAAATTTAGAATCTTCGTCAAATTCTGAATTGGCGTTTAATTGATAATCTAATGCAATCTAATTTCAGATACAAAGGATTACCAATCAACAATTATTTTTATTCTTAACAATAATTTTAACAGTGAAGAATTATTCATTTTATTTATAAACATGAATGTAAAATAAATAAATAAATAAATATAATTGGCTTCTAAATATTAGCATAACAATAGATATTTGAAGAAATCGATCAATTATTAAAAAAAAAAGTATTTGCATTTCAATATAAATATTAGACATTTTTCCAGAGTCAAAAGATTTTAATTAGCGCCACAAGGGCACACAGATAAAAATAAGTGTCAAATCAAAACTTATATATTTAATTAACGCGTTCATTGTTTCGTATATACGCAACAATTTATAATCTTCTTAGAAGAATTTAATAATTTTAAATTTCAACAATATTATAGTCTTATTTTAATATTTTATTGTAATTGTCACCTCAAGAATATATAATTATTCCACTCTACTTTAAGAAAATTATAATTATCTTTGATTTAAAAATATTATTTTCTATCTAACATTGTTTCTTTTCCCCCCAAGAAAATTAAACCTTAATTAAATCATAAGAATATATTTTTCTTGATTCCATTATATAAAATGGCTTTATTCAAGTAAGCAATTATTCGATCAATTATATTTTTCCTTAATTAACGCAATATAATTTTATTTCAAGATTTTCGTGTTAAAATTAAATATATTTTCAAAACAAGAATGTCTTTTTCTTGTGTACAAATATACATCATTTTAATACATACATCGTTTTTCGAAGAATTTAATAATTTTAAATTTCAATAATATTATAGTCTTATTTTAATATTGTAATTGTCATCTCAAGAATATATAATTCAATTCTACTATAAGAAAATTATAATTTTTGATTTAAAAATATTATTTTCTATCTAACATTGTTTATACATTTTATTGATTGAACTATATAAAATGGCTTCATTCGAATAAGCAATTATTCAAGCAATTATATTTTTCTTAAATTAAAACAATATAATCTCATTTCAAGATTTCCACGTTAAAACTAAATATATTTTCAAAACAAGAATATTCTTTTTTTTCTTAGTGCAGAATGAAATGTCCATCCTTTTTTTGTGTAGAAATATACATCGTTTTAATACATACATCGTTTTTCGAAGAATTTAATAATTTTAAATTTCAATAATATTATAGTCTTATTTTAATATTGTAATTGTCACCTGAAGAATATATAATTATTTAATTCTACTTTAAGAAAATTATAATCTTTAATTTAAAAACGTTATTTTCTATTTAACGTTATTTCTTTTTCATTCAAGAAAATTAAATCTTAAATCATAAGAATATATTTTTCTTGATTGAACTATATAAAATGGCTTCATTCGAATAAGCAATCTCCTTTCAACATTTCCATGTTAAAACTAAATATATTTTCAAAACAAGAATATTCTTTTTTTTTCTTAGTGCAGAATGAAATGTCCATCCGATGTCCTTTTTTTGTGTAGAAATATACATCGTTTTAATACATATATACATACATCGTTTTTCGAAGAATTTAATAATTTTAAATTTCAATAATATTATAGTCTTATTTTTAATATTGTAATTGTCACCTGAAGAATATATAATTATTTAATTCTACTTTAAGAAAATTATAATCTTTAATTTAAAAAACGTTATTTTCTATTTAACATTATTTCTTTTTCATTCAAGAAAATTAAATCTTAAATCATAAGAATATATTTTCTTGATTGAACTATATAAAATGGCTTCATTCGAATAAGCAATCTCCTTTCAACATTTCCATGTTAAAACTAAATAAAATTTTCAAAACAAGAATATTCTTTTTTTTTCTTAGTGCAGAATGAAATGTCCATCCGATGTCCTTTTTTGTGTAGAAATATACATCGTTTTAATACATATATACATACATCGTTTTTCGAAGAATTTAATAATTTTAAATTTCAATAATATTATAGTCTTATTTTAATATTGTAATTGTCACCTGAAGAATATATAATTATTTAATTCTACTTTAAGAAAATTATAATCTTTAATTTAAAAACGTTATTTTCTATTTAACATTATTTCTTTTTCATTCAAGAAAATTAAATCTTAAATCATAAGAATATATTTTTCTTGATTGAACTATATAAAATGGCTTCATTCGAATAAGCAATCTCCTTTCAACATTTCCATGTTAAAACTAAATATATTTTCAAAACAAGAATATTCTTTTTTTTTCTTAGTGTAGAATGAAATGTCCATCCGATGTCCTTTTTTTGTGTAGAAATATACATCGTTTTAATACATATATACATACATCGTTTTTCGAAGAATTTAATAATTTTAAATTTCAATAATACTATAGTCTTATTTTAATATTGTAATTGTCACCTGAAGAATATATAATTATTTAATTCTACTTTAAGAAAATTATAATCTTTAATTTAAAAACGTTATTTTCTATTTAACATTATTTCTTTTTCATTCAAGAAAATTAAATCTTAAATCATAAGAATATATTTTTCTTGATTGAACTATATAAAATGGCTTCATTCGAATAAGCAATCTCCTTTCAACATTTCCATGTTAAAACTAAATAAAATTTTCAAAACAAGAATATTCTTTTTTTTCTTAGTGCAGAATGAAATGTCCATCCTTTTTTTGTGTAGAAATATACATCGTTTTAATACATATATACATACATCGTTTTTCAAAGAATTTAATAATTTTAAATTTCAATAATATTATAGTCTTATTGTAATATTGTAATTGTTACCTCAAGAATATATAATTATTTAATTCTACTTTAAGAAAATTATAATCTTTAATTTAAAAACGTTATTTTCTATTTAACATTATTTCTTTTTCATTCAAGAAAATTAAATCTTAAATCATAAGAATATATTTTTCTTGATTGAACTATATAAAATGGCTTCATTCGAATAAGCAATCTCCTTTCAACATTTCCATGTTAAAACTAAATAAAATTTTCAAAACAAGAATATTCTTTTTTTTTCTTAGTGCAGAATGAAATGTCCATCCGATGCGCAGCCGCGATGTACGCACGTGTACCCGAAATGATGCACGCGGAGGTACCTGCATCATTCCATCCTCTCATCGGGGGCCTCATCGCGCCGCTCGCGAATATCCGTGCCGTGACTACCACCATAAGGCCGAAACCATACCGTGCTCGAGCCGCGCGCAGTGGGGCGGCCAAAGTAGGCCGGAGCACCGTTACAGCCGGCTGCACGGCCGAAGCCTACGCAAATCGACTTGATTTTGCCCGAATGGCTTTCCTTTTCGTTGTGAAAAATGGCGCGTGCGAGCCGCTGGTTTCCGCGCCGACCCACTTCTCTACGCGAGCGACCATGCGTGCGATTTTCCTCGCGATTCCCGCGCGCGCCCGCACACTTGACACTTGTGTGCGAGCACGCGTCGCGCTTTGTCGTCTTTTTTTCCCTCCCCGGGGTTTTATTTTCCGGTATCCACCTTCGGTAAATACGTAATTATTGCATCTAGAATTTTTCTAGGGCTTAAAATTTACAAATGATTTTGAAATTGTTTTTTCATTTCTTATTCTAGAGAGGTAGCCAAGGTTTCTCGGGCGAAAAAGCTAACGAAATTTCAATCCGAATCTCCGCATCATCCGGAAGAGACGCGACGCGCAACGCGCGGCACACTTGTTCGTGCGATGACTATGCCCGGCTAAACTATATCGGCACGTATACTGGAGAACGGAAGTGGGTCGAGGCACCGTTACCGGGTAGCCGAGAAGCTCGGGAGGCCTACGCGAGACGAGTCAGATTTTGCTAAGCGTTCGACGTATATATACGCGCACGTACACAACTGAGTGGCTTTCCTTTTCGTTGCGAAAAATGGCGCGTGCGAAACGCGGTTCCCCGTGAACGACCCACATCGGTCAAACGAGTCACGCTCGCGCGAGAGCGTCGTCTTCGTCCTCGCGCGCCTCGTTGGCGGGCGACCGGTTGGGAACCTAACCGCTCGGTACCCGTGACCCACACACCGGAGAACCAGACGCGACCAAACGTGAAATTCATTTCCATACTTCCGTGTCCGGCTGTACGCGGAATGGATCTTTTCGCCTCGTTACGCAGCAGCGACGTACTGCGCGTTCGTCCGTTCCCAATCGACTCGCTTAACGCGCCTTTTTTTCCTTAATGTCGTTTTCCTTTTTAATTAATAAATGCGGAAAATATCACCGTTCCTTCAATACTCTTCGCATTTTTAATCTAAGGTTACAGAATATTAAAGTTTTTTTATATTATTTTTATAAAAATTATTATCTCCTTTTTTTTAAAATTAAGAATGAATATAATATCATTTTTAATATTTAATTATTTATTGCGTTCGTCCGTTCCCAATCGACTCGCTTAACGCGCCTTTTTTCCTCAATGTCGTTTTCCTTTTTAATTAATAAATGCGGAAAATATCACCGTTCCTTCAATACTCTTCGCATTTTTAATCTAAGGTTACAGAATATTAAAGTTTTTTTTTTATATTATTTTTATAAAAATTATTATCTCCTTTTTTTAAGAATTAAAACTGAAATACACAAAATATTAAAGTTGTTTTTTATATTATTTTTATGAAAATTATTATCTCCTTTTTTAAGAATTAAGACTGAATATATCATTTTTAATATTTATTGCGTTCCTCCGTTCTCAATCGATTCGCTTAACGCGCCTTTTTTCCTCAATGTCGTTTTCCTTTTTAATTAATAAATGCGGAAAATATCACCGTTCCTTCAATACTCTTCGCTTTTTTAATCTAAAGTTACAGAATATTAAAGTTTTTTTTTATATTATTTTTATAAAAATTATCTCTTTTTTTTTAAGAATTAAGACTGAAATACACAGAATATTAAAGTTGTTTTTTATATTATTTTTATAAAAATTATTATCTCCTTTTTTTAAGAATTAAGACTGAATATAATATAATTTTTAATATTTATTTAATTATAGCGTTCGTCCGTTTCCAATCGACTCACTTAACGCGCCTTTTTTCCTCAATGTCGTTTTTCTTTATAATTAATAAATACGAAAAAATATCACCGTTCCTTCAATACTCTTCGCATTTTTAATCTAAGGTTACAGAATATTAAAGTTTTTTTTTATTATTTTTATAAAAATTATTATCTCCTTTTTTTAAGATTTAGAGAATTAAGACTGAATATATCATTTTTAATATTTAAAAATTATTTATTGCGTTCGTCCGTTCCCAATCGACTCGCTTAACGCGCCTTTTTTTCCTCAATGTCGTTTTCCTTTTTAATTAATAAATGCGGAAAATATCACCGTTCCTTCAATACTCTTCGCATTTTTAATCTGAGGTTACAGAATATTAAAGTTTTTTTTTATTATTTTTATAAAAATTATTATCTCCTTTTTTTAAGATTTAGAGAATTAAGACTGAATATATCATTTTTAATATTTAAAAATTATTTATTGCGTTCGTCCGTTCCCAATCGACTCGCTTAACGCGCCTTTTTTTCCTCAATGTCGTTTTCCTTTTTAATTAATAAATGCGGAAAATATCACCGTTCCTTCAATACTCTTCGCATTTTTAATCTAAGGTTACAGAATATTAAAGTTTTTTTTTATTATTTTTATAAAAATTATTATCTCCTTTTTTTAAGAATTAAGACTGAATATATCATTTTTAATATTTAAAAATTATTTATTGCGTTCGTCCGTTCCCAATCGACTCGCTTAATCGCGCCTTTTTTTCTCAATGTTGTTTTCCTTTTTAATTAATAAATGCGAAAAATATCACCGTTCCTTCAATACTCTTCGCATTTTTAATCTAAGGTTACAGAATATTAAAGTTTTTTTATATTATTTTTATGAAAATTATTATCTCCTTTTTTTAAGAATTAAGACTGCATATATCATTTTTAATATTTAAAAATTATTTATTGCGTTATTAAATTATTTATTGCGTTCGTCCGTTCCCAATCGACTCGCTTAACGCGCCTTTTTTTCTCAATGTTGTTTTCCTTTTTAAGTGGTTATGTCTACTTGGGATCGGGAAAATTACGTGATTTTTAAAAATTTTTTTGCCGTTTTTTATAAGTATTTATCGAAATTTATAAAACACTATTAAAAAGTACATATTTTGAGGTACACGTACAAATTTTTTTATGAAAAAATATTTAAAAATGAAGGCCTAGAACATCCCCTTGCGAATTAAATTATAATTAATACCATATAACTATATATGTATATGTGTTCATGCTTTAAAAATATTCTTTGAAACAATGGGTGTAATTATTTATTTCAAATAAGTATGTCATATTTTTCTATTTCTCTTTTCTGGCTCTTCTATTTCCTGCTTTATGAATAACGGCAAATTATTTGTCTATCTATTCATCTTATTTCAAATCAATAAAAAAATCATAAATCTATCTCGCATATTATATATTTTTTTCTCATATTTTAACTGCTTTCCTTCATTAAAGATATATCTCATTATTTATGAAGAATGTATGGCTTTAAATATAAAGTAGAAGTGATGAGAAACGATATTAAATAAAGGGATATATGTTTAGAGCCTTCTCTTAAGGGGTTATGCCTACTTGGGATCCTGAAAATTACTGATTTTCAAGAATCTTTTTGCCGTTTTTTATAAGTATTTATCAAAATTTATAAAATACTATCAAAAAGTACATATTTTAAGATACACGTACAAATTTTTTTATGAAAAAATATTTAAACATGAAGGAAATATAGCTCTTTTCTTAGGAACGTCCGTTTTTTTACATCACTTGCGGTGACCAAAGTTTCTTAAAAACTATTGCACCGATCGAACTCAAATTTTACGTGCTTATTTACAATAGGCAGGGCCTGAACGAAGGGTTTAGTAAAATTTTGATTTTTATAAAAAGACAACAATTTTACGAAAAAGTCAATTTTTCGAGGTAAACTGACTTTGGTTTTCTCACAACAAAAAAATTCTAACCGAAATAAAAAATCCTTCGTCCAGGCCCTGCCTATTGTAATAACAAATAAGCACGTAAAATTTGAGTTCGATCGGTGCAATAGTTTTTAAGAAACTTTGATCACCGCAAGTGATGTAAAAAGACAGAGAAGAGCCATATTTCCTTCATTTTTTAATATTTTTTTATAAAAAATTTATACGTACCTTAAAATATGTACTTTTCGATAGTGTTTTGTAAATTTCAATAAATACTTATTAAAATGGCAAAAAAAATTCTTGAAAATCGTAATTTTCCCCATCCCAAGTAGGTATAACCCCTTAATTAATAAATGCGGAAAATATCCGTTCCTTCAATATTTTTCGCATTTTTAATCTAAGGTTACAGAATATTAAAGCTTTTTTATATTATTTTTATAAAAATTATTATCTCCTTCTTTTAAGAATTAAGACTGAATATATCATTTTTAATATTTATTGCATCCGTCCATTCCCAATCGACTCGCTTAACGCGCCTTTTTTTTTCTCAATGTCATTTTCCTTTTTAATTAATAAATGCGGAAGATATCACCGTTCCTTCAATACTTTTTGTATTTTTAATCTAAGGTTAGAAAAATATAAAGTTTTTTTATATTATTTTTATAAAAATTATTATCTTCTTTTTTTAAGAATTAAGACTGAATATATTATTTTTAATATTTATTGCGATCGTCAGGATTAATACTTAATGAAATAATAATGTAACTAAAACAATTAATATATTAAAAAGATAAAAAAACAGGAAAGAAGAGAATTTTCGCGTATCTCAAATTCGAGATTTTATCGATTAAATAATTAAAAATTGCAAAAATCTTAAATTTTATAATGCCACTATTAAATATAAAAATATTAAAGCAAATGAAGATATAATTTGCTTGTCCTGTTTACGAATAAAAAAATAATTTAATTTGTAAGTAGAAAACAGACGTTTAAGTCAGACATGTCGGATCTATATTGAGATAAAAGAACATGAGAAATCGTTGTTTTTTTGGGGCGAAGGAAATTTTAATTTATCTGTTAGTAATAAAAAGTTGATGAAAGATCTAGGCACAACAAAGAATATATTTTTAGAATGTGTTTTTGCATTTCACAGAAATGCAAATGATATTGATCTATGCATTGATCGATTGTATCGTCGCGACATTAATTTCTTCAGCATTAATTCCTTAAAAATAGATCATCCAAATGAGGGTATTATCTTTTATCTACTATAACGGTATATTTGAAAATGGTTCTGTTTAGCGGGTCGTTAATAGTACTATGTAAGTATCGAGCATCATGTGGGCAATTGAAAAATATCTATCTAGATATTACCACGTTTTCAATTAATTCGACTATCGATTTCACGATTTTCAAGAAACACATGTCCATTTGCACAAGTCGATAAAATATTTTTTAATCGAACATCAGAGTACATTATAATTTCAGATAAATACACTTTTACATCAGGTGTATTATTTTCTAAAAAATAAAGCAGAAAATGAGCGAAAATCTCTGGGTAATTGTTCGTTATAATTATATAGATTAATAGACATAAGTGACTATTGTGAATAATTTATTAAAATTCTGCGCGAAATAAAATTATTTATAAAACAGTGCGCAAGTTAAAAGTATCTTCTTCTATATCTTTCCATCAATCAATATTAAAAACTATATACACGCTTTACTATAGAATATCATTAAACAATTTACCAATATTTGTAAATTTTTATAAAAATTGGAAGTGAAATAAAAGAAATAGAAGAATAGAAATACATGTTACATCATGTTTTACAAAACGTTTGTACAAAAAGTTGTGCTAAAAAAAGAAATGATTAATTGCATGTCGCTTTATTTGTGTATATTTTATTAGACGCAATAAGATTCTTTCTTCAAATTTCTTTTCATTTTACTTCCGGTTTCATAAATCTTCTGAAATCTCAGCAGGATACTCGGAAAAGGTATCTTGTCGAGTTAAAAATGTAAAAATTCTTTAAAGCTCTATTTGACAAAAGATACAAAAATAAAGGTAAAAGAAAAGAAATTCTTTATTCCCACGCTATTTATAAAAACTAAACATGCGAATTTGATGGTAAAATGATCGTAAAATAGTTTTTAAATTTAGTTTTTAAATTTAGTTTTTAAATTTGAAGTTTTAAAATTTATGTTAACTTTTTTTGTAAATTTTGCTAAATAAAAAATTAATATACAAGGTAAATCGTAAGTAATTGTAAAACTTTGTAAAAATGTTTCTGGATAAAAAGCAAGATTAATTGTTCATATAAATATTGAGCGAAAAATGCTTCTGTTCCTGAAATAATGAACAAAAATTAATTTGAAATATTGACTTTACTTCATAAGCATCAGATCAGATTCTTTTATTTTATTATGTACTTTGTATTCTGATTCTCCAACACTGTTTATTTTCAGTGTATATATTTTCAGTGTACATATTTTCAGCAAAGTTTATTACAATGACAGAAAGTAGAGTTTAACGCGGAACTATACTTGAGTATGTAAACACAAAGTGATTGCCCTAAGATGATTGTAGCAATTTAATCAGACAGGTCTATCAATACAGTGAGTGAATGTTTTCCTTTGGAGAACTGAGTGACATTCTAATGCACGGTGAAATGCAATGCAATGTACTTGCTGCACAATTGTAAAATTCAATGTAAAAGTCAATATTAGAAACTAATTCTTGCTCATTATTTCACAAATGAAAAAAGTTTCGCCTAATATTTGTATGAATAATTGTTCTTACTTCCAGGAATACGATCATAAAATTTTAAAATATATTCATCGTATTCCTCGTATGTAAAAATTATATTTTGTAAATTTAATATAATTTATTCCTTAGAAAGTGTTCTCTGAAAGTGACCTCTTTTGAATTGATTGATGTCTAACTTTTGATATTTACTTCTTTCCTTGAAATTTCGAGCTAAATTCCCCTAATTAAAATATCTAATATAAAACATATTATATATGTATAATAAATTAATTAATATTTAAATATTATCCAATATAGATATGCAAAAAAATTATTTTAGGAAATTTTAATCTAAAAATATCCATTCTTATCAAGCTGACAAGATTAGCAAAAAAATCTGATCAAAGTTAAATCGCGATTAAATTTAAGATTCAATTAACTCCGGAAAATTAATAATATTTCAAAATCAATAATTTTGATTGCGAAAATGCTCGAGGAATCATGATTATATTTGCGAAAGAAATTTCTTCTCGAGGAACGTGATCGTATTGTCATCGAAGCCGACCTTTGCCTGAATGTTGACATCAAAAGGATGTAGACCCGATGCGTGCACGAGGCAACCTGGCACCGCTTCGTCGTCGGAGAAAGTGCGACGACCCTTAAGGTAAAGGTTAAAGACGATGAGGACGTTGAGGAAACACGCGGGGATTGGTGAACATTCGCATAGCTGCGGTCGAGGCATCGAAACAACACTGGTCTATCGACATTTCATAGCACTTTCGCTGCAAGGACAAGTAGCGTACGTACGAAGCGAATCTCCTGAGCGCATTATTAGAAACCATAAACGGATAATCATAAGTCAACATTGGTCTAAATATCCTATAGACCTAAAAAAAAAAAGAATGGCTTGTAAAAAATAGTACATTTCGAGACATCTTTTTTCATCTTTCTCATTTTTTCACCTTCCTTTTGTCTTCAAACTGACAACCTACGTTCAAAATTTGGAAGCAAATGAGGAAGAGGTAAAAAAACATTGAGAAATGTTTACAAAAGAAGACCATCAGCTACGTATTTCTATTTGCACGGGCTCCCTTATATCGACGCCATTGACCATAAAGATCCCCGCGAATCCATAGATCTCCATGAAGTCTGCGAACGACCACTGCGGAGTCCCGTAGACCCGTCCATGGACGACCATGAGCGACCGTGGAGGTAAAGGCGGTATCTATATAGCCACTACGGAACCGACGAGTCGGAAGACCTCCCCACCTTGGTCGGAGTACCGGTTAATGTGGTACACTGACCTACTCTCTAGTCACTGCTGCAACAGTGAGAACACCCCGCCATACTGTTGTTCGGCCGTCCTTCTCTCGCAGAAGCGGCGCTACTTTTTCTCTCTCTCTCTCTCTTTCTCTCGTCTTTCCTCTCTCTTTCCTCGTCTATCTCGCATTCCCTTTCTGCTTCTATTCCTCGTCGTTTCTTTCTCATGCCTCTCTTTCTTTCTGTCTCTCTTTTTTCCTCTCTCTTTTTGCTTTTGTAAAATTACTATCGACCGTTTTACGAAACGATGTCGGCAAAATAATTGTGACCCACAAAAAACAATGTCTTTATTAGTTTGAGCGTTTAATGTAAATTCAAACATTTAATTGATCATATTTTGTATTATGATTTTTTTTTTAAGAATGTACCATCACAAATGCGCCGAAAACTTGATCTATATAAACGAATGGATGCTCAATATTTTATGATATATTTGATATATAATTTTTAAAATTTGATTATATTAAATATATAAATAGAACGATAAACTTGGTAAATTGTTTGATAAAATGTTCAACATATAGAGAAAATGTTTTGAGCATTTATATTAAAATTTTATTATATAATATTTTTAAATATTTTTGAGAGAGGGAAAAAGAGAGAGAGAAAGAGAGAATGAAGGAATGTGATATACTATTATTAAGTGATTTTTATTAATTAATCTTAGGTCCTCAAACTTTATTTTTCTTACAATCACTTCCGTCAAAAAAATTCTCTCTACGCATGTTGTTATATAACATTCACACTAGCATAATTTACAACTTATACAGTGAAACAAAATATCTCTCTTTGTGTTTAAAATATTTTTTACATTGATATATCTTAGCATATGAAAAAAAACTGTAGTAAAATATTTTACAAGCAAATCTAATGAGAGTTATTGCTCGTCAAAGAGATAGAAATAGAGATTTCGTTCTGCTGCATTAACTACGCGATGAAAAGTGCGAGAGGAGAATGAGACATATCCTGCTGAACTATTATCTTAACGAATATCTAATTAGTCTAACACGATACTTTAATTATGAACTTATTTATTTAGAAAAATACTATAAAAAAAAATAGAAAAATATTAATATTGTCTAATGTCTGCGTAAATATGTATCCAAAAGATACATCCGGCCAATTATTTATTCATCAGCGTTTTATTACACGATCATCTCGCGATGAACCATTTCGATTCTCTATTAAAATATTAATCGGACAATCCCTGCCACGTGCAAGAATAATTTTTGAACGAGTTGAAACGAATAGAGGAGAATCATTGTATAAAATGCATGCGCCACTAGAAATCGACGACCTGACACTGAGATTGTCCCGAGCCAGTCGTAGATTGGCGTCGAGGTGCAACGAACCGCCTTGCGAGATGTCTACAACCTCGAGCAACAAGTCGGATCCCCACTCAGCGAATAGCCAAGGAAGTCGTTCCGGAGAAATTTCACCGCAAACTTAGCAGCCTCTATCGTCGTCATTGCCATAGTTTAGGTAGTTCACATCGTCATCGTCTGTGCTCGAATACCTAATAGGCGAATTGGCTTTTATAAATTGCCAAAGAATCGCTGAGAAAATATACGGAATGTATGTGATGTCGTCAAATGTAGAGAGCTGTGTGTGTTCTTGCTTGCGGAAATTTGAATAATCCTCAAACGACGTATTTTCCAAAGATAAGAAACGATAGTGCATTACAAAATTTTTATCGTTTACAAAACTTAAGCTTGCCGTAGGGACATAGGACTTTAAAATATCATTTAAATATATATTGCAGAATTTATATGAAAATTAATTTCGTGATCTTAATTGAGAGAATGCACGCGAATAAATTCCAATGAGTAGGTTCCAAAAGACGTGAAATTTTCTTATATTTTTAAAACTGATTGAAATCAAAATTGAAATTATTTGTGACAAAATAGAAACTTTTTCTCTCAAAAAATATAAAACATTAGTGCAGATATTTTTTCAATTTTTTATTTATTTATTTTTTTATTGTTAAAAACACCGTAATCTTCTTTACGACCCAATTTTGACCGAGTAATCTTCTCTGTAGTATCAATTCTAAGTTCCGTTATTATACATATGTTGGCCTCTAAAGCCAAACCTTAACAGTATGCATTACTTCTCAAAACAGAAAAAATATGAAGATATTATAGTGATTAACAATTTTTTACTCAAGGAAAGATTATTTACTTTTATTTACTTTTTTATTTAAGTTTCAAAGTAGTAATTTGATTTTTTATGAAAAAGTTTAATCTTTTTTTTGGATTTTGAGATGTCGCCAATTCTTATTATTTAACAAAAATTTTACTTAAATAAAAGAATTCTATAGTTTTAATATAAAGTTTTAATATAAAAATTTTACTTATATAATATAAAAGAATCCTATATTTTTTATTAATGTAAAAAATACATGAAAACAAAAGATTAAATTTTATTTGTGAATAGAAAATAATTATTTAAATAAAATAAACATTAAAATAAAATAAACTATCATGGATTCATTTTGTTTAAAGAATTGTTACTGACAAATATTTATCTCTTCATTTTTAACGCGAGTTTTGATTGTCAAATTTCTAAAATTTTTGACTTCTTACTGAGTCAGATAATAACATTCTTTAAAAACTTTCTTTCCCTTCCAAAATTTCCAAAAACGTTTGAGTCTAAACTTGACCTAGTCTCAAGTGTGATTTACGATAACGGAAAGCACGATATGGGCTCTGATCAATTCGATGCTGTCGCAAAATTATCGACTTGTGCGCACAAATAGACGGTTACTTATCGTGAGTAGCGAACGAAGTTCTATCGTTAGAAAGCGTGGTAATTCAAGTGACGTATGTGGCACAAGAAGTACTAGACGACAACCGATTCGTAAAATTATGGAACACCATCGTCATCGGGGTTCTTATTGGTGTGTGTATTCTCAATTCAAAATCTATATTCTTATCCATATTCTCTATGCAAATTCAGACGCAATGTCAATAACACAAATTGCATCATTGGTTTACTTTCAATGATGTCAATTGCATGATTTCCATTAGAGATATCGTACCATTATTCAATAATATTACACAATTAATTTTTAATTTATATTTTTAACATTATTCATCTTTTCCTTCCTTCTTGACAAAAATATTTTAATTCTATTGCTAAATTATTATACGAGTAACTTGTACATACACAGTTCCTCCGATCAATGATAAAATAAAAAAGAAGATGATTTTTCATGAAAAAAATTAAGTCAAAAATAAATAAAATTGAATAAGAATAAATAAAAATCTTTTCCATGCAAAGCTTTTTTCTTTCTTAAAAAAAGAATCTGTTTTAAAAAGTTATGAAATTTATATTATATTTATTTTCTTAAATTACAAAAAGATCTTATATATATTATATTAAAATCCAAATTTAGCGGCTGCTAAGATGCAATATACAACAATTTAAAGTAAGTTAAGTTACAGAAAAAATTATTTTTAATTTGTATCATTTTAAGTTTTTATTAAAATTTTATATCATTCATGCATATTTCTAATCGTTATCAGAAATATGCATCGATAAGCAGTTGTGAGAAATCCTTCAGACTTGAAATAAAGCATACAAGGAAGAGATTATTACTACGCTTTTCAATTTTCAAAGTAATCTTTCCAAACCTCTTGGAAAAAAACTTGGTTTACATTTTTTGACTTATTTTTTTTATGAAATAAATAACTTCTTTTTTCGATGGCACATCAGTCCGGAGAAACCTGGCCTGCGCGCACGTACGTGCCGCACTCTGACCCTTGCTTTCCACGCACCTGTTGAGATGCTTCAAGATGCATATTACATCGCGCATCCTCGCGTTAGCCATAAATCTTATCAATCAAGTATATGTTTCTATCACGCGACAGTTGCTCGTATTTATCAACACGTATGTGGAAATCAAAGGTGACATTTTCAAGGTGACAATTCGAGAGCAATCTCGTCTAAAAATAACGAGAATTATTTAATAGTGATTGTCTTACTTGCAACACCTGGACCAGTTCCTGGATTGGCTCTACGGCTTCAGAGGGGGAACTTTTGTTATAAACCTATCCAAAGCACAATGCACAGTGTGTCACTCGATCAGCATCCTCAACACACGCACTAATTCGATCAACGGATCACGCGCGAGAAGATAACGTGGTCCACCACTATCACTAGGCAAGAAAAATCCGAAGGAAGAAAATGTTCCTCGTGATACCTTGCGCGAGCTGTGCGAAGTGAGTTGTATTCGAAGCGCCTACTTGATGCCACAGGAAGAACGAAGAGACGTTTCACGAATTCTCCATAGTGAAGATCGGAACTTGTCAATCCTCCAAGTGATCAAAGACCGAGTGAGTTAACAGTACGACGCGTGAGCCCTAACTGTGTTGGGTCTTACACTGGGCCGTCGGAGTCATGCGGCCAGGACTCCCCCACTTAAGTACCCATATTCTCTCGAACCAAGAGAACTTCTCCCGCTCCTTTCGCACTCCAATACGTCATCGGCGCCCAGTCGCTCTTGCACTCTTCCTCTATTGTAGCGACATTTTCCACCACTCTGTACTACCCTCTAATAAAGTGGTTGCGCAGAACGTACCTCTAACAGATTCTCATTGGTTTCCCTATGTTCCGTCAACCAATCGAAACGTAGAATTCGATTGTGATTAAAAATCCACAGTAAAGTTAGGTTTATCAAATTTCAGATTCAATTAGAAGAATAGACTTATAAGTAAATTAGGAGAGAGGGAAGGCGAGTAAAAAATCATCGTCGGTTACATTTCAGCCATGTCTACTAGTTTAATATTTCTTGAGATCTTGAAAATTGATAAATTCTGAAAATAATTTAAATTAAATGAAATTAAATTTGAAAATATATAATATTATATATAAATTATTTATTATATTAATAATATAATGTTTTCTCTCTAAAATTATCGCATATGAATGCATTATATATTATAATAATAAATTTATTACTTCAAATTTCTATTTTATATAATATTATAATAATAAACTATTTATATTTATTATTATTCAAATGTAAATTAATTTAATTTTTATTTTAAAATGTAAATTCATTTAATACTAGTATCTTATTTCAAAAGTTTGTTTATAACTTATGTTTAAATCGGCTATGTAAAAATTTTTTTTTTCACGATACATATGTATAATTAACAGAGAAATTTTAAACTTGAATATTTCTTGTTATTTCGGCTGAATTTTGTGCACGGGAGCAGGAATTATTAGGTCGAAAAAATAAGGACGGTTCGCGATGACGATTCGAGCGAATCGATTCGCTTTCGACGAAAATTTCCTCCGCCGTTTTGAACATTATTCCATAATTAATATTAATGACAGCGGAATAAGAACGTTGAAACATTCGAGTAAAAAATTTAAACGTTAAAACAATGTGGCGAATGCAATTGGCGCATTTTTAACAATGCAATATATACATATATCGCGCTGCAAATTTATATTGACCAACAAAGGAATTCATTCTTCTTTCGCGGCGCGTTCGCGTTTTGAGTTTAATTGGCAGAAACGAGATTTCGAAATGTTACACAGTTACCTTCACTAATAACTCGCACGATGAGAGAGAGAGGGCGATTAATAAAGACAGAAAATGCAAAGAAGCGAGCGAATACACATAATAGCGAAACATATCGATAAAAACGTTTCTTCTATATGTATAATGTCATTTTCTTATATATAAATATATTTTTCTTTGTACAAATACATGCATGTATCTATATACATGTGCTAAAGTTTTAAAACATATACATTAGAAGAGCCCCATAGCCAATTTGAGCTATAAACAGAATTGTCTTCAACACATATCTATTTATCTTTGTTGCATGTCCGAAATCACCTATGGGTTTGCACAAGTTGACAACATGATCGACATGAAATCATCTTTTTTTCTTTGAAATCTCTGAAAAATTAAATCTTCATTTTAAAAAAATTATAGCCGCTCTGCATTTATTATAGCATTTTTATAAATTATTAATACTGAAAATCTATAGTATACATGGCGTAAACTATAAATTTTCACTGTTGGCAGTGAATATCGGAACACAGCCTATATTATATTATTTTCATTATATTATATTATATTTATTATATTATATTATATTATATTATATTACAATATATTATATTATATTATATTATTAATTTATTATATTATACAAACATATCGTAAATAGATAAATAAATATTGAGGATAACAAAAATCAGCCATATGTGTATATATGTTCTAAAGCAAAAATTTATTAATATCTTATCACTTTTGTAGAGTTATTAAACATTTTCGATCGATTGTACTATATTAGTATATTGATATTATTATTTAATATTATTTAATATTTAATATTATTATTAATATTACCTTTGAATCTTATTATTTAATATTATTATTAATATTACCTTTGAATTTTATTATTTTATCTTCTATTCAAATATAAGGTATATCAAGAAATGTATATAATTATGATATCAAAGGAATTAATTATGGTATCAAATGAATATTCATAATTCGATCATTCCTTAAAGAGTTAATGACATTACTGTTAAACACATTAGTTAATGACATTACTGTTAAACACATTAGGACTCATTAAGGGTTCCGATAGCTTCCGAGATCATAGATTAGGCACGTATTTGTAAATCATCGTCTATGTATTTATATATCATAAGTCATAACTCCGTCTGATAATTTAATATTTATAAATGTTTAATATGAAAAAAAGGATGTATGATTGTATGAAAAAATCAAACATAGGAGGTTCAAAATAAAATAATAATTTGTACAATATTAATATAAAATTTGTACACTACATTATTAATACAAAATTAATATAAAAAAATTGTAGGCGTTAATTTAAGTTATAATATTTTACTTATAGATGCTGATTATTTTGGCTTTAGTTTATTTCGTTAAATTCGTTAAAATATATGTGCTCCTTTGGAGAATTATAGAATTGCATTTAATCGATATTAAGACTGTTGTTTTTATATTAAAATTTGTTTAAATTATGATAACATGAAACAAATAACAAATTTTTTTTCTCGTAAAATAAATTAGATTTTTTATATTTTTGTATTATAAAATATGTGATATAATGTATATAATGTAATACAATTGTATAATTCGCGCGTGTTCGATTACAGATTGATAAATTATATCTCGAATTAATGAAACCCATATATCTATATGATTTACATTTCCAACGGAAATAATTGTTTTATGACAATTAAAATTTAACTTATTAATTTACGAATTGAAAAAATCCTTGATATATTTATTAATCCATATTATTGAATGCGAATAAATAAATTGCAGAGATCAATATTCAATATTAATTGAAGCGAAAAATATTACGCAATATTACAACAAAAATTATTTTAGAAATGCAAGAAAGGGGAAGCATAAAGGAAGCAAGAGGAAAAAAAGGAAGGCTACAATTCACTTCGATTGAAAGATTATTTTATGACTAGAGTGTGACTTTTCAGTTTCAAAAGTAAATGAAATTATGTATTAGAATCGACAAAACAAATATTATTCATTGAAAAAAAATATATAACATATATTGTTTTTTTATGACAAAATCCAATGAAGGATATATTGTCTCGTTCAACAGAACAATCGCACTGACAACGAGACAAAGAGAAGTTTATGGTTAATACCTTATTTTATTTTACATCAATGGATCCGAAGTCTCAGGTAAAAATGTTCATGCTTTCAGCATGTGACTTTTCATGTATCTTATTCGAACGTCCATTTTCGAGAATGATGGATTGTTCTCACCTGTATTTATACGCACTCTTTTTGCCGCTTTTCGACTTACGAGTTAACTTTTGCTACAAACTAAAATTTGGCATTTGCGTCGCACATTTATTTTATTTTACACCTTTTCTTTATCAGTCTTTTGTTGTCAATGATATATATATGTTTCTTTATAAAATTTATGTTGCATAAATTTCTCGAAAATGCGAGCGATTTATATAATTATTTTCTCTTATCAGTTTTTTCCTAGTTCTTTTCCATATATTATATCATTATCACATATTCTGATATGATTATGTCGTATTATAATCTAAATAATGCAAATCAACATCATTTTTGTTATATCGCGACAACTATTTTTACGCAAAACAAAATTTAATACAAAGAAATAATTACATAGCCGCGTAAATAAAATCATATGAAATTAAACACATGGATAGTCCTTATATAAGTATAATTTTTTTATCAACAATTTACATTTAAAATTAGATCTTCCTGATAAAGTCTCTCTCTTCTTCATATTTCAAGAAATTTTATTTGACCGAAAAAGAATTAAGTTTGCAACAATATATTTCACATTTTATGTTTTTTGTGTCTCTAGATCTTCAACAAATCCACAGGTACAAAAAATAGAACCTTATTTCTATAAGGACCTTGTTTCTATTGCCCTGGAAAGGAAAAAAATCTCTACCGTTATATTGTAATTTGTGCCAGCTATGCTGTGCTCTGGTGATATAAAACACGGGACATTTCGGGAAGGAAAAACGGGAAAAAGGAACTACCGCTAGTTTGCAAAATACAATTCGACAGGAGCAGGAACTTGAAAAAGAACCCTTTATTCGTCCCGTCAGTTTTTATTTTCGGAAGTTAAACCCTCATTTTCGAAGAAGCCGCAGCAGCTATGGTGACACGGTTTCATTGATCATAACCTTTCTTGTGTGCCTCCACAAAATATATATATCAAATATATTCAGAAAAGAGTTTACTACTACAATATCCGAAAAAATGCACATAAATCAAGTTTTCGGTTTAATATAAAACAAAAGTAACTTATAAATTTTAAGATTTTAATATTTTAATATAAATTTTAATATTTTATTTCAATATTTTAATAAAATAAATAAAATAATATTTAATATTTTAATAATAATAATATTTAATATTTAATAAAATAATAATAATATTTAATAAAATAATATTTAATAATTTTATAAAATAATAATAATTTTAATAAAATAAATATGTTAATAGTAACAGATCGTAAATTATTTGCAGATATACACAAACAACACATTCCTTTTTAGAAAAAACAATTTAATAATAAACAGAAAAAAAACAATTTAATTTAAAGAACGAAATTCTATTATTGGTAACAAAAATACTTTAATCTACGCTCGAAACGGACAAACAATCTATTGAGAAATTTTGATTCTTGTGTGTGTACACAGAAAAAAAATAAGTGTCAAATCAAAACTTACATATTTAAACTAATGCGTTCATTGTTTCGTATATACGCAATAATTTATAATCTTCTTAGAAGAATTTATTATTAATAATTTTAAATCTTAACAATATTATCTTAATCTTATTTTAATATTGTAATTGTCACCTCAAGAATATAATTATTTAATTCTACTTTAAGAAAATAATTATTTAATTCTACTTTAAGAAAATTATAATCTTTGATTTAAAAATGTTATTTTCTATCTAACATTGTTTCTTTTTTATTCAAGAAAATTAAATCTTAAATCATAAGAATATATTTTTCTTGATTGAACTATATAAAATGGCTTTATTCAAGCAAGCAATTATTCAAACAATAATATTTTTCTTTAATTAACGTAATTTAATCTCATTTCAAGATTTCCATGTTAAAATTAAATATATTTTCAAAACAAGAATGTCCTTTTTTTGTGTACAAATATACATCATTTTAATACATACATACATACATCGTTTCGAAGAATTTAATCATTTTAAATTTCAACAATATTATAGTTTTATTTTAATATTGTAATTGTCACCTCAAGAATATATAATTCAATTCTACTTTAAGAAAATTATAATCTTTGTTTTAAAAATGTTATTTTCTATTTAACATTGTCTCTTTTCCATTCAAGAAAATTAAATCTTAAATCATAAGAATATATTTTTCTTGATTAAACTATATATAAAATAGCTTTATTCAAGCAAGCAATTATTCAAACAATTATATTTTTCTTTAATTAACGTAATTTAATCTCATTTCAAGATTGTCCTTTTTTCTATGTATGTCATCTGATGGAATCTGATCAAAAATAAACAAATTGCGAGTTTACAAAGAACTTACAGACACAAAAATAAAATTATATAATAAAAACGTATATAATAAAAACATTTTGCGAAAAATTCGAAGGATTAAATCGAAAGAATATATATGAGCGAATTCATTAACTTATTACGATATCGTGAGTGAACAGCGAAATAACGGGAGCGCTCGCCATGTATCGCAATCATATTTGCGTCACGCTAATTGTTGTATAACTTTCGATTTAGGCGTCGATGCCTCCGCCCTATGATCAAGGCGGAAGTGTGTTAGTGTAGGTATTCTTTTATTTTTTTTCGCCGCAATATAAAACGATAAATTATATGTACAACATGTGTATAAAATAGCAATTATATCGAGAAGGTGGGAAAAAGAGGAGAGGGATTCTTTCCGAGGATTCGAAGAAATGAAGCCCCACTTTGAGCAAAACAGACGGTTACTTTCATTACTGCGCGACCAGTAGTATTATTTGACTTCCTCAATCGTCGAAGAGGCCATCGCATATATACGTTATAAAAATCTTACCTTATCGATAAATTTTTAAAAAAATTTGCATTGTTGGCTATGTAATTAAAAATTATTTTTGTAATTATTACCTAAGATTATTCAACGGGTTTTATTTAACTTGAAGCTACAATTAATTTGTTGCAATTAAATTGTTACTACTTTATGAAAATATTTTTTGGCATTAACTTGGATTGCTACTATTTTAAAGGTCACTTCGATCGAACTTCGATTAAAGTAATCGACGATTAACTTTTATTGTTACCAATAATATAAGTTGCCGATCAACAGCCTTTCTCTCTTTTTCTAAAATGTATTTGATTTATTATATTGGCAATTCTGTTGGCTGAGTTTAATCAACAATTAAATTAACTGAAGTTTGATCAAAATTTATAAAAAGATCTCTTAGATTATTGATTAAAAAATTCTACATCGAGGGAACATAATCGCAAACTCTAAATTTTTTTCAGATGTAGATAGCTACGATTTTATCAAACTTATTCTTCTTAATTAGAAATGTTCCTTCGAATAAAATATCCATTTTTAAACGTTACCTGAAAAACTGGCATTCGATGAAATGCATTCGATGCACTGCGATCAACACAATGCGATCGACACATATGTGTCGATATATCCTAGTCGCGTGTGTTTGGAAATATGTGCGAACATATTTATTGCATATGTTTAGAATATCTTTTGTGTATATTGTAAATTAAGAATGGTCACGTGTCTAAGATATAACTGCTTTTCATTCTTTATAGGGTGTTTATGAGGAGCTCGTTTGGCATTGTATATGTTTCTCGCAGACACACGACAAACAGCGGGGTTTTTTTTTCAAGGATTGATATAGTATCGATTCATTAGAAGGTTACATCTCTTTACACTTAAAAAAGATAAGTTCCCTTCGAATTCTGTTCATCATCTGTTAATTTGTTAACTCGTTAAAATACTGAATAATAACATTGGTTTGTCAGTATCTATCACAGTGTACAGTATTTATAAAAATAAACAATATTTAATATAAAAATGAGCAGTATTTTTAAAAATACACGAGGTGCGCCTATTTTTTAATTAAATAACTGAATTGATTTTTTTTAATTGTTTGTGCAAGTGAATTATCCAAGAATGGAATTGATTTAAAGTTTCAAGTCAGGTGTACCAATTGTAAAAATTTCATTATCATCAGATTTATTGATCATGTGGATTGAAAGAGTTAGTAAAATATTGATGTTACCAAAGTATAATGAATCGATAATACTTCGGCATCGAAACCTCGTCGAAAAAATATAGAAATATTACGAGAAATTTATTAAATTAATTAATTTATTAAAATAATTAATTTAAATTTCAAATTATATTTATAAAAATATATGAGATATATTTTTATAAATACACATATATATATACACACCTCGTAATTATTTAATATGTACTATTTAGGTATTATTTAGGTGCACATATTAAATTAGATATTAAATAATCAGACTGATTTTTTTTAACTTTTTGTGTGAGTTTAAAAAATGGCACTATTTTAAAACTTTGAGTCACTGTAAAAATCAAGTGTAAAAATTTCTGAATAGAGATTTAAAAAATATGAATGTTAACGGAAGAATCTGAATGCTTCGAAAGCTATGATTCGCAACATTTTACATAAGTATTCTGACGATCCAAGAGAGTTCGACGAGGGTACTCGAAATGATTCTGAAAGCAATCAACTTACTCAGCTTGAATGCTCTATTGATGAAAAGACTTACTTTTAATAAAATAAATTAATTGCCATGATATATGATAATTATGATAATTATTATGATATTATGATAATTATTTGTGTGTTATTTTCAGTCCGATTATTTAATAGACGCATCTCGTGCAGAATTAAAAATTAATTGGAATTAGTTTAAATCAATTCATAGTTTATACTCATTGTTTCTTTCTTTTACATTTTATTAAACCATTGGACATATGCAATTAAAGTTACGACCTCTAAACTATACGATAAATATTGTGTAATTTTTATAAATAAAGTTATATAAGTTTATAATTAATATAAAACTTGTAATTTTTAAATAATAAATCTAATTAATTTTAATTTATTTGCTTCATTTGAATCTATTCAAGTCCATATAACAAATGCAATTTTCAATTTAATAAGAGCACAATCGGTATAACTTCAAAATTATTTATTATAAAAAATGAAAAAAAATTATATATTTAATCAATGTTATGACGCTTTCATATTAATAAGGTATCTAGTCGTTGTTATCAATAATTGCATACATCCTTCAGGCACTTTATACTAACAACATAATCTTGCAATAAAAATCTTCACATAAATCTATCGAACTAAATGTTTTTACTGTTCATATTTTTTCACAAAACTTTAGTTTTAATATTCCCAGACGTTTCAAATTAGGTTTCCGGGTGACTGTAACGGTCAGTCTATATTTCGTCGTCAGTCGCTATTTTCTTCTTTCCACTAACAAGTGTAGAAACTTCTTTATTTTTTTGAGAAACATAGCCTTGATTTTTTTCTTTGAAATTATTTTTGAGCAGATAGTAACAAAGCTTTTTTGTAAATCTTTACCGTTCTTTAGCATCCAAATTAACCGTGAATATTGTCAAATTCTTGCTTTAAGAAATAGGATAAACATATGCATTTTCGTTCACTGGAGAAGATGCTCTGTTGGTGATGATAGATCAAAATCGATCGATAGTAATGTATGTCCGTAAAAAGTTGATTGAAGAAAATAATATTGTCTCAATTACGATATTTACAACGATATTTGTACAAAGTATGTCTAAGAAATACAATACAATCATACAATTATTGTAATAACTGTGACTGAACATCTTAACATGATCTAAGAAGATAGCTAGATATTTCGGAATCTTTATAATAAACTTTTTAATATATAACAGAATCATTAACCCTTTAGCAAGAATGATCAGACTATATCCTCTGACATCATGAAATACAAGATGTTTTATTTTAATCATTCCAGGCAAATATTTCAAAAAATATGAAAGATATGGAAAAATGTTTCAGACAAAAGTTATTTGGTTCAAAGGGGGACATAAGATGGTGTCATTGGTTTGACCTTAAGTGAACATGCCAAAGTCATATGGAGTTCAATTTTATTTTTTTAAATGCAATTCTCTATTTTTTATTACATATTCTTGTAGTTTATCTCAAGAGCTTTTCAAAGCATTATAATTAAGTATTTTTTCATGAAGTACTTTTCGAGTTATAAAGCTTGAAATAATTTCTTAATTTTACATAAACCATAAATTTTACATAAAATATCTAGTAAAATATTCATTTTTTTGATTATTTTACCTTAATTCTTATCTTATTTTAATACTTTTATTCTAAAATAATGATAAGAATCAATTGGTGTAAAGGAAACATAATTGTTTCTAAGAAAAAATATGTAATTTGCTATTAACAATTATATAATTTTTCTTAAAAATAACTATGTGTTTTTTTACACCAATTATTTCCTCACATTATTTTCACATACTCGTGTATAAATATATATATTTCTAGTCTCTCTCATAATATTTTCAATAAATTATAAATACATAAAAATCAACTAAAATCTATTTATAATTCAAATTCAAATGAAACATTATCAATATTTCATAAAACGTATTTTTATATATTTTTTAAATATTCATTTATACAATAGATTAATAAAAAATGTCATCATAAATTTTAATCATGAAAATCATAAAATTCTTTTTATTGATTTTTAAAAATAAATCTATTGTGCATCAGAATATAATTTATTGTACCAAAGCTGTTTTCAAGAAATGCATGTACATATTAATACTATCCGAGTCTGAGTAAAGAATTTTTTTTAAAGAATTAATGACTCTACATTAAGGCTTATTAATAGATTAAACATATGAGTCACAAATAAAGTAACATTTTTTATAATATTAAATTAATTTAATAAAATTGTAGACATTAATTTAAGCTATACTGTTTTACTTATGGCTGCTAATTATTTTGGCTTTTATTAAAAAGATATGCACATCTATATTTCACTAAAAATATATGCACTCCTTTTGAGGGCTTTGGAATTGCATTTAATTGCCATAAAGCTTTTTTTTTATACTAAATTATTAATAAATATACATAATAATATATATGTATATTATAACAATAATAATAATAATATATAAATTATAATACTATATATATATATATATTAATAACTGTACATGATAATGACATATCTATAATGATGTAAGATACATCTATATGTATCTTATTTCCAGCGAAAAATTATATAATAGTTTTTATAATAATTAATAAAAAAATTTAACTTATTAATTTACGAATTGCATAAAATCCTTAATATATTTTATTAATCCATATTATTGAATGCGAATAAATAAACTGTACACCAGATATATTATTAATTGCAATGAGAAATTATTTCAGGATTATATAAAATAAAGAAAAATACCATAAGGCAAGAGGAAAATAAAAAAATCTAGAATTCACTTCAGTTAAAAAAATTGATTTATGATTAGAATATATTTCAGTTAAGATATAAATGAAATCATGTATTAGAATCGGCAAGACATAAATTATTTATTGAAAGAAAAATACATGTATTGTCTCTTGTCACAAACTATGTCAATAAAGAATATCAATATATAACTATGTCAATATATATCATCTTTTCTGATAGAATAATAAGGGACAGAGAAGTTCATAATTATTATCTTACTTTACCTTTCAAAAATTTTTCAGAGATGCGTTAAAGTGTTATTGAGCAAGAACTATTGAATATACACAGGAAAGAATTTCAAAATTAAATGATTTACATTGTATCACTTAAAAAATATTGCAATTTTGAGCGATTACACTATACTTTAATAACTTTTTTTAATAGTTTATTTAATAATTTATTTATTTATATTAAATAAACTTTACTCATCAGTTTTTTACGATTAGATTCTTCGCTATATATGTGCAAAATACTGCATTTCATGCAGAAAACTTGAAAACATAATTAAATAAATTAAAATAATACAGCAATTCATTATCGCGATGGTGATTGTATTATTTCCATTGTATTATTGATTGTATTATTTCCATTTCGCGATTATATTCATTTTATATAGAAGTAAAATATAATTTTTTAAAGTTAATTATTAACAATTATTTAAGGAGTAAACAATAGTGGGTTCAAAAAATTATTATTCTAATCTATTATTATCCTTATACTTAAAAAAGCTATTAGAACAATTTATGCTGTACAATTTTTATGCGTGTGATGACAAATATAAAGAATAATATAAAGAAAATATAAAGAATAATATAAAAAAAACAGGCTTTATATTTTTAATTCTTCAATATTTATTTTATTCAATATTTTTTAAATATCTTTTTTTTTGCTTAATAAAGTAAAATAGGATTAATAAATTAATAAAATCAGTTATTAACTATAATGATTTGACTTGTATATACATAAGCGATCAAATTTAAATAATAGAGAAAGAGTTCCTCTTTTGTCAAATGTTTAAAATTAGAAAAATATGTAATATAATATGTATTAAAATGTAGAGAAAAATATATGCTCACACATTTAAAATGTCTGAATTTGTATTTCTCTGAAAGATTGGATATTCGAAATTTTTAAATTTTTGAAAAATTCTGGCATTGTCTACAATTATAAAAATTATAGAATTATGGAAGAAATAAATAAAAAATTTAAAGATTTCGCAAAGAAATACATATGATATTCATAACGTATTATATGCAATTAAGAAATCTTTTCACTACAAAAAGGGAATGACAGCAACAAAGACCACCCATGAATATTTGCGCGCGACAGCAATCTGTTCTTTAAGTGCTAAATATTTAAATGAAGCTCAATATTGTGGATGATTTCTTTATCTCAGTAGTACCCAACCTCACAGCAAGATTTGACACACGCGTCAAATTAGCTATAGCATGCTAGAGATCCTTTTCAACTGATACAAAGAATGCGGAGTTGCTTGAGACCATTTTTGTCTCCATTAGGGTACCGAAAATATTGTTGTGCCTTCCTGAACCTTTCGGCTTTAAAATGAAAAAAAAAAGTAAAGAGAGAGGTACTAAAGTATTAAAATATATCTTTCAGTCAAAAGATATATCCTGTTAGAAGCTATATTTATTTAACGCATATCCAAGTGCGAAAAAACATGTAATTAAAACAACTCTCTTAATTTTTTGGTACATTAAAATAACATATATATTTTTGTAGTTTAATTTTATCTGGATAACAAACTATTTTTGCTGTAATCTATATGTTTTAAATCTTAAAAAAATTAAATTTTATAAAATAAAACAAGCTAATGATTTTGAAAATATTGCTAATTTATAATAAATTTTAATGTATTGTTTAAATCTAGATATTATAATTCGAATAAAAGAAAGTTGAACATATTCTTTCTGCGCTCTGTAAATAAAATAAGGTTTATTCTAAAGCTTATATTAAAATATTTATATCTTGCAAACGAGTGAAGATTAGAATAGAATGCTAAATTTCATTTCAAGATAAAGATCAATTATTTTAATAACGTATTTTAAAGCTAAAAGCAGAATCTCTCTTACCCTTGTTTTGGAAAAAAATCCGCTTAATAACATTATATATGTATATAAATGGGATCTTGTAACAAATAATTTTAATTAATTAACTATATTTGAATCGTAAAAAAAGATTTTTAAAAATGAGTCCCTTTGCTTGTAGATTAGCATGACTCTTCACGTGGCAATGAAAAGTTTTTGCTTTTATCTTTACAAACTGGACATTTTGTACATATGAAATCTGAAATATTGATTAATTGTATATTGTTCGAAAGAATCTTGAAATAATAAAACATAAGACTACTTTTCTATATAAAAAAAACGTAAAAATTGCGATTAAAATTATATAATATATAAAAATCTAGAATTTTATTATCTATAAATAATTGTTCAAATATTTTTTTAACATGTAATATATTTTGGAAACAATGTTAATAAATTGTAAAAAATTATATAATGAATATATTATGCAAATTTCATAATATATTTATTCGATACTTCTTTTTATAGATTTTTACACAATACTGCTTTGCAACACAGAATTTTGTATAAATGTGTAAAATAAAATGTCGAGAATAATTGATACAAAAGTTAAAAAATTTTAAAGCACAATACCTGAACCGTTGTGTTGTGAATAGATGACAGATTTACAACTGAATATTTTGCCGTCCTTGAGTCTAGGGTCTCGTACATTTTGCAGCTCTGTTTAAAGATAAACTTTAAGGAAAAGGCAATAGGTAGGCAATATTACTTATATTGTTGGTAATAGTATTGTAATGCTATTGTTTAGGTGTTATTATATATAATAATAAAAATGAATGTGTGTTCTTCTATCCTTTTGTCTTATTTTTAAAATTTAAAAGTAGGAATTTAAAATATGTCAATGCTGTAATAATTTTTAGAATTACTGATTAAATGGTCATTTCCAATACGAACTAAAAAATGTACAAGACAAAAAAATTTTATAACAATAAAAGTTAGAGACATAGAATTGTTCCAAGGTCCATTTATAATATAATTTATTTTATTTATTATCTTCAGTTCCACTAACAAATATGTATGTATGCATGCAGATTTCTTCACTGGAGAACGACTATAAATAAATCTTTGATAAAATTACGCACCAGTTTTTTTCCAACATTATTCGATTACTTTTTCAATTAGCAATTTATAAATAATTTTTTATAAACATATTCTTTGTCGTTCAAATAATATTTAACTTTCACTCGTACATAAAAAAAATTATCGTTAATAGAAAAAAATTATCTTTAAATTTATCGTACATAGAAAAAAATTATCTTTAAATTTAATGGCACTGATAGAAGGGAGAATATGTATATAATATGATGGTGGAATAAAACCTATCACTTCCCACTCCCAAATTCCTTTAGTCTTACGCGGCACTAAATTCAACGCGATATATATACATTATAATACGATAGAATAATTTGTATTAAATATGAATATAAAGTGAATGCATTATTTCACTCAACTCATAAATAATTAAGAATTCTGATTTTGTCTTTTATAGTTCGAATAGTTTGAATAGTTTTAAATTTTAAGATAAGGAGGTATGCCTCTGATTAAAATAAAACGTTAAAATCTCATGTTTCACTTTATGAAATTTTCATTATTACTCTTTGTCAGATTTTACAATATTTATAGTTTTACAGGAGTTTTAATAAAATTTTTTCTTTTTAGAAACAAAAAATAATGATTAAAATAAAAAAGCGACAAGCAAATGTTGTTGTAAGTATATATATATCGAAGTTAAAAATGTAGATTCCAGAATTTTATTTATTATGAAATAGTTCTTTCATAATTTCTTGATATTATTAATAATGTAATAAAATAAAAAGCATTAAAAATTCTTTTAAACACTTTATTTTTTTTAAATAAATTTCTTTTAAGCAAAATTTGTCTGAGAAAGAGAGATGTATTTATGAATGCATGGTGAGATATGCTAATTAATTTTTGAGAATGCTTGAAAATTCTAACAAAATTTTTTGAAAAATATTTAAAAAATTCTTAAATAATTTATACAATGCAATAGACATACACATGATATATTATTATCTTATCTCATTTTTTTGCGATATAATGATCATTAAAATCTGACATAAACAATTATCCACAAATTGGAAAAAGTAGCAGAATAGTGTCGGAAAAATATCCTGAGTGCGGCCTTGTCAAGGACTTGTCTGTGGCCATTCTCCGACGAAGAAGCCATATACACGCATACAAATACGCACACACAGTGCGTATGTGTAAGTTTACACACGATCACTATCAAGTCGTCCAGTGGAGCAACGAGTGAAACTTTTTAGCCATGAATATTTTTTTCAAAATATTCGAATTCAATCACGAAATGAATTAAATTCGAACTCAATGTGAAATGAATTGAAGAGATTATAGAAGAAAATATATATAAAATAGAAAAATAAAATATAAAATGTAAAAATAAAATACAAAATATAAAAAGATTTTATTTTTTAATAAATAATATATTTTTTCCATTTAAATTTGATTTTTCCATTATATTTCTTTCTTTTCCATATTCATGGAAGAATCTCGCTCGCTTTCCGAATGAAAACTTTTACTGCGTCGCATTCTTCGTACTTGAAAAGACGAGATGTGATGAAGAAGTTGAGTTACACATATCTGTACGCGAAACACAGCCGTTATATTTACAAAGATGTAACTTATACTTAGAGGAAACTTATTGGAATTGCCGTTACAGACTTATAGCCACACCTGAGCAGCGCTAGCTGGCCAGTCGTTACATAAATATGCGCGCATTGCTGCCTTTTTTAACAATATGTTTCGTAATTGTTTATCACCCCGAGACGGGGCCGGTGAACGGTCTGCCGCGTAATAAGTCGTACAAGAGCAATTTAAGAAGTGTGTATATAGTTGAAAGTATAATTACATTACGTATCTTCTATAGTGCACTTCAAAAATAATAATAATTATTTAACTTTTTTGAAGTAGAACACTCAATTTTGTAACGATACATATCTTAAAAACATAGATGAAAGATTAAAATGAGATACAAATATAGCAACTTTCTAAAATAAATTTAAATAATGATGATAAAGCTAAAACCGTTAGATACTGACGCAATAAAAAAGAAATAAGGTAATAAAAAATATATAAGCTGTATACCTTAAGGATTAAAGCATATAAAAGATTTAGCATTTTTTTTGCAATCTCTTTCTCTCCCTTCCTCCCACCCTCCCTCCCTCTCTCTCTCTATCCCCTCTCCTTAATAAATTGATGTCCTAAATTAATGGTTTCCGGCTCTTTCTCTTTCTTTTCAAGTTCTAATAAAATAAAACGCAGAAGAGTCAATCAAAATATGTTTTTAAAATACAAAAGACAATTTTTTTGTAGTACGCGTTATCCTTATCTTCGTCACTTGAATTTGTTCTCTCAGGGAGATACATGAAGGATATTTATTAAAAAAATAACATTATATTATATATATTTTTAAGTAAAAGTCGAGCAATTTTTTTACGTAACTCTTTAACATCCAGCTTTAAAGACTCTTTTGCATTTAATATAGAATTTTATATAAAGAATTATTATAGAATTTTTTTCTAATAATAAATTTTCCGCTTGACATTAAATAAAGAATAAAAATTCACTACTCATTTGCATTCTTGAGAAAAGAATTCTTAGATTTCCGATATAATTCGATTTAATTTCTTCTCAAGTTAAATATGAGATTTTTTTAAATGTAAATAATATATTCTAAAAAATTATATATTATATTATAAAGAAAATGAAGAATTGTTTTTAGAAAAATAATTTCAAAAAAATATATCCCATAAATTATTTCAATTTCTTTAATTGTGTAAGACTCGAATATCAGATTGTGGATATGTTTGTTATAAAAAGTAATATAAAAATAAAATATTTTTCCTTTCTGGATGGCCACCATCGCGATGACACGATGACAAAACAGAATGGACTTCGAAAGGGGGCAAGTAAGCCATGCTCGCTGTAAAACACGAGCGGGACGGACATCTGGCTGTGTTATGTTGAGGAAGTCACGCGGCCCTCGAGACCCCGAAAAAATGAGGACATTCCGAGGAGCGTGGGGTCCCACTCGTGTATCCGAACAAGGTTCCGGATTCGGGTACAAGCAGAGGGGCCCCGCGAACCATGAGATGGCGGAGAGGCATATAAGACCTAACGTGAGATTTGACGGTATCAGCGGGCCCAAAGCCCTATTTTCGAAAGTGTAACTAGGCAAACGCTCATTGTCAATTATGCGCTCGATGAAAAAGATGTGACCCAGTTTTGGAGCCCAGTCAGCCGCGAACGAAGAAGCGGATGACTGGTTTAAATCTGCTATGCGTGGCTTATACTTGAGACACCGACGCGCGGTGGATCCCGTAGAAATGGATTATATATAGTGACGCTCGTTGCTTTACTCATAAAATCTTTTTTACCGAGAACTGTGTCGGACGAGAAAAATTACGCCCCAGTTACTTTCTTGTTGGAAAGAAATACGGCGATGGCTCTAATTATTCTGACGCGCACCAATTTATAAATTTTTAACTCCCTGTTCGGACAAGCCAAGATTTCGCTCTTTTGCGTATATTCATATTTGCATCAGAGAAATGATCGTAATTACCATCGATGAAAACCCAAAAAGACTATTCACAAATAAAAATTATAAAATAAAAATTAAATTAAAGATAAAAATAAATTAAATTAAATTAAAAATTAAATTAAAAATAAAATAAATAAATAAAAATACATTTGAAAGAAGAATACTGATCAAATGTCAGAGATATAAGTCAGATCATCTCTTACATATCTTAATTAATAAGACCAGAATTTTATTTCAGAAATTTATTTAAATTAACTAAAGTAATAAAAGAAAATCATATATATTCATATTTGCATCAGAGAAATTATCGTAATTATCATCGATGATGAAAACCGAAAAAGACTATTAACAAATAAAAATTATAAAATAAAAATTAAATTAAAGATAAAAATAAATTAAATTAAATTAAAAATTAAATTAAATTAAAAATTAAATAAAATAAATAAATAAAAATACATTTGAAAGAAGAATATTGATCAAATGTCAGAGATATATGTCAGATCATCTCTTACATATCTTAATTAATAAGACTATCAGAAATTTATTTAAATTATTTATTTAAATTAACTATAAAGTAATAAAAGAAAATCATATATATTCATATTTGCATCAGAGAAATTATCGTAATTACCATCGATGATGAAAATCCAAAAAGACTATTAACAAATAAAATTATAAAATAAAAATTAAATTAAACATAAAAATAAATTGAATTAAATTAAAAATTAAATTAAATTAAAAATAAAATAAAATAAATAAATAAAAATATATTTGAAAGAAGAATATTGACCAAATGTCAGAGATATAAGTCAGATCATCTCTTACATATCTTATAATAAGGCTATCAGAAATTTATTTAAATTAACTATATATAAAGTAATAAAAAAAAATCATATATATTCATATTTGCATCAGAGAAATTATCGTAATTATTATCGATGATGAAAACTCAGAAAGATTATTAACAAATAAAATTATAAAATAAAAATTAAATTAAAGATAAAAATAAATTAAATTAAATTAAAAATTAAATTACAAATAAAATAAATAAATAAAAATACATTTGAAAGAAGAATACTGATCAAATGTCAGAGATATAAGTCATATCATCTCTTACATATCTAATAAGGCTATCAGAATTTTATTTAAATTAACTATACATAAAGTGATAAAAGAAAATCTTTCCATAACATTATACCAGAATGCTATTAAGAATGATATTAATATATCATTGTTAAAAATGATCACATAAGAAAACCGGAATAAAATAGCCTAGTGCGAAAGATGAAAAGTGAAAAGTATCACGGTCTCCCCCACGTCCTAATTCGCACCAGGTAACCATCGCTTTTATCTCAGCGCTAACTAAAGACCGCTAAGTCCATTCACAGGAGTTGTAGCCAATTGCTAGTGATTCTTCTCAGTTGTGGCCGGGCCAATTGGAGCAAGAAGAGACCAAACGATCCGGCGGCGTGGAAACGCGAGAATAGAACGCAAAGGGAGAGATTCTTTCCACAGTTTACACGTTCCATCCGAAACCAAGAGTGGGTCGCGTTCGCTTTACGATGGCCGATAGCGAGCTACATATACACATCATTTTGTATCCTTCTTTCTCTTTACTATGGATATATATTTGCTCTTTCTTTCTATCTCTTTTATCTATTTTCATTAATTTTTCTATTGTATTCCTAATCGTGGTTTTGAAACATAACTCATTTCTTTTAATATTTCTTTCATATATTTCTTAATATTCTTCTTATTTTATTATATCCTTATCTTATTATATGCTGCTTATCAGCGCACAAAAGTCATTAAGTCATTAACAAAAAGTCATTAACTTAATCGAATTTTAATATTTCTTTTTACAGATATACATCGGGATGAGTCAAGAACTATATCTCTACGATCGTAGAGAAAGGAATTAATTTTTCTTGTAGAAGAAGCCTTTAGGAAAAAATTTTATTTTACATTTTTAATTTAAATTTCTTGTATGAGGAATTTTTTTTCGTACTTCTTTTTTGAAAAAATCAACTTGAAAAAAATGAAAATTAAATTAAAGATAAAAATAAATTAAATTAAATTAAAAATTAAATTAAATTAAAAATAAAATAAAATAAATAAATAAAAATACATTTGAAAGAAGAATAATTTGAAAAAATCAACTTGAAAAAATGAAAAGTTAATAATATATATTTACACTTTATTTTTTTTAAACAATATTAATTATCAAAGATTCTTTCGACATAGTTTCCATATACATCTTGTTTTTTTTCGCTACTGTTCGAGGATAAAGAGTTTTCGTTTCTTCTCTCTTTCTCTGTCGCTTCTCCGACGTCTCTGCCTTTTCGACTTCGTCGTACGGTCCTTCTCTCTCGCGGCCTCGGGCTCTAATGAAAAAGTCGAGCGAATTCTCTTCTCCCTTCTCGTCGCGATGCAGGGCCGCCGTCACTCTTCCGGTTTTGTCCTGTTTAGCAAGTGGGCCAATCGAGATGGAGAGTAAATTGCGAGACGAGCCAGCTCGTGCGTGCTTGCGCCAAAGGAGCCGTGCGTGCTACGTGCGTTTGTATCTTTCTGCTGTTGATAGAGTTGTTGAGAACAAAGATCCTATCATTGGTACATTTTTAAATTTATTGATCCTTTTATTGATCCTTTATCGATCCCATTTCAATGTCGAACGTAATAGCGTCTCTGACGTTACGTATGAATTATTTATATATACAATAAGTGACGATAGTAATGAGCTTAATGCTTAATATAATATATAATAACAGCGTGAATAAAATGTAATTTTATTAATATTTTAATATTTTTATTCATATACTTTAACATACTTTATTATGGAGAATTAATGCGCGTTTTCTTTTTAACCCGAATTGTATCTTTCTATCAAGATTTTTTTGATTTAGCGGCGCTCGAAGATATAAAACTATGTTTGTTTATTGTATGTGTGTGTGTGTGTGTGTGTGCATAATTCCACCAATCATACAGATTGTGTCCTATTTAAAATCTCATTAAATTCACAACATCGTCGATATATTTATAGTCCTAAATAGAAAACGCCACATACGAGAACCTGTCGTAACTTTCACTGCGATGATAGAGTAGCTACTGCTCATTCGCATTCATGGCGGTAACTATATGGCTGATAATAAAAACAATTCCAGAATGCCAAAACATCAGTCGCGCGTGCAATATAACACGCATATATAAGATTTTATAGAAAAACAACAACAATAAAACATTAAATTGTTTTAATCATCAGTCGAACAAAAAATATTTATAAAAATATTTATTATAAAAAAATTGTAAATCATATACAGATACGTTGCTTTACAACACTGTGTATCACTTATTTTTTTAAGAATAAAGAGCGAGAGAACATGAAAATATATTTGAAGTTAAATCGTTGAAATCATCAAGGTACAATTTTGGAGACTTCAATGCCTGCATGCGCGGAGATTTCAACGATCACACATCTGCTGGAGAGACACTTTTATATGACGTTTTCAGTACACGTTAAACGTTTCTTTAAAGAATACATACGTAAAATTTGTATGCAAATATTTATAAGATATTAATTTAAATATATAAAAATTAAATAAAATTTTAAAATATATAAAAAATGACTATATAATGCATTATAAATTAACAAAATTTTTTATTCTATGATCTATTATTATTAAAAAAGTAAAAGAATGTATTATTGATGTGAAACAAATGAAAAACTTGTTGAATATTCGCTCACTAAAAAAAGAACTTCTTTTTAAAAAAGAAGAAAATGTAATTATACATTTCATAAGTCTTCTCTTTATCCTTTTATTGGTGTGCAATTATTTATTTTATAATTTTAATATAAAATAACTTTTTTTCTTTTAAGAACTATTTAACTATTTGTTTAAATATTATATTTAATTAATATTTTATTATATGATTACAATAGATACATATGAAGCATTCAGTTTTCTTTAATCATAAAATTCAAACGGCAAATTTAAAAGATAAATGGTAAATCTGATAAATAGGTAATATAATATAATTCTTGCTCCAATTAGATTAACTTTTTAACATAAAAATATAAATAAAATAAGTGATAATATAATGAGAAACTTTTTTTACCGAAGTTATAAAATAAATACTCATACATACAATGAAAAAAAATCTACAAAATACGTGATAAAATCCTTCCTTCTTTTTTCTTTTTCAAAAAGAAGTCCATTTTTGATTTACAAGTTTTTCATTTCTCTCAATATTTGTATCTTCACTAATAATAATAGATCGAATATAATAATACATCATAGAATAAAAATTGTCTCAGTAAATAAAATAAGTTATAGTATAACGCGATTATATGAAGTCATGAAATAATGATAAATTATACAATACATTTAATAACCGTTAGAAAATGGTATTAACTTTATCGTTGGAAAATAATAGCGTTGTCCCATTTACCAAAGGCATACTTTGATTAATTCTAAATCTGCTCGCTCGTAACGAGACATTATACGCTTAGAAGGATAGCTTTCGTATTATGAACAAACGCCGAGGATTCGCTTCGCTAACCTGAAGATTTCATTAGAAGTAATCGGACCGAGCATCTATCGACACGATATGATGATAATTACGAATTTTCGTTGCGAGAATAACGTTCTGCGTCGTAATATGTATAGGCATTAAGGTACAGAGCGGCGACAACGGAACCGCAAATACAGCAAGCATAGTATAACATAGGTAAGTGTGCTTGTGGGTCAGTGGGACAAGAACTGTTCGCCACCATCGCAGTCACAATGAACAGTCGCCACCGCAGCCATCGCTCTCTGCCCGGTTAAAGTAAAATCGTACTTATGTACGTTATATAGATCGGAGCACCGGAGCACGCGCCATTGTTCTTGAACTTATGCGCTCACGCACGAACGATCTACGCACGACACACTCTGTAATACCCGTATTGCGATGAGGAGGCGTCGACAAACACGTGGCGATATTCGTTTGCATAAAGTAACATATGATGGATATGCAAGTTGACTCCATTGTACTTCTAAGTCTTATTTTTCGAGATTAGCATTCGTCTAACATAATTCTGTCATGAATATGATAAATGCGAGAAAAATCAAATTATTGACCCATATGTATGTGATACATGTCAAGAATCAAATTGTTTTCTTTTAATAAATTTTTATTGTATAAAAATTTACAAAATTCGGAAAGAAAGTATCCAAAACAGGTTACGGAACTACTTAAAAATCAAATTATTATCCCATATGTATGTAATACATGTAAAGAATCAAATTGTTTTCTTTTAATAAATTTTTATTGTATAAAAATTTACAAAACTCAGAAAAAAAGTATCCAAAACAGTTTACGGAACTATCTAAAAATCAAATTATTATCCCATATGTATGTAATACATGTAAAGAATCAAATTGTTTTCTTTTAATAAATTTTTATTGTATAAAAATTTACAAACCTCAGAAAAAAGTACCCAAAACAGTTTACGGAACTACCTAAAAATCAAATTATTATCCCATATGTATGTAATACATGTAAAGAATCAAATTGTTTTCTTTTAATAAATTTTTGTTGTATAAAAATTTACAAAACTTAGAAAGAAAGTACTCAAAACAATTTACCAAACTACCTAAAAATCAAATTATTATCCCATATGTATGTAATACATGTAAAGAATCAAATTGTTTTCTTTTAATAAATTTTTCATCATACAATAAAAACTGGAAAAACATTTTTTTCCAGTTTTTATTGTATAAAAATTTACAAAACTCAGAAAGAAAGTACCCAAAACAGTTTACGGAACTATCTAAAAATTAAATTATTATCCCATATGTATGTAATATATGTAAAGAATCAAATTGTTTTCTTTTAATAAATTTTTATTGTATAAAAATTTACAAACCTCAGAAAAAAGTACCCAAAACAGTTTACGGAACTATCTAAAAATCAAATTATTATCCCATATGTAGTATACATGTAAAGAATCAAATTGTTTTCTTTTAATAAATTTTATTGTATAAAAATTTACAAAACTCAGAAAAAAAGTATCCAAAACAGTTTACGGAACTACCTAAAAATCAAATTATTATCCCATATGTATGTAATACATGTAAAGAATCAAATTGTTTTCTTTTAATAAATTTTTATTGTATAAAAATTTACAAAACTCAGAAAAAAAGTATCCAAAACAGTTTACGGAACTACCTAAAAATCAAATTATTATCCCATATGTATGTAATACATGTAAAGAATCAAATTGTTTTCTTTTAATAAATTTTTATACAATAAAAACTGGAAAAACATTTTTTCCAGTTTTTTATATAAATTACAAAACTCAGAAAGAAAGTACCCAAAACAGTTTACGGAACTATCTAAAAATTAAATTATTATCCCATATGTATGTAATATATGTAAAGAATCAAATTGTTTTCTTTTAATAAATTTTTATTGTATAAAAATTTACAAAACTCAGAAAGAAAATACTCAAAACAGTTTACGGAACTACCTAAAAATCAAATTATTATCCCATATTTATGTAATATATGTAAAGAATCAAATTGTTTTCTTTTAATAAATTTTTATTGTATACAAATTTACAAAACTCAGAAAGAAAGATATCCAAAACAGTTTACGGAACTACCTAAAAGGCAGTCCACAGAGCTTAGCGAGTAAACCAAACATTCCAATGGACATAAACCTTGAAAAATGCCATCATCACGAAAATGTGATATATAGGCCATTTTCTAAAAAAACTGTTTTTCGGTTATGACTTTGGTTATGTGCATAATAACTTTTCGTTTTTCAATTCGTATAAAAAAAAGACACAACGTGTTTTTGATACGATCAATTTTATGACTGTATTTATAAATCAAAATCTTTATATTAGTTAGTTAGTTTGTTTAGTTTGTTAGTTTGTTTAGAATTTTTAGCCCAAATTCTGACTATGAATATAAAAATCTAACTTAAAATCCTTGCAATAATTTTCGCGTATAACAATATGATAAACCATCTCACTAAAAAACTATATATTATATAACATATGTTTTATTTTTCTATTAAAGATTTGTAAGGATCGTCTAAAGGCCTGACTTTGGCTATCTCATCCAAAAGAATATAGCTTTTTATGCTATGATGAGCGCTAATTGTAAGAGGAACTAGTCCCCCGGACCTTCTCATCAAGGAGATATTACGATAGAATTAGGTGAAATTCATTATCTTCTTTGAGCCTTAAATAATTATTTTACAATGTGAAAAAAAGAACCAAAAACTGTTTTTTAAAAAATAGCCTGACAGCGTTTATCAAAGTTGCTTATTAAAATATTTGATCTATTTTCTGCCACTTATCTGCCATAATTTACTTTTATATAACGCCGTAAGTTGTTTTTCATATGATTTAAACCTCCTTTAATATATCATTTCAAGAGAGTTAGTCGAATTATTATAAAAACTTTTTCCTCTCAATATTAAATAGTAAATATTTTTTATAATTTTTTTTTCTTATTAATATATTGATGCCGAAATAAAATTGATAATGTGATAAAGAAACTGAAAAAAATGTGATCTAGTGCATTAAATACACGGTAAAAAATATTTTGTATTTCTGTTGAAATTTTCTCGTGTAAAAATTTTTGTGTTAAATTTTTAACATACTCTTATGTTAATGTAACATATTATTGTTATGTTATTTTGAGATTTCTGCTTTGAGTTAATATTTACCGTTTCTAAGAGTTAAAATAACACAATTAATATGTAAATGCACGAATTTTTGATGAAATAAGTTATATGTTAAAATGAACAGATAAGTTGTGTTATTTTTCTCTCTATAACAGTTTCCATATATTAAATCGACATATCTCTTCCGTTATTTATCATAAAAATGTAAGAATAACATTTTCTTTTAATTAAATTTAACATTATAAATAATGTTAATTTAACATAAACTTTATTTCCAGATAAAATTTAAGTGCTACACTTTTGTGTTAATTTTTAAACATATTACTTGTGTTATTTATTTACATACTTGCCTTCTGTAAAATTAACATTAAAATTAGAGTGGATAAATTGGGACATGTGAAATATGTTAAATTTAACACAAAATTTTTTACTGTGTATAGATTAAAGTACCGTTGAATATATGATAAAGCACAACTTATATAATATTAATATATAACATAAATTATTTTATAAGACTCGTCTGGCCTTTAGCGGAAATACACGATGCAACAGCGAATGAGTTCGTTGCACCCTTTTGCGACATTGTATAATTACGACCGCCGCCGTTACGTTCTGCGAACATCGTGCAAAAATGCGCGATATCATTGGGGAACATTCGACACACCGCGCTGAACGGAGTTGCTCAATAAGTTTCCGTGGGCATGACGATTTCTGTCGACGTGCTTGACCCATGCAACTTTAAACGATTGTATTTTGACGGAATTGTGAAATCGAGAATTGACCAAGGACATATCTTTTTATAATCTTCAGTATTAATTATGCAATTAATGTAATTATGTAATATTTACTAATTAATTGTTTCCATCGAGTCGTATTATGTACATGACTTTATAATATAAGTAATTTATTAAAAAAATTTATTATACTTTATCTCTTTTATTATTTGATTTTATTATTCTTTTATTATTTTTATCTCTTTTATTATTCGAAATGTCGATATCAATCGAATAAGATTAATTACCCTTTTCAAGTTTTTTCGAAGAAGCTCATTAAATGATAGAATAAGAAATTCGGAAATTAAATGATAAGATTCTATAATTACACTCTAACAATAAGATATTTGGAGAATAAAGATATAAATCAGATATTTAAAATTTCATTAAGTCACTAATGACTAGGACATTAAAATAAACGATATTATCATAAAAGAAGATAGACAAAAATAAAAGGGGAGAGGAAGGGATTGTTTCGTGGAACTGTTGTATGAGGATACAGTTATTATGCTATATTCTAACGGTTTTATTTAGTATTTCGGACGTTTACAAGCGATGAAGACAAACACGTACGCAGGGTATGCCCTGCGGGATCTTGATATTCGACCGACGAACAAAGAGAGAATCATGCTATGAAAATGTGACTTCCTCGACCTGAATTTGATAAAAAAAAATGATAGGACCGAAAATATCAAAATTCAACTGATAAATTAAATTAGAAAACCGAGAATTTAGAGAATTTAGAGAATTTAGAGAATTTTATATTTTTCCACTAATTTTATGTAAAAATTTTAACGATAATTAATTATGTAAAAATTTTTACGATTAATTTGAAACTCTTCTCTAGATAAATAAAAATATCAAAAAATAAAGAAATATATAAAAATTATATAGCTTTTATGTATTTCCTTATTTTGTAAATATTCTTTGTAAAGTGAATTCTAGATTAAATGTTAATGAAGTCTATTCTATTGTCACTATTCGTGTTGGCAATATATGTATCATGCGATGATGCAGAAAATAGATGCGACTTCACGTTAAAAATAAGAACAAATAGTAAGATTTGATCTAATAATTAGATAGGAAAAAATATAGATAGTAAGAATTAAAAATATAAATATAAATAAATATACAAGAATATATAAATATTAAAGAAACCATTTTTATTTATATTAAAACTATTATAAAACTATTAAAATTATAGAAAAACTATTTTAGGAACATTTATTTTCTCTTCCTATTTTAAATGGATGTGTGTATCAAAAACTATTTTGTATTTTGCACTTTTAAGCGTAAAAATGAGTTGGTACCTTAAATATTTAAAATATAAACGGATTTTTTAAATATTTATATATTCTTATGTTTCTTTTTCTTATATGTTTACTTATATTTACATTCTTATATATTATGTTTTATATCTTTATTCATATTTTCATATTCTTATTTCTGACTGAATATATTATGTATATATGTATGAATATGTATATGTTGTGTGATAATTTTTATTTATCAAAATTTTAAATTATAAATACACAAAATTTGAATTTATAAATCACAAATACACGTAATTTTATTATTTATAAAAACTTTTATCAACAATTAATTGATGAGAAAAATCATTTATTGCAAAGAATACTGCTAAAAGTGAAAGGTAATTAACCTGCTTTTATCGCGACTATTTAGAGGAATGTTTTATTTCTTCTCTCTTACAATCAATCGGAAAATAATGAAAAATAATAATTACAAAATGACGAACATTCTAATGCAAGACATAAATACGAACCGTTAATTTAATGATTTTTTTTTTAGAAACATGATTATATTTTTCTTGTGATTTCTGTAAAGACATATGTATGACACCTACATGATGTGTTCATCACACATGCACGCATAGCAAGCTATTTACGTTGAACTCACTTTTACTCACGCATGAAAACGAATATACGTAAGAATTTCGTGCGATGCATGAGAAGAAAATGCGCTTTATAATTTAAATAAATAATAGACGTAAATCAATATCTTGTAAATAATCTTTTATTAAGAGAATTTAGATTTCTCGACAAAAATATTCAAAAATGCTTAATGTAAACGTAAATTATATCATATTAATGTATAAATTATAAATTCTGATCCTGGATTAAGATTCAATAAATAATTGGAAGCCCTAAATTTAATACAGCTCAATTTCTATGAGTATGGGTATGTTTTTAATCCACTTTCATTGGGTTTCATTTTTAATTTAATCCTCCTTAATCAATTTTTATAAGATTTATAAGAATTCTGTACGTTAAAAATACATTTATAAGAATTCTTGACGTTAAAAATAAGAACAAATAGTAAGATTTAATTGAATAATTAGATAGGAAAAAATATAGATAGTAAGAACTAAGAATATAAATATAAATAAATACACAAGAATATATAAATATTAAAAAAAAATATTATTGCTGTATTATTTGGTTCTTTAAGTCTCCTAATTTTTCTCAAGTACACCTTTCACATAATTCACAATCGGACATTCGCATTAAACGATCTACCAAAGTATTCAACTCGCTAATTAATTATGTGAATGCAACGCGCCATCATTAATTACTATACGTCCGACTGTTTTCCATCGCAATGACAGAGGCATAAAGTTTCGGAAAGATACGAGCGTAACGAAATAATGCCACTGTGCGGTGGCTGCAGAGCACGTTATGCCTCGGCACGCACCACTGACCGCTTCTTTTTCTCGGACGAGTATAACGCGAAAAAGGAGATCGTACAAAGTCGTGACATCGTTCTTCTCGCTTCGTCGATGAAACATATTAAAACATATTAAAATTTCGAAGAACGCTGATATGCGCACATGTTCAATAATTCGCACGCACATTTAATTTGGAAATTAATGCGAATGTCTGATTGTGAGTTATGTGAAAGGTGTACTTGAGAAAAATTAGGAGACTCAAAGAACCAAATAATACAGCCGAATTCTTATAAATCTGATAAAAATTGATTAAGGAAGATTAAATTAAAAATGAAACTCAATGAAAGTGGATTAAAAACATACCCGTAGCCATATTTATAGAAATTGAGCTGTATTTAAATTTAGGGCTTCTAATTATTTATTGAATCTTAATTCAGGCACAGTAAAAAATGTTGTGTTAAATTTAACATATTTCACATGTCCCAACTTATCCACTCTAATTTTAATGTTAATTTAACAGAAGGCAAGTATGTAAATAAATAACGCTAATAATATGTTTAAAAATTAACACAAAAGTGTAACACTTAAATTTTATCTGGAAATAAAGTTTATGTTAAATTAACATATTTATAATGTTAAATTTATTTAAAAGAAAATGTTATTCTTACATTTTTATGATAAATAACGGAAGAGATATGTCGATTTAACATATGGAAACTGTTATAGAGAGAAAAATAACATAACTTATCTGTTCATTTTAACATATAACTTATTTCATTAAAAATTCGTGCATTTACATATTAATTGTGTTATTTTAACTCTTAGAAACGGTGAATATTAACTCAACGCGGAAATGTCAAAATAACGCAACGATAATATGTTACATTAACATAAGAGTATGTTAAAAATTTAATACAAAAATTTTTACACGAGAAAATTTCAACAGAAATACAAAATGTTTTTTACCGTGGGAATAAAAATTGTTCGGAAAAATATTAGTCTGAGAAATTTTTCGACTTTCATCAGAGCCTCATTAGACGTTCGATCAAACAAATATTCCAGACAAGCGCATGTTATTTTAACATCAAATGATGTGCATTTGCTATATGGAATATCACAGTATGTCTTTAATTGCGACGTATAAGTTTGTACTTGCAGTGTAGTAAATTTCTTCGGCTTGAAATAATAATATTATTATTAGCAATTGACAAATGGTTTTTTACAAGAAATAGCTTCTCGGAATGATAGATAATATTTGCTCCTTTCTCTCTCTTTCTTCATTTTTAGTTTAATTCTTTTTCTTTATTTCTTTGTTTTTTGAAGAATTAAAGAACGTGTCCTCTTATCTCTTTTATTTTTTTTTAATATTCTGGAAATTTTACTAATAACTTATCGAAAAAATTTGAGATATAAAAAATATAAAACTTAAGAAAGAGCAGAGCGAGATTGTTTATTAGAAATCATCGGCAATAAAGAAATAAGTTGAATACTGTTGAATTAAATCAAAGTTTATTCGCTCTAAAAATAACAAGGCAATCCTGTTAATGATGCCAGAGATTAATAAAACAAACAAATGTGTTAGTATAAGAAACGTTGTTAGCAAAAGTTGGTCAAAAAGGATGTATAAATATTTTCTGTAGCACCAAAGAAGAATCATTTCGTTTTAAAGAAACCTTTTACTTGAAGGTTCAAAAGTCGGCTAGATAAAATCCAGCATCGAATAGTCATTTAAACCATAAAAATATATTTATTACAAGCAACTAACTTTTTTTTGTAAGAAACTTTTAACAATAAGTCAACAAAGATTCAAGTTGACAATGCAATTTTTCAGAATTCATATTTTCAGACTATATTTTATCTATTATAATGTAAATATTACGTACTTTGTAGTAAAAAGCAAATGTAGTACCTTTTTAAGATCTTAGAGCCTTTGTAAATTAAATTTTTTAAATCTTTGTAGTAAAGAACTTCGCTATGTTGAAATTTGAAGATCTGGAAAACATGAAGATGAAAAATCTATTAACCTTTTAATTCTTTATTGTATTTTGTGTCTTGTAGACAAGTGTCACTTAAAAAAAATTATTTTTTAAATATTTTTTTTATATTATCTTCTAAATTGCTCTGTTACATTATTCGATAAATATCTTTTATTCATAAACATCTTTTTATTGTTTATATTTGGCAATAATTTGGATAATATTTGACGATAATTTGGATAATTTGGCAAATTTAGCTCACCCAATCTAAAATTTTATTTGTCAATCAAATACATACTTCATATATTTATTTTACTTATCTTGGAGGAGACACAAACTTTGCTGAATAATTAAAAATTAATATTAAAAATTATTTAAATTAAAATATATACTTCATATATCTAAATTCTATATTTGTGATTTATCTTTTTCCGGAGAAAATAAGCTTTGCTAAAAAGTTAATATTAAAAATTATCCAAATTGCTGTCGTATTTTATGATATTTTATCATTGATGTTTAATAAATATTTATAATTCCTTTATATAACATGTATATATTATTTATTATTAAAATATATAATTAAAAATATATTATTAATTAATAATATATTATTAAAAATATATTATTAATTAATAATATATTTTTAATTATATATTTAATTATACATTTTAATTATATATTATATATTAAATAAATAAATTAATATTATTAAAAATATATAATTTACATTGTCTCTATAAACCATATTATGTACACGTTGACAAGAATAAATCTTTACACCTGCGCATCTCAGGTAGTTGAGTCTATCCAAAATAGGCAAACAGATATAAAAAGAATACCGTAAAATCTTTGAGATTCTTTGTTTACGGAAGGAAGCGGGTAAATGCAATATGCAATAGGCCACAGTTTCCGTTCTTTCCACAGCTAACTCGCATATTAAGTTATTTGTCTGAGAGAACCCTATTTCTAGCCAAAATGTGGCACAAACAAAACTTTATGTAAGCGACAGGTAGATAGGTAGGTAAGTAGGAAAAATGAAGTTTGTTTCATAGAGCGTGTCTAATGGCACAATACGAACAAAGCCTGCAGGTTTGTTTGATTCTACCGTTTTTAAGAAGACTGTGCATTTGTCACATTTCCTTAGCGGTGAGGACCCACAACATCGTTTAATGTCAAAAATCAATCGAAGATGAAAGAATTCGCCTCGGAACACCATTCTTTTTCTCCTCCCTCTCTTTTTTTCTCTAACATTCTGTACGCCAGCCTAACCGGCTTAACTGGACGATTCTGCTGGAGAAGCTGAGGGAATTCTTTTCACTTTTACCGCAAAGAGCTGATAGAAAAGTGCGAATTATGCGTGCACCGTTTCTATACTCGTGCTTGTAAGTAACTATGTACAAGAACTCCCGTTAATTTGCGTACGCACTTTATATGTTTGGTTTATTTCATCTCTTGAAAAAGGAGAAAGAATATAATTGCACAGAAAAAAAGAACATTCTTGTTTTGAAAATATCTTTAATTTCAACATGAAAAACTTGAAATGAGATTATATTGCGTTAACTGAAGAAAATTTGCTTGAATGAAGTCATTTTATATAGTTCAATCAAGAAAAATATATTCTTATTATTTAAGAATAATTTTCTTGAATGGAAAAGAAATAATGTTAGATAGAAAATAACACATTTTTAAATCAAAAATTATAATTTTTGAAAATTTTTTATTCAAGATAATTATATTGTATTCTTGAGATGACAATTATAATATTCAAATAAGATTATAATATTGTTAAAATTTAAGATTATTAAATTCTTCTAAGAAGATTATATATTCTTGCGTATATAGGAAACAATGAACACGTTAATTTAAGTATATAAATGTTAATTTGACACTTAATTTTTTTCCGTGTGGTTTATTTCATGTCTTGACAAAAAGGAGAAAGAATATAATTGTTAATTCCGTGATTTGACTTTAAAAACACAAGTCAAACATTGAGCTAACTTTTTAATGTAATTATATAATATTGAAATTCTTCCAGAAATTCTTGTAGAAAGAATACATTTTATATATTTGATGTATAATTCTCCTAAACGTTTATAAAAAAATTATATTTTATATTTTATGCAATATAAATAAACCTAATGTTACAAACATTGATGTAAATTTATGTACAATATAAAGTATTGCATTATAATCATAACTCTTTCGATGATATTAAAAATATACGCAATAAAAAACATTTTGTATTTCTGTTGAAATTTTCTCGCGTAAAAATTTTTGTGTTAAATTTTTAACATACTCTTATGTTAATGTAACATATTATCGTTGTGTTATTTTGACATTTCTGTGTTGAGTTAATATTCATCGTTTCTAAGAGTTAAAATAACACAATTAATATGTAAATGCACGAATTTTTGATGAAATAAGTTATATGTTAAAATGAGCAGATAAGTTGTGTTATTTTTCTCTCTATAACAGTTTTCATATGTTAAATCGACATATCTCTTCCGTTATTTATCACAAAAATGTAAGAATAACATTTTCTTTTAATTAAATTTAACATTATAAATATGTTAATTTAACATAAACTTTATTTCCAGATAAAATTTAAGTGTTACACTTTTGTGTTAATTTTTAAACATATTATTAGCGTTATTTATTTACATACTTGCCTTCTGTTAAATTAACATTAAAATTAGAGTGGATAAATTGGGACATGTGAAATATGTTAAATTTAACACAAAATTTTTTACTGTGTAAATTTAATTTAAAATGAAAGCATTAAACATTAGGTATTCTATTAAAATACTCGACATAAGATTAAATTTGAATTTACATCAACAGTGTCAATATATTTTATATTATACATTTATTTGAAATTTTTTTAAAATTTTTCTTACATTAAATAAATGATACAAAAACGTGGTATGTATTATATGAGTTTACATTTTGTGCCCATCGAGAAGTGTAGTTGCGGATCTTAATAACGATACAACGCTGCGTAATTCTGATTCCTTATAGCTTCTTTAGTTGTTTTGCTTTCTCTTTCGGAACCGGCATGCTCTAATTCGTTCGAAGCCGTCCATCCATCTATAGATAGTTCTTGCCATTGATTTGAAACTCTTTGATGCTTTTCTGAATCTTGACTTTTTCTATTTTTCAAATTAGAATTGAATCGAAATAGTAAGTGTAAATTACAAAATCAGAAGAAAAGAATACAATGGAACCCATTTTGTTCCACAATGGATTTTATATCTTTACAAATAGTACCTTACAAGTTTATAATATGTTATACTCTCCGCAAATAGAATTTTATATATACTTACAGATATGTAAAAAAAATAATTATATTATAATTAAAAATATATTAATATTATATATAATTATATTATAATTAAAAATGTATAAAAAATAGTTATATTATATATTGTATATGTGTGAATCAATGGAAAAATATATTTTATATCAAGAATTCGATTATAACTATTATAAAATTATAAAACTTGTTTTTACTAAATTGTTCGTTTTGCTGCAATAACAATTTTATTTATTGTACATTAATATAATTCTTCGAGATAAATATAAATAAATATAAAATTTATAAGCTTAAATATATATAAAAATATAAATAATTATTCTTTACGATTCATAATTTGTACGATTTTTGGAAATACAATATTAGCAATAATGGCACAATATTGGCATTATAAATTCTTTTCGAAATTCGTTTTACGAATAATATCTTTTAATTTCATTAAGCAAGAATGGTTCCGTTATTTCATTTATTTCCACAAATCTCTTATTGGCTCGACTAAAATAATAAATATCCCCGGTATAAATATCGAACCACAACGCATGGATGTGCAAATCGTGTCTCTCTAAACGTTTCTTCAAAAATCCGTAAGACGCGATATTTTGAAGTTGTTGTAACGTATTGATCTGCAACAAGATAAATTCAGAATAACAGAGTTAATATATATAAAAATTATCTTCGCGCGTAAACATCTATTTTTCGCGATCACTAACTTGCGACAACTTGTCCTCGATAGCGAACTTATCTTCCGGATCGATGTAAGCAACAAATTTTCGCAGTGGTGTCTCAGCCTGAAAAATAATCGGCTCGTGGAAACCGGTGACTTCGAGATGCTGAAATTTGGTCAAACTGCTGCTGGCATGTGCACACAACCACGCTCTTAGCGGAGATATTCTTCTATTCGTCTACAAGTTTCGGGTGATTTACATTACGATTTTGCGCGTAAAAACACGAAGGATATATTTCGCGTTTTATTATTAAAAGCGTAATTATTTTATATGGGAAATACATGTAAAATAGTTATATTGTATATGTGTAAATCAATGGAAAAATATATTTTATATTAAGAATTCGATATAACTCATAAAATTAACTTGTTGTTTTTACTAAATTTTTACTAAATTGTTCACTAAATTGTTTTGCTGCAATAAAAATTTTATTTATTGTACATTAATATAATTCTTCGAGATAAATATAAATAAGTATAAAATTTATAAGCTTAAATATATAAAAATATAAATAATTGTTCTTTACGATTCATAATTTGTACGATTTTTGGAAATACAATATAGTTCGGGGCTAATTATCTCAGAAATATATTGGTTTAAAGGAAAAATGTTTTCAATAAAAGATGTAGAGTTTAAAAAATGGATGGATTTTAAACCTAATGTTACAAACATTGATGTAAATTTATGTAATAACAATATAAAGTCTTGTATTACATTCTAATCATAACTCTTTCGATGATATTAAAAATATAAATTTAATTTAAAATGAAAGCATTAAACATTATAGGTATTCTAGGTATTCTATTAAAATACTCGACATAAGATTAAATTTGAATTTACATCAACAGTGTCGTGTCTATATATTTTATATTATACATTTATTTGAAATTTTTCTAAAACTTGCATTAAATAAATGATACAGAGAGAGATAGAAAAACGTGGTATGTATTATATGAGTTTATATTTTGTGCCCATCGAGAAGTGTAGTTGCGGATCTTAATGATAATTACTGATAATTACTTGAATTTTCTAGCTGATAATTACTTGAATTTTCAATAAACTTGAAAAGTCCTCCTTTCAAGATCAATATAAAAATTTTAAATGGAATCCTCCATTTCTTGTTAGCTTGATATTCTTGTAGCTTAATTCGAGATTCTCAAAACATGATATAAATATTTTTTTCATTAAATACTTTTCCAATTATAAGATTTGATAGTACAGCATCAAAAATGTATCACATAGAGGTTGTATAGTCGGATTTGCACCTCTATTGTGTGTTTGTTCACATGCATACAGACATAAATACAAATGAAATGTAAATTTGACCGTGCAACCTCCACGTGATACACCATGAATAATATTAATGGCGACGATAGTCTAACTTTCAAGTCTTGTAATTCGAAAAATACTTGATGAAAAAATACCTTATTATAGTGTTTTGAAAAGCTCTTGAGATAAACTATAAAAATATTCAAAAAAAAATGAAGAGTTTAATTTAAAATTTAATTTTTAATTTTTAATTTTTAATTTAAAATTTAAAATTTTTATAATAATCTTGATGTGACTTTTCAAGATCATCAAAAATTCAATTGTTACCAGCTAATAAACTTTTTAAACTCTACATTTTTTATTCGAAACATTTTTTCATTAAACCATACATTTTCTAAGATAATTGACCGGAACTTTTGCCCCACACTATATACGTGTGTGTGTGTGCATATATATGTATATAGGGCTGCAAAAAACGCACTTGTGATGCAAATTCCTCATCCCGCAAAGCGTAGAGCAGATTCATCGCCTTACAATCGCTGTGACCGCAAACGATAACGTGCCTTATGTCGTTTACCACGCAACCAAGTTCCAGCGCCGCCGATTCGCACATAGTAAATTCGTCCCCAAAATGTTGCGAGTGTGGAACAACATTACCGGGATTTCGGACTGAAAAGGAAAACTCTGTTAGACGTCTGACTTTTTGTTCTCGGCTCTCTACGCTGCCCTCCTGGATGAAATTCAGAAGCCACGCGTATCAATGATTTACAAATTTTTCAGGTATATATTGTATGTATTAAAAGAGAATAGCATTTTACTTTTTGTTTAATTTATATGTAAAATAGCGAAAAATAATACGTATATAAAAAGCAATAGATTAATTTGTACATATATTTAATTTTTATATACAAAATAATTTATTATACTATATCTTTGTAAAGATATATACATAAGATTCCCATAAACTTTTCTATTCAAATAAAATATTTGAATAAATAAAAATACATTTTATATATAATACATTTTATATAAAATTTGAATAAATAAAAATATAAAATTTTATATAAAATTTGAATAAATAAAAATATTTTATATATAAAAATATTTTATATATAATACATTTTATAATAACAGATTAATTTGTACAGATTAATTAATACATATATTTAATTTAATTTATATATACAAAATAATTGATTATGCTATATCTTTATAAAGATATATACATAAGATTCCCATAAACTTTTCTATTCAAATAAAATATTTGAATAAATAAAAATACATTTTATATATAATACACTTTATATATAAAATTTGAATAAATAAAAATATAAAATTTTATATAAAATTTGAATAAATAAAAATATAAAATTTTATATAAAATTTGAATAAATAAAAATATAAAATTTTATATAAAATTTGAATAAATAAAAATATTTTATATATAAAAATATTTTATACATAATACATTTTATAATAATAGATTAATTTGTACATATATTTAATTTATATACAAAAAAATTTATTATACTATATCTTTATAAAGATATATACATAAGATTCCCATAAACTTTTCTATTCAAATAAAATATTTGAATAAATAAAAATACATTTTATATAAAATTTGAATAAATAAAAATATATTTTATATATAATATATTTTATATAAAATACATCTTATATATAAGTAAAATAATATTGTATACATCTCATTAAAGAAACTTTTGTGATCAAGAAATATTGAAGGAAAAAATACACTATTCTCGAATCGAAAAAGAATAAACCAAGCTATAACACTCATAAGCGATCGCGATAATGCTATAATAGATTGTCGTACCGACAAACATGTCCCCAACGTTCGTTTCCGTAAATCTAGTTGGAATCATCCGGGAGTCCATGCAGGTAAAGAACACTGCTTTCGGCTAGAGATAAGAGCAACAATGTACATCAGGTTAAGATCTTGCTGATGTTGCAATTATAACTGTAGCTTGGAATTAGAAGAGGGAAAAGTCTTTGGGCTAAATCTTTCGTCATTTCGCTTTTCTTGACTTTTATCGCTAGATGTTTTAAAATATTCGAAACGAATTTTTTACACAATAATGCGATGTAACATTTCTTTTCATATATTTTTTTTATTATACTATTTTTCCTTATATAATAATTTGTTATATCTTTATTTTTTTATATCCTCGAAAGAGAGAGAGATAAAGTCATGTAATAAATTGGAAATACACTAGATTATATATTTTAGAGTATATATTTTAGACACTAAAGACCTTCAAGTAAGAATCCGGATATTACCCGACATTTTATTTATTGACTTTAGTCAAAAATAGCGGAATAAATCTACAAAGTAATAAAAATTACTGCGTGTAATCAATCTGCAAAAGCACTGTTTTATATAGAGTGCATTTTTAATTATTCAGTTACCTTTTTTTTTATCAAAATAGTCCATAATATACAAAATTTTACTCGAGGATCTTTCTACATCAATAACATATTTTTTACAATAATAACATATTTATATTTAAATAGTTTATAAAATATGATTTATCGAAGACATATCATTCATGTTGCACATATGATTTAAATATAACGATATAATTGGAATATTTTATAATGTAAAAAAATCAATGAAAATTCAATAAACTAAATTTTACACCGATAAAAAGGAAAATAAATTATATTATTGTGTTATATAAATATTATATTAATCAATATAAATTGATTACATTAAAAAAAATAGTACATCTTACTAACATTTTATGTGATATAATTTTTTTTTTGCATTCTGATATTTAATTTACAATAATTCACATAATAATTTACATAAAAAATTCATGTAAATATTATGTAAACAATACGTAAACAATTTTTGTAAATATAATTTCGAAATCTGTGACACAATTAATCCTCATCGAAATGTAACGATATAATTGGAATATTTTATAATATAAAAAAATCAATAAAAATTCAACAAACTAAATTTTACACCGATAAAAAGGAAAATAAATTATATTATTATGTTATATAAATATTATATTATACGTATTACATTTAAAGAAAATGGTATATTTTACTAACACTTTATGTGATATAATTTTTCTGCATTCTGATATTTAATTTACAATAATTCACATAATAATTTACATAAAAAATTAATGTAAATATTATGTAAACAATACGTAAACAATTTTTGTAAATATAATTTCGAAATTTGTAACACAATTAATTCTCATCGAAATGTAACGATATAATTGGAATATTTTAATGTAAAAAAATCAATGAAAATTCAACAAACTCAAATTTTACACCGATAAAAGGAAAATAAATTATTATTATATTATATAAATATTATATTATTATTATGTATATTATTATGTTATATAAATATTATACGTATTACATTAAAAAAAATAGTACATCTTACTAACATTTTATGTGATATAATTTTTTTGCATTCTGATATTTAATTTACAATAATTCACATAATAATTTACATAAAAAATTCATGTAAATATTATGTAAACAATACGTAAACAATTTTTGTAAATATAATTTCGAAATCTGTGACACAATTAATCCTCATCGAAATGTAACGATATAACTGGAATATTTTATAATGTAAAAAAATCAATGAAAATTCAACAAATTAAATTTTACACCGATAAAAAGGAAAATAAATTATTATTATGTTATATAAATATTATATTATTATTATATATATTATTATGTTATATAAATATTATATTATACGTATTACATTAAAAAAATAGTACATCTTACTAACATTTTATGTGATATAATTTTTTTGCATTCTGATATTTAATTTACAACAATTCCCATAATAATTTACATAAAAAATTAATGTAAATATTATGTAAACAATACGTAAACAATTTTTGTAAATATAATTTCGAAATCAGTGACACAATTAATCCTCATCGAAATGTTCCATCGTGCATTACCATTGATTGATAAGACAGATGTTCTACTGTATGTGTGTAAAAATTTCAAATAGTATCGACAGAGTATCGATAAAAACAGAAACCCACTATAATCATCTTCATTTATCAAGTAATACAGTCGATAAAATATTTTAAATGCCACGTATACATGATTTACATAAATAAATCGCGCGCTCGATAGAAATTAAACGTTACGAGAAATGACAATAGAGAATTAGATGCTTTAATTATGCATTTAATGAAGAGAAGGAAACCGAGGAAGCAATTGCTTTACATTCTTATTCTTATTTTTTTTTACATAGCTTCTTTCCAGAGCATTTCATTTGGCGGAGAGACATCTGAACGCATATTTTTGTCCCTCAATTATATCAATATTACTTATACGCAGTCTATTTATGTAAATAAATCTATATACGTGAAACATGACACATTCACGACATTAATGTATCATGCCGTTAAATATGAACATTCTATCAGTTACTGGCCAATCGCTGTTCAAGGTCACGATTTCGGATCACTTTGCATTATAAAAAAAATATTATCCGATTGTATCTAATTAATTAAATTTATAGATTGAATTTATTGAATTTATTGATTATTATTAAATAAATTAATTTGTAATTTTATTTTAGCTTCTTAAAAATTATATCCATTTAAAAATTATATCAACAAACGTGCGTAGCACGTGGACCCTATTGCTAGTGATATTATAACACGAATACTTATGCGATAAAAATCATACGACATATTTTTTTCGTCGATATCATGCGAGCGTACCTCGGGATGATCTCGGACTTGTTGAAATTGTTTCACCATTCCCTCCCGATGACACTTCCTGTACTTCATGATTCCTTTAAGTATTCTGTCCATCGTAGCATTCGAGCAACTAACTATGAAATAACTGTTAAAAATTTATTTTCTTGAATGAGGAGCGATGATAGTTCACAATTCCGCCATTTCTTGAAGAGACGGCGGGAAATTTAATTTCTCTTTGATTCAAACTGATTCAGGCTTAAAAATGTTTTTTTTTTTTAAATCACTTTATCTTTAGTTTTGAATTTTCAAGGATTAAAAATTCCTTCGAATGTATGAGTGCTTTTACAATAAATCTAAATCAAACTGTGGACGGTGATAAAAAAAGCGAAAAAAAAAATACATTTCTTATATTAAATATTATTTTTAATTCATATCGAAAATATGAATTCTTCAATCTATTAGAAAACAAATATATAAATAATGTATATGAAAAAAAAAGTTTGCGATTTTTATTTGCACATTTAAAAAATACACTTTAATCTATGAACTCTCGTACACAAATCTTTTACTTATGATGTAAATATACCGTCGAATGTCTACTTTACATTAGCTCATTCATCATTTATTAGTTTTATAATTATCATATGACACGTTGATACAAGCTGTACAATTGCTTAAAATTTTATATTTGAGAAAAAAAAAGACTCTCAATAGTAAAACTTATGAAAGTGTACACACACAATTAAATGTAATCTTCATGAATTATCTACATCAAAAACTTTTACCATTGCGAGTCACTTTCGATGCCTAAAATCTCAGATAAACACTCAGTCTTATATTGTTATATTGAGATGTATATTATAGAGCGATACATGCAAATAGAAAGACATACGATTGCACTGATTCATTTATTACTAGCATTCATAGAATATTCTTGCAAGTCGATTCTGATCATCAACCTCTAAGTCAAAAATAAAAAATAAGAATAATACATAAAAAAATATTTAGAATAAGAGTAGAAGGAATTACGTAATTATGTATAAGTTCCTATATCGATAAATTACAGAGACGTATTATATCATACATATAATATAAATTCATTTTATATATATTACAATCTAAAATATCGATAATCTGCGTCAGCCTGTGTCAGACAAAATAAGTATACGCCTCTTTCTGAGATACACATCAATTATATATACTTATTTTGTCGTAAACGCTCATGTTGAAAATCAAATGTTATAAAGCGTATTTGAAATATACCATGATCCGATATATATATATGTGATCCGATTTCGTTAACAAGTGTATCAATCTCTCAATCATGCTTTATCTTAACGGCACAATGCAAAATCTGACTTTCGTAAATTCAACAGTCATCAACAGTTTGGACCCGGGTGACGAGGCGCCTGGGTCGCGCCGACTTCTATCTGCTTAACGCCGAGCTCTGACTAGCACGCTCCAATTTTTCAAAGTGTTTTCGCGCGTTGCGTATGTTGATTAATGTTGCTGCAGATGCTGAAAGAAAACACATGTTTTAATAATACAGTTTTTAAAAATACAGCGAATAAGTTTCAAATACTTACGTATAGTTGGATCAGACATGATGACCATCACGTATGTATTTGAGGTAAATATATCAATAAAAGCGGCGAAATTGCTGTTTCTAACTTCCATGCTTTGAAACTGCGCTGCTAATTTACTAAAAAATTAATAACAGAGTCTTTGAGTGATTCATTTCTTGTTCTTAATCTTCTATTAATATTTTCTCTTCTTTTAATTACACTATATTTACCTGCAACTCAATTTAAACTGTTTGATTATATTGGAAACTTTTTCAAAGCGATGAACATCTCTATGAAATTGTCGCTGACAGTGGCTTATTACCAAAAAGGTTGCTCTTTCAAATAAAAGAACCTCATCCGCATCGATAATATTGGCAAACTGATTTAAACTTTGTTCGAGTTCCTTCACATTGGGAATCAACATATATACAATAGATGACCAAGCCCTAAAATAATTAGAATATCGGAATATCAGAATATTTGAAATACTCCATTTGTTTACAAGATTTCGTTTATAATATTCACCTGTATAATGTTTCATCCCATATACTAGTTCTAAAGCAAGTGCACTCCAGAGGCAAGCTCAGTCTTTTTAAATCTTCCTCTCTCTCCCTGAATATATAATCACGTTGGTCCTCTTGTACAAGATCCATTTTATGAACGAGGCAAAATATCTTTGCTTCTGGGCTGTTCTGCAGTATCGCTTCTAGGCAGCTTTGATAATAGTGCATATCTTTGTCCAATTCTCTCGACTCCACATCAAAGACATAAATTAATACCTCCACATTTCTGAATATGTTATCTCGCTGCGATGCAAAGTAATTTTCCATGAATGCTTCCTGGCCACCGCAATCCCATAGATTCAGTACCAAATTGCCGAGAAAACGAACGTGAGAATGTTCCACGTCAACTGTAATCAACAGTTTTATTTCAATAAATCCCGTAAGAAATTATAATTATAATTAATATTATATAATTAATGTGCAGAAGGACTGACTTGTTGCTCCCAAACGATGGGTATCCCGGGCAATATAATTGGCGAAGATAATGCTACGCATGCTCGTCTTTCCAGAGCCACTTTTGCCCATCAACAACACCTAAATAGAATGCATAATTCTCATTTAAACAATATCGTACGTGGCAGGAATATATTTATATGTTGAGAAAAAAAATTTTTTAATCCATGCAGATCCTTTATATAATTAATATACCTTCTTCTTCATCTTGGAATGAATAACGAGTATCGAGTATAATTTCTGCAAGAAAAATATCTTATCAGCTGTTCCCTCCTGAAAAAAAGGAGAACACAATCCAACCTGCTCACTCTGCGAAGTGCGAACTGCAACAATACGAGAACTCAACCCTCCACAGGATAAGCCAAGAGTGGGGGTGAATTTATGGCGTTTTTCGAATGGTACGAATTAATCGCTCTGAAGTAGGTTACTAAACGTCATTGGCCAATCGCAGACATTTCTCTAGAGAAGATGATAGTTACGTTCTTCAGAGGAACAGCTGTGATTGGTCAATGACGTTTCACTAACCTATCTCGAAGCGATTAACCTGTAAAAATTCGAAAACGTCAAATATTTATTTCTCGTATACCATCAACTTTTTGAGCGTATCGAGTGGCTACAAAAAAATAGAAGGTATCCAGAGACCCGAGAATTTCTATCCTGCCGATCAATGTGTTTAAAAAAAAATTTATTCTACGATAAATGTAATATTAGCCTTTATACGCTTCATAGAAATCGGCCCTAAAAATCGATATTGTTTCAGATCCATGTGTATTCGTGCCACGGATCGGGAGAGATCACGTCATGGTATTTAATTTTAATTTGACTAACAAATTATAACAAACAATTGGGCCCGAGCAAAAATGTGAAGCAAGTGATATTTTTCGAACGTTCGGATAACTTCTGCAATTTTCATCGATATATGTTTATATATATATATTTTTTTTTATTATATATACCCTTTGTGGTCAGCTGAAAGCATGGATTCACCATGAATAATCTCTCTCTCTCTCTTTCTCTTTTTCTCTTTCTTTCTAATTTGGATTAAATCACCTGGCATAATTTTTTTACAGTGTGATTGGGGCCATTATGGCATCGATGATGTTGCACGTACGCTCACGTTTCGCGATTTCCAACAATTTTCCGGAATATTGGTTCCTCTTATGAGATTATTTGACGGAAACGTGAGATCTTCGTGCATAAATGCATTTAATCGAATATGTTCTAAATGCTTCGTAAAAGACGTAACGATTTTTTTTATACTCGCCCAGTGGCCTGTCATTAATATTTAAATCCCCGTTATCTCAGAATGGTTCTGAATCGTAACGACAAGAGAAAGAAGAAGGAAGGGGATCTGGTGGATCTTATGGAACCACTTTCAGGATCTCCAAAGAGGTAATCTTTTCACATGATCATTCCTAGTTGCAACTTGATACATAATATTTTATTTAGTTTTATTGAAGATAAAATTTAAATATTTTAAATTTAAAATATTTTAAAATATTTTAAATATTTTAAATATTTAAATTTTATTTAATATATTTTAAATATTTCAAAGATATATCGCATATTTAAGTAATGTTAAATTTATGTAATATTTTATTTCACCCCCCCAGGACCAAAGTTCACGCACAAAGAAAGTTTGCACAAGGTGCAAATACAGTGTTCAATACATCACCTACACCTGTCAAAGACAAGGAGAAAACTAAACCTGCCACGATTACAGAATTAATAACTCATAAACGCCCAAATACTGAGGACTTTCTAACATTTTTATGCTTTAGAGGTTCATCATTTTATTATATTTAAAAATATATATTGTAAATCTTTTATATTTATTAATTTTATTATATTTATCAATCTTTTATATCGAATCTATTATTCTCATTTTAATTCTTCTATTTTTTAAAGATTGATACATTGTAAAAAATAGATACAGATAAGCTTTTGTATTTCCATATAATTTATATTATTATATCAAGTATTGATGAAACAAATTGAAACATATTTTTCATAAATATTTCGGAATCTTTAAGATTATTTATATTGATCGTCAAAAAAACTGAATTAATGTGATAAATTATTTTTTGATTATAGTTGCAATCATTCTAATGAAAATCAAAATATTCTTTTTTAATGATAATTTTTTTTCCAAATTTAGGAACATCCATTTTACCAGCTAGTTTAAATTTTTTCAATGTTGGTAATAAAAAGGAGAAACAAAGGCCTACATCAGCTCGTACTTCTACGGATAAAGTATCATCCTGTACCAGTACCTCTACAGAAGTCCAGAAACAAGACACAGGCCAGAAAAATGTGACAAAAGTTAAACCTGTTGTCCCAGACAAAAAAAAAGTGCCTACCACGATACATAAAAGCATTACCAAACTTAAAACAGCAACGTCTACAGTTCAAGCGCTTAAAAAGAAATATCAAGAGCAACGCCTTGCTAAGCAAAGGATTAAGAATAAATTCAAAGCCACATGTGTTATGAGAACAAGATCATGTACAGAGAGATCTATGATGAAGGCTGGCATTCAATTGGCACCGAGAAAATTTTTACCTAGAATTGAAACAAAGAGACACGGCTTGAGAAGTGGTGTACTGCCGGATAAAGGCAACAAATCTTTGTTGAAGACAAAAATCGTGTCGCCCAAACCAAAGAAGAAAGTTAATCCAAAATTGAAAAATAATGATGTATCGTATACAGATATGTCTGAGGAGGAGCATGATGAAAAGGATGACGAGGAAGAAGAGTTACCTGTGGAAAAATCGACCTCGCAGATAAAACGCAACATACAAAGAGGAAATATTCAGAAAAAGATTTGTACTAGGAGCAAATCGGAAATGAGGAGAGTCACAAGATCGTACAGCGGCATAATCTCCTCGCAAAATCCCTCTAGAAGGCCTACCAGAAAAACTAAAGAAGCAGCCGCTCTGTACATGGAAATTCTTGGTAGGAAATTAGTAAGCCCAGATCTAGAGAATGAAGATAATGTTTCGGTCGAGAGTTTTCCCGAATTGCCGAATGCTCGTAGGATAGCGCAAACGGAAAATGAGCTTAAAGCCAAAGTAAAACAGACTAATACGAAAGCTGTTAATAAAACTAAAGATTCTAAAGTTAATTCGTTCAACAGTAACAATAATAAGCGATTGGATAAGAGCAAAAATAATAAATTAATTCTAAAAAGCAAACGTCTAATGAGAGTGCAGAGATATTGCGAGGAAGATAGCGAGGAAGAGTCTGAAAGCTCAGTGGAAACGAATAATACGAGACCTATTACCAGACAGAGTCTTGGAAAACTTGACAAACCGATCGGCAGGAGTCTCAGATCGTCCTCCAAGAGTACAACTGCACAATCAGAAGTACAACCTAACACGAATAACAAACCGAAGATTCAAGTTCAAAGTTGTATGAAATCTTCTAAGGAAAAATTTGTGATGAAACGTAAACGTGATCAAAATTTATCTAAAACGTCATCGGATAAAATGAGCGGATCGAAACAGAAAAATCTGAAGAATGATCAAAACAAAAATGCAGAATCCGAAGAAGAAACATTGGGAATGTTGCTTAATAAAATGAAAAAGAAAAAAGAGAACGATGATGAAGAGGAACGAACTTTAGATAATGTTAATAACGTGAAAAATGGCGAGGCAGTTTCCAACGATGCGCAAAACACGCACACGAAAGCAGATTTGCCAAAAGTATCAGATGATGAGGAATCGTTTCGCGGATTTACCAAAAAGGCGATATCGAAAGTTTTGAATTCGTGTCACGCTAATGTTAATTTACTAAAATCAGAATCAAATGACAAACTAAACTTGCTGAAAGCGTTAGATGTTCCGGATCAAACAACGACAAATCAGAACAAAACCTTGCAAGAAAATAACGAAGAAAAGACCTCATTGATCCAGGCTGATTCTTCAGCAAATATGTTAAACGACGAATGTAATATATCTATACAAGATCAAAAATCGATATTGGATCTATCCCTCAAGACGCAAAACTCCTTATTACCATCGATTGAACAGGTACAGAGTAAAAAGTGCAATCACGAGAACGAGGTCTCTCCTAATCTCATAGATATGCCGTTGTCGACTCTTCATACGAGAAAGGAACGGGTGAATATGTCGACGGAGCAAATAGAAAAGTGGCTGAACGAAAGCTCACTTGCCAAAGAAGAGAGCAAGCTGGAGATGGAGAATGTTGTCACCTTCAAATACGAGCCCGTGGAAAAATTGAAGGCAGACTCCTCGCATCTATCTATCTCGACAAAAATCCAGCACCTGGTGCGTCCTGTTAACGTAACGCTTTCGAAGCTAACGGATAAAATGAGCTTGAAGGACCGTACCACAATCGTCCAGAGTAGAAATATAATGCCAGTAGCGTCCAATGTGCATAATGTCGAGGCGAAGCAGCAGAATGTCGCGAATAAAAATAAGACTAATACCGAATTTGTGAAGGAAATTGTCAAAAATAAATGCGAGAAGACCAGCAAGGACCCTACTCTCGTCGAAGACACCAGCGATACCGTGTCGAAGTCGGACCAAAACTCGACGGACGGCTCTGTAGAGAAGAAATCCCCGGCGGAGAAGAAAATATTTCAACCGCGAAAATCCTTCATACCCAAGGTTAAACGCAAACTGGTCGTTCCGAACGCGAATGCATTTTCACCGGAGAACGAGAGTAGCGTTTACGCGTTCGAGAGCGACACCGAGGTTCCCATTAGCACGCCCTTCAGAAGAAAGACCAAGGATACCGCGAAATTAACCGCTCCAGGCGCGGAGGGCAAAATCGCTGATAAATCAAACTTTAAAAGTCCCGAAACGTTAACGAACGTCAAGGAGGAACCGCCGATCGAAACGCTCGTGAAGAAGGAACAGGAGACCCAAGGCCCGATAAACTCAACGAGCACCACCCTGAACAAGTTCGAGCTGCCTAAGAATTTCGCGGGCTTGACCAACGTCCAAGTATTGCCGCTCGATAAGCTCACTACAAGTTGGAGCAACGTCAATTGCAGCGCTTCTATAGCCGTGCAGGTGAACCTCGACGAGACCACGCAAGAGCAGCAGAATGAGGCGAGTCAGCAGAGGAGCACCGAGATATCTACTCAGACCGAAACGAGCAACGAGAACGATGACGATAACGATGGCCAGCTATTTTACATTCCATTGCAAGCTGTGACGAGAAGCGGCCCGAACTTGGTACAGGGGCAACAGTTGATTCAAGGCGTCGCCGTTAAACTCGGCACGGAGGGACCGACCGGACCTAATCAGAGAGTACTGCTTCGGGCTAAATTGGTCACCAAGCCACCGTTATCCGTAGCTCGTTGTCCACCGATAGGAACGGTACAGCCGACGACGCGCACGCCACCGAATCCCACGGCTATCACGGTGGATCAGCAGCAAGTTCCGTCGACCTCGACGACCACAACTGTGTCGGCCGCGATGGCAAGTACGCCGGAGACCCAGCCGAGCTCACCCGTGAAGAATAATGACATCTCGGTGGCAAACTTAAGTCGGCCAAATGTTGGTACAAGCGCCAATAATTTGGATAAAACAAAGTCTCCGAAATTATCTAGAGAGAGGAAAACTTCTATAGATTCGACAAAAAGTGGCAAGAGGTATATTTAATATTGTTTGAACATATACAGGGTGTTTCAGATCACTTGTATCACTTATTTAAAAATTAGAGAAGTGATTGTTTCAAGAAAGTAAAAACATTTTCTTTAGAAATCGGGTGCGCTTCTATCGAATGGTGATGTTTTCAATTTCTGGTTCCGGCCGGAAATAGGCGATTTAGACCGGAAGTGCATTTTTTAAATGGAATTCTTTATTTTTTATTGCATATTCTTGTAGCTTACTTCGAGAGCTTTTCAAAACATTATAATGAATTATTTTTTCATGAAGTACTTTTCGAGTTATGAGGCTTGAAATTATTTCTTAATTATTTCTTAATTTTACTTAAACTATAAAATATGTTGTAAAATAGTCATTTTTCGATTATCTTACCTTCATATTTTTATGTACAAATTAATGAGAGGAATTAATTGGTGTAAAGAAAACATACAGTTGTTTTTAAGAAAAAATATGGAATTGTTAATTGCAAATTACATATTTTTTTTTAGAAACAACTATAAGTTTTCTTTACACCAATTGATTCCTCTCATTATTTTGTACATAAAAGTATTAAGGTAAGATAATCGAGAAATGAATATTTTACAAGATATTTTACGGTTTATGTAAAATTAAGAAATGATTTCAAGCCTCATAACTCGAAAAATAGTTCATGGAAAAATAATTTATTATAGTGTTTTGGAAAGCTCTCGAGATAAGCTACAAGAATATGCAATAAAAAATAAGGAATTCCATTTAAAAAAATGCACTTTCAGTCTGAATCACCTATTTCCGGCCGGAACCAGAAGTTGAAAACATCACCATTCGATAGAGCGCACCCGATTTATAAAGAAAATGTTTTTATTTTTTTTAAATAGCCACTTCTCTAATTTTTAAATGGGTGGTCTGAAACATCCTGTAAAGTGTAACTGAAAAAGCAACATTTTTTTTTAAATGCATTGTTTTCAAAAATGCATGAGATATTATGATGTCAAGTTGAAATGAGAGATTGCCTGTATAATTTCATAGGAATTCTTAACTGTGCTTATATAATAAACTTTTTCTAGGACGCAAACGAAATCCAAACAGAAAGTATCTGAATTGTATTCTTCAAGTAATAACACTACGTTCCCAAGTGCGAAAAACACAAATAATGAGGCTCGTGTAGTCGAGGCACCAACGTTTCATCCAACGGAGAAAGATTTCCAGGATCCTTTGGAATATATAGACAAAATAAGACCGGTTGCCGAGAAGTTTGGAATATGTAGAGTCGTGCCTCCGCCGAATTTTAAAGTAAATACTGCATAAAAAAATACTATTAAATAGATTATATATACACATACACAGACATATATATACATTATTTAATATAAGTATTATAATTATATTATAATACTTAAATAATGTATATATATGTATTATAATCTTTTTTTTTTTCATCCAATTTTTTAGCCAGAATGCAAAGTATCTGATGACATGAGATTCACCGCTTATAATCAGTATGTGCATCGCATGCTCCATAGATGGGGTCCTAATGTAAAAGAAATGATGGCTATTAAGAAATATTTAGCCACTCAGAGTATTACTTTGACTCAACCACCATGGGTAAAATTATTTTATTTTCTAATATCACATATATTGCATAACTTGAAGAGAATTAAAAAGTTCAATAAATGTTCATATAATTAATTCTTTTAGATTGGTGGAATGGAAGTTGATTTACCTCACTTGTATCAAACAGTTCAAAATTTGGGTGGATTGAAAGAAGTTATTGAAAAAAAGAAATGGCAAAAGGTAGCAGATGGCATGAAGATACCTAAATCTGCACAAGATCGCGTTACCAAATTAGATGATATTTACTGCAAATATTTATTACCATATGATACATTATCCCCAGGTATACAGATATTGCATATTATAAATAATTAAATTTTTTATGTAAATTAAATATATAATATGAAGCTTTTATATTATATAAATTATTATTATCATTATATTGGTTTTCTTAGAGGAACGCGAAAAATTGTTTGATGAAGTTGAAGCTGAATGGACGAGAAAGGAAAGCAAAACTTTGCAAAGGCAAGAAGCATCATCCAATGATAATGATGAGGAAGAAGACGATGACAGTTCCGATGAGATTGAGGAATGTATTGTGAAGGTATGACAAGAAAGATTAATAATTATTATAATCTTTCAATATTTTGCAAAATAGATATTAATCACTTTCATTATGCGCTTTCTTGAATCTCTCAATTTAATACTAATAAATGCTTTTTAGTCTTTAATTTTAAATAAATCTGAAAACCAATTCTTTCAATTTTATTTTATCTTACTAAAAATTAACATTGAGTTTATTATTTTTTATTTATTCCTGTGTTAATAACATAATCATTAAATAATAATTAGAAAATATCATTCATATTCAATATATTGATGGATCAATTAAATTATATATGTATATGATAATTAAATATTTAATTTTTATTAATTTAATATTTATTAATATTATTAATTTTATTAATTTAATATTTATTAATAATTAAATATTTATTGATATATGATAATTAAATATTTATTGATATATGTACTAATATATATTAATTATAATTAATATAATTAATTATTAATATAATTAATATTATTAATATAATTAATATTATTAATATTATTAATATAATTAATATTATTAATATAATTAATATTATTAATATAATTAATATTATTAATATTATTAATATTATTAATATTATTAATATTATTAATATAATGAATATATATTAATATAATTATATGTATATATATAAAGGGAAGAAATATGCCGTTGAACGCCTTTTACCGAATCGCCCGAAATACACAACGTATGTGGTTCGGCGAAAATCAACGAGGAAACGAAGCCGAAGGCGCTTCGGCCGACGAGGTGGAGAGTGCGTTTTGGAAACATGTTGCCGAAAGGAAACGTCACGTTTGCGTACACGCGGCGAGCATCGATTCAAGCGGTCGTGGATTTGGTTTTTCCGTTGCCAAAAACAGCCCATTCGCCAGACACCCTTGGAATCTCAAAGTGCTCACTAATAATGCCGGATCGGTATTGAGAGCCTTGGGCCCGTTAATGGGTATGGAAACTTATAACACGCCGATAATATCCTCGTGCAAGCCGTACAAATCTTTCAATGAATTTTATCTTAAAAATTCATCTCTCTTTAAAAATTAATTCCTGCTTTTTTTAGGTGTGACTGTGCCAACGCTTCACGTGGGCATGTTGTTTAGCGCTTGTTGCTGGTATCGCGATCCGCATGGTCTGCCATGGATAGAATATCTACACACGGGTGCTAAGAAAATTTGGTACGGGATACCTGACGAGCATAACAACAATTTCCAGAAAGCGCTCTCGAAGATGGTACCACGATATTGTAAAAGTAAGACTATATGGTTACCTTCCGACACTGCCATGGTCCCACCGGAATTATTAGTCAGTAACAATGTACCGTTATGTAAGACTGTCCAAGAGCCCGGACAGTTTATAATTGTATTTCCGAAAGCATTCACGTCAAGCATATGCACCGGTTACGTTGTATCCGAAAGTGTGTATTTCGCACAACCATCCTGGTTAGAAACAGCCGAGCAAGTTTTCAAGGTACGTTTGCCGATGTACAGAATCCTTTCTCTGAAATTTGTAATTCGTTACTTCAATTGAAATGCTTTCAGGACATACAAGACAGTTGCGAACCCTCTATATTTTCATTCGAGAGATTATTATTTAATATTATTAACGATACCAGATCTCATATAGATATATTAAAACAGGTAAAATTAAATTTACTCTATATTATATAATTTAAATTATTAAAATTAAATTTACTTTATACTATATAATTGCAAGATTATAATTATAAAAACTCAAAAATAAATTATCGAATATTATTATATAAATTTTTGAGCTCTAAACACTAATATTACGTATCATTAGATATTACCAAGCGTGATCAAGATCCGTGAGAAGGAGTTAGATTATCGTAAACAATTGGAAAATACGGGTCTTAACAATAGAGAAAGATTGCCTCTGCCAGATAGTGGAAAAGGGAAGAAAGGGAAAAAAGTGAAAGAGGATGATGGTGATTTCGAATGTGAGACATGTAGAGCCAATTTGTTTGTCTCATTGGTAAACAATTCGCAAGATGATAGTGTCTATTGTTTGCCGCACGCATTGCAATTAATCAATCATAAAAAGCAAATTCTGAAACATTGCACTTTAATGTATACCTACGACGAAGTAAGTATAACATTTCTTACTTTTATTATTTAACATTTCTTCTATTATTTAATTAACATATTCATTAATATATTAATTAATTAAATATTGTAAATATTAAAAAATTACTCTTTGTTCACCTTAGGACGAATTAGATGGATTGATTAGCAAACTGGAACACAGAATTGAAGCCAAATCTAAAAAAACTAATCAAATAAAACAAAATAAATAAAAGAAAAATAAGTGTTATTTAATTTATAAAGGATGAAAGTTGATTATTATTTATTAATTAATATTAGAAGATAATTATTAGAGGAAGGGAACGTGATCGCACTGTATCACGCTCATTATATATAATAGATGATTAGAAAATTTCCTAATATTCATACAATGAATGTATAGTAAGATGAACATATAGTAAAAGATAATGTAAACGATCTTATACAAATAAGTGAAAAGTTTTCTATCATGTTATGTGATTTAATCTAATATTCTTTCAATAGCAAAAATAATCGAATTATAATATTGTAATGTATCTATATAGTACTTTTTTATATAGTAATTTTTTGCAATTTATTTTTAAAAAAATATCCGTAATAATACAGAATATATAAATTATTAAGTATTAGAGCAAATTTCCAAAGAGGCGAAAAATCATGTATCCATAGTTTTTAAAATTTACCATATGATCTTGTCTTGATTATTGATTGATCATTGTCTTAATTTTAGATTGTAGAATACTAGTAGTAGTTGCTTGAGAGTAACATATATAATTTTTTTTATAATTATATATTATTTATTAAGGAGACATACAATATACATTTGAAGTAAGATTTTGACAATAGAAAAATAAGGATATTCCAAAATATAATAATAAATGATCTATTAACATTATCTGTGTTTGCGCGATTTGATTATTAATAAATATAACATATAATATATTGATACGAAATATATTTGCTATGTGTATTTTACTATATATGTAGTTCTTAGAAAAAATTCCTTAAAATTTGACAGGTTAAAAATGATATAATCTTTAGAAAAAGAGAGACAAAGGAGAATATCGTCATATAATTTATATTTTATGGACATTTATTTATTATTACATATATATATATATCTATATATATGTATTTATTATTAAATATTTAATATTTCTCTTTTTCTCTCCCTTTGCAAATTGAGAATAAATTTGCTAAAAATAATAACATTTATATATTGGTGTGCTCATTTTCAATATAGATTTTAAGGGATTCATTCTCTTTTTAAAGAATTGAAATCTATGCTAGATGAGAGGAGGTTTATATTTATTTACAAATATTTAAATATGTATAACCGAATATTTGAATATATATACCGATAATCTTAGTTTATTTGTGCACTTTAAAATCGTCTGAAATGTGTGCGATTACAGATTGAGTTTTAGGAACTATCAACTGATTCTATGTCGCTGTCGATGTATATGTTACTTTGATTTTAAAAAATGGATACAGTAATTTCGATCGATGTCACACGTTCTTTTCTTGTTTCACAAATATATTACTTTAATTCAGCAATTCTTCCTTGATAATCATCTTCCGAGCAATCGATCAGTTTTTTAAGAATTTTAATATAAATTGCTGTCTAGCTTATCATAATTTATTTTGACAATTACTGCATATAGCATATTTATAATGTTTAATATTGTTGTGAATTATAACATGATGTAAAGTATTAAGCTCCAATCAAATTATATAACCCATTCTTGATGATACGAAAATTATATGATAAAATATTAAATTTTTATTAAATTTTTTGATATATAAATATAGATAGATAAATATAGATATATACATATTGTTGCATATTGAATATAGTGCATATAATCTATCAATTTATCATTTTATATAAATATTATAAATAGAATATTACATGTATATAAGTATATATATATATATATATATATATATATATATATATATATATATATATACATATATAATCTTTTAAAATAAATTATATATATATATTACATTAATGTATGTATCAATTAATCTGTTTATGTTTTATTCAAATTTATTGTGCGCTCATCATTAAAAAATTATTTATATATACACAAATATTGAAAATAATCATTATCTTATTTGGAAAGTAGATCCTAATAGTAGAAAACTAATGTTACATAATTTAAAAGAATTTATATATATATATATATATATATATATATATATATATCATATATAGTTCGCATGCAAAGCTCTTTTTTTATTTAAAATAATAATAACAATAGCAATAACAACATTAATAATATTCAAGTAGTGGTATTTCTATATCAATATCGATACATAACATATACGACAACATTTTCTTTCATACTTTCTATGTTTGTACTTTGTAATTTTCTAAGATATTTTATCAGGCTTATGCAATAATAATACATTGAAATTCATTGGACAATCTGTCATATGACATTTTATATTATACATACATTACATATTATTAATTAAGTCTTTTATCAATATATCTCAGAATACATAAACATCTAAAAAAACCTTAAAGAATATTTCAGAGACACCTCAAAAAATCTAAAATGCAGTTTGCCTCTAGTCATATTTTATATCATTCATAAAACTGTGACGTAAAATATATATGTTGTAGCACTTCGTTATTTATTGGCTGCAAAATTTATTACTGTAAAAATATGAAATACTGCAAGTCATAAGCATATTGTTTTGGAATGTTTTCCTTGATAAATTAATTGCATGTATCCAAGCTAAAAATTCATGATGTATCACTGTTCCCTGCGTTGTATAATATCTGACAGTATTTGACTCGAGTTGTCGCCCTCTCTCAAATCACCATCTTCATCCGAGCTAAATTCGGCATTAAGAAGATTCATTAAAGATGTTGATTTTTCTGTCAATAATGGTACATTTGAATCAGTCCCATCTTCATGTTTAGCACTGTTGCTAGTCACTTTTGATTGTAATTCCAAGTTGTCAACCATTTTCTTTCTATTAAGTAACACCTTCTGGACAACATGAAGCATTATACCACCAAGGCACATTAACAATCCTATAAAGTTAAGGCCAGTTATTTGGTCTCCCTTCAACGCAAAGGCTAGTGCTAATGTACATATTTCCTGTAAAGAATCATAAAAACTGAGATATGTTTGAAGATAAAAATTGAAACATATTGATTGAATGGAAAGAGGAAACTTATATATGTATAAAACATTTAGAAGCATGCATAAGATTATAAAATTTAATGGCTTGCATAAATATAATGTTTAATATATCTAATATCTAATAATATAATCTGTAATGTCTAATAATATAATCTAATATCTAATAATATAATATTTAAATATACAAAATCTGTTTATTTATGAATTATAGCTTTTTTATAATTTATTCAAATTGTCAGTGTTTCACTGGAAATAAAACATGAGATGTTGTGTATGTCATCCAATATGAAAAAAACAATAAAATTAATATCATCATTTACCTTAAATACGCTCGAGATCGATAGTGTCAGACTAGAAGTGTAAGTAACAACTAAAAACTCCATCACTTCCATACTAAATGCTAAAATGGCACCTGCTATTACAGCACTTGCAGTTAATAAAATACTACTGACATCGCTCCAATCGGTAACTCTAATACCAGTATAGATTTTACTTCCTAAAATTTAATTTATTTCTTTCAATATTTTTTAAATTATAATACAACGTGCAACGCATATATTATGACTAAATTAATAAAATTCCAAAAAGAAGAAACTTTTAATACGATTACTTGTATAATGTCTAATTAATTATAAAATTTCGATAAATAAATTACATTAGAAGGCTGAACAATAATTGAGTTTTAATTATTTAACATTATCAAACAAAGCACATTAAATAACAAAATTATATTAACCATAAATAATATCTGAAATGTTTTCACATTCACTTTTACTTTCTCAGCCAAAGCATATAAAATTCAGATTCTAACTCATGGTAAAATAAGATAATAGTCACAAGAGGCTTATATGTATAAGTGAAAAATTGATTTATTGCAAATCTATCAAAACTTGATATGTTTTTTCTATTTTTTATCTATATCATTCATCCTAAAAATTGTATTGATCAAGTCGTTTAAAATTAAGTCGTGTACATGAAATATGAAGTGAATATCGAATATCGAATGTGTGTAATCGATGAAATGTTAATTTGAATCATATCAGTCAATATCATTAAATTATACAATATCATTAAATTTCGTTATTTGAAATACTGCGAATTACCTTCAAACCACACAGTTACAAATATTGCTGGTAATAGCATCCAGGGTTGCATGTAATACATCATGTCTATCGGATCGTGGAGACCGAGTTTGGATCTTTGCATGATGAGTTGTGTCATGGTCCATCGAATACCACTCGCAAACGATGCTAAGAGACACAATATAAATCCGAGAACACCAAATTGGGTAGATTTAAACGTGAACATTGCTAATCCTCCTGCTATCATCACTATTATTCCTACTAAAGACCATGACTAGAGACAATAAACAAGAGGGAGATAATTATTATTTTTCTGTTAGAAGGAAATATATGAGCTGTAATAAATAAAGTGTGTAATCTTCTAATTAAAAGACTCATACCTTTTTTTCCAGGTTAAAGAGAAGGGAAAATCCAAGAATAAATATAATAGTAGTTGATTTAGTCATGGTAACCCTAGGAAGGAATTCAACTGTATATAATAAATAATAATAAATGTCTTAGGTGCCGCATATATATATAATTGATGTTCTAATACATGTCTTTATACCTACAAAGATATTGAAATTAATGAAAGTGCCCAATTGGATAAACCAATATCGACACCACTGGCTATTCCTGGTACCATTATGGAATAAATTATGTTCTGCCATGGTAGATTTATCCGTCTTCCAGTAAAACATCTTCTAATGCATCGTATTAATGCAGATAGTATAAACTTTATAATCAAATGACAAACTACTACTCCAAGTGGAAAATCAAATCCCTAAAGATATTGTCAGTTATTAAAATTTTTATATTAGATATATATTAGACAAAATTTATTATATATATGTAATTACTCACATATGTATTATAAAGCCATGGATTGTAGAATGTAAGGCCTATTGATAAAACAAAGTAAACAAAGATCAATAAAAACACTTGGTATGCTTTCCTCCAAAATGTAATTTCTGGACTTGTTACATTTTGGAAATCTGGAACATTTTGCGGCAAGTATTCTGATGTATCTACATCGTCTCTAGCAATTTGATATTTTATGTGCGAGCGTGTCATGTTCTGTAAATTAAAAAATTCTGAAAAAAATTTAGAAATTGATTGACAGCACAATGTTTTATAAATAAGAAGAGAAAGAGAAGCAGAAAAACAAGCAAATAAAGCAATGCAAAAATGTACAACTTGTCTCGTTTTATATCATATATTTCCAATAACAGAAAAGAATCTTTATCTCTATCATTTTAATCGTGTTTCTTGAAACTTATATAAAATGCACATAAATAATTTCTAACGCAGCTACAAATATATCATACATTTTTTTCTATGATTGTGGAAAAATTACTGTTTATATAATATCACAATAAAAAATCTCTACACAAGACTAATGAGAGAATAATGATGTAATTTCAAGATATGATAATTTTCGAAAGAACAGCTTTCGCTGTTTTCAAAAATAAACTTTCTTCTATTTTTTTTTTACAAAATTTTTATTTATTATTTTAAACACATTTTCCTATGATTTTACTCGGTTTAAAAAAATGGAGCACACAAAATAGCGCTCCATTTCTGCGGGATGCGAAAAAAAAACGTAATACATAAATCACAAAAGCAATATAATCGCGAAAAACATACCGCTTTATGGACTCTTACGCATAAAGAAATCACTGATAAATCATCGCGATTGTATTCCAGGAAATGATACGCATATCGTTCGTATGAAAAATCGAGGAGCGTCCATATGTCGCTCACAGCATCACCTTTCCTGAAAGTAAAGATTGAGGAATTGAAATTATAATCGAGAGAGATCGGCAGTAATCAAATGTCATCGGAAATGTCATCGGAAATACATATAATCGTTCACCTTCACTTTAGTATAAGATAATATAATTCGGCGAGAGCATAACCTAAAAGGAAAAGCGATGTGCGACAACTGTCACCGTGACTCACTATCAATTCCTCAAAACGTCCCTGCCCCCTCGATTTTATCAGTTTTTGCTGCGAATCGTTTTATGCGAGGATGGTTCGCTTATCAGGTTGGCAATGATAAAGCAAACATGCTTGTATTTTCGTCTTCTCTTTGATCACCTGTCGATCTGTCGCGACTCACACGCACGCATATAATTAATTACTTTGTATTGGATCGTTAAAAAAAAATTACCATGTTACGTCAAAATCGATACCGCGGTCAACTGTTTTGCCTTGAATTTATTAGAATCACCGAAATAAAAATTGGACGATACAAATAATCTTTACACTTGCGAATAATATTATGATTACAATTTTAATTATATTAATAATATTAATTAATTTATATAAATTAAATAATTAATAAATATAAATAATAAATAAATATTAATATTTAAATTAATAGATATTAAAATATATAATTATATTTAATATAAATATTTAATATTATTAATAAAATAAATATTAATATTAAATAAATATTAATATTATTAATATTTATTAATATTTAATATTAATAAATTATAAATTATATTTAATATTAATAATTATATTTATAATATGTTATGAATTTTTATTATATTATAACAATTTTTATATGAAATGTTCTTCTAAAGTATTAAAATATAAATAAAAATATTTATATATTATTATTTTAATTAAAATATTTGATGTCAATTTTTAAGAAAATTGATATAAATGAGATATTTTGAAAAAATCGAATTTCTTTGCCCTAAGGTTTTGAGTTTTAAAAATATGCCTGTGAAATATTTTATTGAAATTTAAAAAAAAAAAGTTAAAAAATGAAGCATTTAAAAAACATTGAAAAGAAGCATTTAAAAAATAGCCCTTTTTTTAACCGTAACATTGATTCCTCCCCTTAATTAGAAAAATCGCGCGAATTCTCGCAAGTAGCAAAATACGCGTAAAATAACTACGTTAAATATTTACAAGCACTCAAGTAAAATTTGCGGCTATTTGCGAAACAAATTAACCTTGCGATTATCATATATTTTAACGATAAGATTCCATGTAGCAATAGTGTGCGATGGCATAAAAATAAAGCGAGTTATGTCGGAAATTTTAATAAATTTGCTTAATCCCAAGCAATATTTTTCTCAACGATATAAAATTTTGAACTTAATATATAATATAAATCGTTCTTTTCTTCCTCTTTTTTTATTATTATATATAAAATTATTTGGTAGGAATATTTATGAATATATATTTTTAGACATAATATTTTAACATATTATAAATATTTAAAAAAGTTATAATAATGTACAAATATAAAATGAGAAATATACAATTGTTATTGAAAATAATGAAATTGCTTGACAATTTTGCAAAATATAATTCTTTTACTTTAAAGAGAGAAAGAGACACACATATATAAAATGTAAAAGAAATGAATTCTGTTAATCAAAATTAATGGACTAAAATAAATGGGTGTATCAATAAGCGAATTTTTTTTATCTCAATCCAATTTTTATTATAATTCATTCATTCTCCATTCCAGTCTCGTCAGATTGTTTTATTTTCATCATAAAGAAGATATTTTTATTATTACATATTGCAATAGTGGCATCAGTTTTGTCAGTTTTGATTATTAATAAACTCAATGTTCAATATCTTCAGAATATATAAATATGAATATATGAATATTCGCGTAATAGAATCATAAAATTTATACACATAAAGAGAGAATAATTTTTTAATTACATACATTAAATAACAGATTGGTATTCCATATTTAAAAATTAGTAAAAATAATTTCACATAGTTATAATCACCTTAATTTTTTCTGCAATATATAAAAAATTCAATGTTCTATTGAAACAAAATAATCATTGTGTATATATTTCTCTGTAAACACATGTAGCTGACTAGAAATCGCTCTATCCGTATTGAACAAACTTTAGATTTTATCATTTTTGATCTTATCTTGAACTTTATTTGAATAAGCTTTAGATAATAATATTACTTGTATTTTTTCTCAAAATGTTAAATTTAATTTTAAATCATTATGCTAATGAAGAAAATATTTTTTTATATATTACATATATTTTACTCATTTTTCTGACATAGGATGCCATATTCTGTTTTCATTACAATTAAGAGAGTTTATCCGATAAAGATGGAGAAAGGATTCAGTCATTCATAAAAAAATTCTTTAGAGCAAAAAAAAAACATGCTTTTCAATTATATGAATTATTTACAGATTGGAACACAATTGATAAGTAGCAATACACCAAGCATATTTTGAGTCATGTACAATATCATTGAGTGTTATAAGATTTAACAATTAAGTTTTAAAAATCTTAACAATGGTAAAAGTTTCAAAGAATTTTTTTGTCAAAGTTCTTAATACATTTTACATTTTTTCTTAAATATATCATGTGGAGATAATAAAAATAGGCGCGCAATATTTAAATTTTAAATATAAATTTTAATTAATTTATATGCATATTGTGCAAATGTCGTAAAAGCAAAAACAATAATAAAAATAACATAAAAGATAACACTTCATAAAAGATAACAAAATGCAGATTACTCAGGATTTCATCCTGCAAAGAAAGAAAAAGAAAAGGTAATCACTGAGATATGTTACCTTTTATGGATATATCAATTTTTTAATTAAAAAATTAATTAATCTTAATATTAATTCATTTTTTAATTTTAACTAATATACACATTATAAATATATGTTATATATTCTACAGTTTTACACACACGCACGCACACACACACACACACACACACAAACACACAGAGCATAATATGGTTTTTCTGTCATATTTTACAAATGAGAAAAGTTTCTAATGTGTTCCAAATTTTCAAAATTTTTTAAGACTTTTACATTTATTAAGATTATCATGTTTCTTAAATAAAAGGAAAATTTAAAAAATATATTTAAATATGTAGAAACAAGGATAAATTTGTTAGATTTTTTTTTAAAATTTGCAAGACTTTAATCAATATTTGAAATGCAGCAAGATTGCTCGAAAAATGAATTAAACATCCATTATATTGGTGATCATTTACGATATTCGGTTAAGATCGCAGGGCTCAATCTCGATCAAATAGTGCTAGTCTGTCATTACATCTCAAAATCAACATACTTGCTCGAAAAATGCGTCAAGAATCAGAGTTTAAAAGGAAAGAGAAACAATGTATTATACACAACGCGCAAGTGTTCGTGCACGCACACACACATATACACACACACACACACACACACACATTGATTTGTTCGTTACACGTATATGATCAGCCGCTTTCTTCTCGTGTGTTATCTCCGGTCGCTGCGATTCCCGTTCCTGTAGCCACCGCGGCCGCGCGAGTTGCTCTTGGTTGTCGGTGCCGACTTTGTCGTCGATTCTCGTTCTGACGATGAGTATCGCACCGAGCCACCGGGTAGACCCGAGCCACCGCTACCGCTTCCAACATTGCTGACATTGTTACCGTTACCGCTGCCGCCGTTTCCGCTTTTCGCGGTCGTCGAACTCGCCGTGGCTCCGCTACTGGGAGTTGTCGTGTTACTCTGGATAGCCTGCGGATAGAGATTGAACGTGTTTTTAATCGAAATTAGCTTTATTTTTTAATATATATTTTATTAATAAATTAATTACTCTGGATAGCCTGCGGATAGAGATTGAACGTGTTTTTAATCGAAATTAGCTTTAAGGATTTTTTAAATATATATTTTATTAATAAATTGATATTATTAAATTAATAATATCAATTTATTAATAAAATATATTAATAAATAAATTACTCTGGATAGCCTGCGGATAGAGATTGAACGTGTTTTTAATCGAAATTAGCTTTAAGGATTTTTTAAATATATTTTATTAATAAATTGATATTATTAAATTAATAAATTGATAAAGAATTAGGCTCTTTATGTATATAACAACACGATACGACAAGAATAGAGCAATTAAGAGCCACGGAAAAAAAGAAAAAAGAAAATAAAAAAAAAATTTACTCTTCATCCGCTCTTAATTGCTCTATTCTTGTATTTTATTATGTTTTGTACCTATTTTGAAAATATTGAGAATTTAATGAAAATTGTACAGAATGTCCTTACATATGTTTGGAATCTTCAGTAGAATTTTTAAATCGATTTACTATTCCAGCAAAAAGTAGCTGAAAATCAATATTGATGAATATCCACTTTTGGTATATTTTGAATATGAGAAATTGTGTGGAATATTACAATTTTAGCTACAGTGCAGAAATGTATTTTTTAATTTTTCTTGCGTTTTTACTGAAATATTCCGAATTTTGTTAATCGAAATGATTAACTTTTGGCAGAGAATTTCGCCTTGACAGATATATGGCTAACTTTATTGAATTATATTTAATATTTTTAATCAGTTAATATTTGTATAATATTATTTGACCAAATATTTCCTCTGTATTTAACTTTTGCAAATTTTAAACAAATTCTGAATATTATTTCCATGTGTTTTTGTCATTCGAATCGACGTTATACGTTTCCCATAAGAACACATGTTAAAAATTGTACTGAAGATTCTAAACATATGTAAGGACATTCTGTACAATTTTCATTAAATTCTCAATATTTTATAAATAGGTACAAAACATCCTTAATCGAAATGTGCTCGAGTCATCTATATAAATGTAAAATTATGCCTGAAAAAAATAAATGAAAACAGATTAATGTTACTTTCTTGATATACTTTTCCAGCTCATATATTGTCGTTTGTTATTCATTTAAATATGTAAATATGTAAATCTTTAATATATATGAATTAATAGTATTCATTTCTAAAGATTTTTATCTATAAATGATGGAAATATCAAATAAGACATTGTCTTCCTCTCTCATAATATTGAAGAAAATGGTTCCTACTCAGCAAACACCAAGTAACATTTATATAATTGTTAGTTGTAATTTCCCATTCAAATATAACTGTTACATAAATGTTACATAACATGTAACAATTATTTTGTTGAGTAGAAAATTATTAATATAACTGTTATTTAATATTTGCTGGGTACATTCCTAAACTTATAAGTACATAGTAAATTATAAAAAAAATTCATCTAGACCAACAATCCTAACAGGAAAAATTGAAGTAACTCGACACATAACTTGACACTGGAGAAAAATAAAATAATTCCAACAATGCGCGAATGAAAAGGAGAATTCGAAAGAAAAGTGGAGCATTGCGAGTGAAATTTTCAATTAAATAATATTCATTTCTAAACATTTTTATCTGTAAATGATGGAAATATCGAATTGTCTTCCTGACTCTCTCACAATATTGAAGAAAATGGTTCCTACTCAGCAAACACCAAGTAACATTTATATAATTTTTTATATAATTGTTAGTTGTAATTTCCCACTCAACAATATAACTGTTACATGTTATATAACTATTACATAACAATTATTTTGTTGAGTAGGAAATTGTTAATATAACTGTTATTTAATATCTGCTGGATACATTCCTAAACTTGTTACACAGTAAATTATTAAAAAATTCTATATTAAAATCTAGATCAACAATCCCAACAGGAAATTGAAGTAACATATAATTCGACATTGGAGAAAATTAATATAATAATTTTGACAATATAACAATTATTTTCTTGAGTAGAAAATTATTAATATAACTGTTATTTAATATATGCTGGATATATTCCTAAACTTATAAGTACATAGTAAATTATAAAAAAAAATTCTAGATCAACAATCCCAACAGGAAAAATTGAAGTAACATATAACTCGACACTGGAGAAAAATAAAATAATTCCAACGATGCGCGAACGAAAAGAAGAATTCGAAAGAAAAGTGGAGCGAGGCGAAGAATCGCAGTCGAAATTTTGCAAACGTCATGTACCAAGGGCTGCCGTCCCGATTGACCCGAGATACTATTCGCATTGCCGTTGTTGGTGATGCTGTTGTTGACGTTGCTACCAGGCGGGCCCGAGCCGCTCTGATTCACCAGCTGCTGCGACAGAATCGGATTCGGGTCGCTCATGTTGACCTGCTCGTTGATCACCATGCAGAACTCCCCTATCTTCTGTATATCGCCGTTCTTGCCCGAGTAAAGGGTCAGGCACTGCCGCCAGACGGACGCGTAGCCCTTGGTGAGTCGCACGATGTCGCCCGGCATCAGAAGCTGACCGGGCTCGTCCCAGATGGAGACGTTCATGCAGGCGGTGCTGTCGGCCACTTTGAACGTTCGAACTTCGCGGTTCTCCTTAGTGATGGTAGGGTGGCTAACCTCCAAAACGATAAACACCACGTTGATGTTCTTCTGGCCCGCCCGGATATCCTTTATCAGCACGTAATCCATCGTCCCCCGAGACCACGCACGCACGACACATGCACGCACGCGACCCAGCGAGCGTCCTCGTCTTGACAGCTCGTCCCGTGCGATCTGTCGCGCGCGACGCGCGTTACCCAAGTGACACTCGGCGAACGTCAAACGTCAAAGTGCACGCTCGGAGAGTACCCTCCCCCCTCCGCCCCGCTCGACGCCCCTCGTTAATCGAAGCTCGGTCCACGAGGGGGTCCTTTCGAGAGGAGTCGAGGATCGCTCGCGAAGTATCTCGGAAAGTATCACCGACTCGGTGAGACAGAGCTTAACGAGAGGGTCGGTGGTGCATCGGAGAAATGAGAACGGAGATTTGTCGTTGATGGGTGACACGGGTCGGCCATGTCATCTCTTAGTTTCTAGCGCCACCGTTCGTCGAATGACAGCGCAGCATCATCGTCATGGAGCTTGTATATATCTGTGGATGGCTTTCGTATTTTTCCTTTCGCGTGTTTAGGTAGTTCCTTTGGGTCGGGTGATAGACAGAGAAAGATATCTTCTATCTTTTATTGTAAAAAGCGTCACATTGGCCGCATTCAGCGGACTCAACCGCTATGTAGCAATCGAATATGATTGGTTCCTACTTTTAGGTCCGACCAATCAGCGTCGAGTTATATCGGAAAATCTAGTAATGTTGCCCAACTGTTGAGTCCGCTGAATGCAGCCATTGGCCACATTCAGCGGACTCAACAGTTGGGTAACATTACTAGATTTTCCGAACTCGACGCTGATTGATCGGATCTGAAAGTAGAGACCAATTATATTCGATTGCTACTTAGCGGTTGAGTCCGCTGAATGCGGCCATTCAGAGAGACACTCATCCGTCATTTAGGGATTTTTCTTGAATATTATCATCTTGAAATATTTTTTGAGTCATGTTTTTGGGAAGGATTTTTTACCGGAGCGCGGAAAATTATAATAAGATAGAAATAGAAATCTCTATATGAGGATGACACTAGATTGACCACGTCGACAATTGGCCAATTCAAAAAAGGCCTCTCTGATTGGTCAATCGTTGCTGATTACCCTAGGCACAAGTCGATATCATTGGCCACATTCAGCGGACTCAACAGTTGGGCAACATTACTAGATTTTCCGATGTAACTCGACGCTGATTGGTCGGACCTGAAAGTAGAGACCAATCATATTCGATTGTTACTTAGCGGTTGAGTTCGCTGAATGCGGCCATTGGCTGCGTTCAGCAGAAAATGCTGCTTTGCAACAGTTGTAAAATTCGTGAATCTGATTGGTGTATGACTCTTAGATTCAGCCAAAATTAAAGGCATACACCAATCAGACTCACGAATTTTACAATAGTTGCAAAGCAGCTTTTTCTGCTGAACGCAGCCATTGGCTGTGGTCAAACGAGGCACTCTTCTATATGATTGTCGCTTTAGGCCGAGTCTACAATAGATAATTTAAGCCTTAAGCCTTAAATTGCCTATTGTAAACTCGACTTTATCCTTCTTGTGTTCCATCTCCATCATGTCAGAGAGAAGATGATCCCTGGAAGCGATATCCTCCCTCTATGGACATTAAAAACGTGGACATGAACTACAAAATCAATGTCCACGAATGTTCTCAGAGGATAACAAATATGTCCCTTTGATAATATAAATAATATAAATAAAAATATAAATAATTTAATTAATAATAATTTATTATATAAAAATATTAGTATGTTCTCTCTTTTCACGTTATTATTTATTTATTTATTTATGTGTCTTCCTTTTCTTTTTCTCTACATCATTTATTTATTTATTTATTTAGTTCACTCTAAGTCAATCTTTTAAAATGCAAAAATAAATATTATAAAATTTCACTTTGGAACAAAGCGGTAAAACAATCGAATAAATTCAAATCATTAAATTCAAATCATAAATCATAGCATAACAACAGATTCAGTGATATATCAGTGAAAACAAGACCGTGTGACTAGGGCGCTATTGTTTACATCGTTCGTTAAGATTGAATATCGTGTTATTGTCCGTTCGTCATATTGAAATATATTGTATTATATTATATTATATTTTATATTATAATATAATATAATATAAATCCATATACGACGAATAGGCAATAATACCGACCTTGGTGTAAACAATATATATATTTATATTATATTATATCATATTATATTTTACATATTTTAATACAGCAAATAATTTTTTGATATTGATTGCAATCGCGTTTAGAAAAGGATTTAAAAGAGCGTCTTGTACCACTACTTTACTCTTTGTCGTCGCGCGAATAATAATAATAGAGCCGAACAAATTAGTTCGAAAGACTTTTTATTATTACGTTATTTTTATTATTACGTTATTGCAACACACAAGCATTATTAACGTTATTATTGTTTTAAATTTAGCTGTTACTAAAATAATAAATTATGATTTCGATATGAAATCGATTTTGACGAGCAGAAATTATTTCTTTAATATTTATAAATACTTATAGAATCGAATACAATGTCTGCGACGTTTCATCATTTTATTTTTCAATCATTGAAATATAATTCGAATTGTGAGAACGCTCAATAAAACAATTGAATCGTGGATCTAAATAATTGACATAATGAAAGACTTCATGATACATCAATCTTTTAATAAATAATCATATAATTAAAAAATCTATATAATCTAAAATACTTCTATATACTTTAATATATTTCATGTATATATGTACACATATGTTAAAATACGTAAAATATTTCGATGACGAACAAACAATAACACCGACCTTGGTGGCGTAAACAATAGCGCGCTAATGTTTATATATGCCATAGTCTTGAAAAATGTTTCGCTAAAAAAATAATAATAATGGTCTTTTGGACCAATTTGTTCGGCTCTATTATTATTCGCGCGACGACATTCAAAGAGTAAAGTAGTGGTACAAGATGCTCCGTTAAATCCTTTTCTAGACGCGATCGCGATCAATATCGAAAAATTATTTGCTGTATTAAAATATGTAAAATATAATATGAAATATAATATAATATAATATAATATAAATATGTATTATTTACGCCAAGATCGGTATTATTGTCTGTTCGTCATCGAAATATTTTACGTATTTTAACATACTTATATTATATTATATTATATTATATTATAAAATATAATATAATATAATACAATAAAATATAATATACTTCGATATGACGAACGGACAATAACACGGTGTTCGGCCTTGACGATGTAAACAATAGCGCGCTAGTCATATGGTTTTGGTATCATTCACAAAGCGACACTCGAGCAATAAAGATCGTAGTGCGAAATACGTCGTATATTTTTATATGTTTATGAGTCATAGTCTTGAAAATGTTTCGGTGAAAAAATAATAATAACACGGTCTTTCGAATTAATTTGTTCGACTCTATTATTATTCGCGCGACGACATTCAAAGAGTAAAGTAGTGATACAAGACGCTCCTTTAAATCCTTTTCTAGACGCGATCGCGATCAATATCGAAAAATTATTTGCTGTATTAAAATATGTAAAATATAATATGATATAATATAATATAAATATGTATTGTTTACATCAAGATCGGTATAATTGCCTTTCGTCATCGAAATATTTTACGTACTTTAACATATTTATATTATATTATATTATAATACAAAATATAATATAATACAATATATTTCGATATGACGAACGGACAATAACACGGTATTCGACTTTAACGATGTAAACAATAGCGCGCTAGTCATACGTCATACGATCTTGGTGTCATTCACACGGCGACACTCGAACAGTAAAGATCGTAGTGCGAAATACGTCGTATATTTTTAAATTAATTATTAATTAAACGATTATTGTATCATAATTTTCAATTATATTAAACTTTTGATTCTATAATTCGTATTAATATACATGTACTGCATATACAGCGTGTCCCACCTAGAAATGGCCATCCTCTTTTATCTTTTAAACTAAAAGAGATACACCATAACAAATATATATGAAATTAAATGACTTGAACTGAACTTTATTGTGAGTATAGTGATTGATTACAAAATTTATCTGTATTGAAAAAACAGAGAGGCATAATTTTTTTATAATAATGTAGAAATTTTGATATAATAAAAGTTGTAGCGCTGTTTGAAACGAATATAACGATGTATGATTTAATGTAAATAGTTAACATATTATATGAGATTTTTCGGCTTGAAATATCGAGATATACTATTTCATTTTCGGCCCTGCGATATAGCCAACTTCTGACTGAATATCATGATTAAATGACAACATGACATACATATGGTCAACCTCTAATGCACGAGTCAGAAGTTGGCTACATCGCAGGGCCGAAAATGAAATGGTGGATGTCGCCCGCGATATTTCAAGCTGGAAAATCTCGTATAATATGTAAAATATTTACATTAAATCATACATTGTTATATTCATTTCAAACGCTACAACTTTTTTATATCAAAACTACATTATTAAAAAATTATAAAAAAAATTATAAATTTATTATGCATATCTCTCCATTTTTCAATACAGATAAATTTTGTAATCAATCACTATACACTCACAATAAAGTTCAGTTAGAGTCATTTAATTTCATATACTTATTATGGTCTATCTCTTTCAATTTAAAAGATAAAAGGGGGTGGTAATTTCTAGGTGGGACGTTGTATATTTCTAATAAAAACAACATTTGTAATGAATTAATATTTAATTTGATCTCATAAAAACATCAAGCGAATCGTATCTCCTTTTCCATCCCTTATACAATATATTAAAGTGCGTTTCTCGTAATTATTCCGCGATCGGAAGTGCTATGCAAAGTGTTTCGCAATCGTTTCTATACATGGTTAAATGTAATTAATTGTTTGTTCGCGAGTGAATATCAGTGCTACGAGGAAACAGCAAAGAATGAAAAAGACAGAAGAAGGATATCTGGAAAAGTATTGGAGAGCCGGAGAGCAGTGACAGAGCCTGAAGCAACCAGAGAGATATGTGGTGAGTAATTTATAAAAATTATTTATTATTTATATATATTATTTTCAAAATAGATATATTGCTTATCAGTTTTTCATTTTCTCGATAGTAGATTTATATAATTAGCAATTATCCAAACTAGATAAAGATTAACCGAGACATCAAAAGTCGAATTAGATTTAAATATTAATTTTTTATTTTTGATTTAAAAAAAAAATTAGAAAAACGCGATAGACTTTCTCAAAAATAATGGAGAAAGTTTATGTATATCATAACTATATAAAATTATTTATATAAAAAATTTATATATGAAAAAATTTATATATTATATAATTTATATGTTAATTATTTTCTCTTTTCACAAGCAAACGTAAATGTTCGAAATTCTTATTTGTTTCTTCGACCGTTAAACGAGTGATTGGGAAATAGATAAGTTAGTATATTTTTGGAATTTGTTTACCTCACGTAAAAGGTAGAAATATAAAACTTTATTTAATCATGCAATAATTTTCGTGAATGAAAAAGCTACGCGAAAAATATAATTTTATATATATATATATATATATATATATATAAAATGTATAGAAAAATATATAATAAAAATATATAATAAAAATATAATATATAAAAAAAATCTATTCTTTTTAAAATTAAAATGATTAAAGACAAAAAGAGAAACAAAAAGTATAATCATAATTAGAAATAAATATAATTATAATTAGATATTTAGAAATATTTCGTGATAGCCAATAGTTATATTTTTTTATCGTATACATATGAAATTGTTGAGCATGAGAGCTAAACGAATTTTTCGTGTTATATTTGATATAATCAATAGCAATACTACAGATAGATTGGTAGATTCGCGAATCATAATTCACGTAGAATGGAGATTTATTATTAAAGAGGAGAACAAATTTACTCCGAGACACTAAATGGATTTATGCAGAAATGATTACATGTATATATAAACGATAAAAATACGATAACATACTTAAATTTTTTATGAAATAAAAATAAATTAATTCTCATCGATACAATGCGGAACAACAGAATTATAGTATTCAATAAATATAATTAAATAGAAATAAATTCAAGTCATACACAAAATTGTAATAAAGCAAATAATTAAGAGTTAGGAAAATTATTGCATGCAATTAAATTCTTTTTTAAATACATGTACTTTCATAGAATACTATAAACGAAAATTTTTTTTTTTTTTTAATTTTTTTTAATAAAAAAAAAAAGGAAAGAAAAAAAATATATATATATATACATATATATACATGTATATATTTATTTATATTTATGTATATTAATATCATTTAATATTTTATATGATTCTATAAATAAAAATTAATATCATACAAATTTATAATCATTAATTGAAAATTTATACAGAACAATCCTTTTGAAGGATCATTCTTGATGAACGATTCAGCTTCCCAAGTCAAATTGAATTCAACGCTGCAAGTAAACATAATATGACAATTGTTAATAACAATTCTTTAAGAAAATAACCAGTATATTGAACAGTTTCAGCAACTGTCAATTGATCAGTTTTTAAATCAGTTATTAAATGGTAAACTTTCGATTCACGATTATTTATTTTAAAAGTTTATTCATTTGCCGCATGTTAACGTAAAACGGAATACATTCGTAAGTTACAATTTTATTAATAATAAATAGTTGATTTGATTGCTCTTTCCATTATTCGAAATACTCGATTATACGATTAGAATATAATTAGAATATAATTTCGAAACAAGTATTTTGCGTTCATTTAATTAAGCAATTAAAAAGAATCGATGTGTGTGACCGGAATCAAAATTATAAATTATCATTTTGTTGCAATTTTTAGAAACAATAATTCTTCTTTTAATATTTATAACTATTTAAAACTATTTCTTTCGCTGCTTTATCATATAATTATGTGATGATTTAAATATATATAATTCGTCTCAGAACGCGCAATAAAACGATCGAATGGCAAAATCGAATAATTAACGTAATGGAAAGCCTTGTGATGTATATTAATCGTTTAATAAATAATTAATCTGTGTGTACATGTGTGTGTTAAATTTTAAAAATATACTTGTATATAAATTCAATTTTCGTATATGTACGTCATAGTACGCGTAAAATATTTCGGCAGCGAGGTCAATAACACGGCGTTCGACCTTGATGACGTAGTGCTGTATTGTTTTCATAGGCGAAGACCTCGACCTTGTATCATTCGCACGGCGACATTCCAGCAGTAAAGTAGTGATACGGAACGCTTCGTATTATTGAATTCTTTTTCTAACAGTGCGATCGCGATTAATAAAATAAATCAATCGAATAAATATATCGAAATATAATTCGCTACGATTATTACAATTAACAATTAATTAATTCTTAATAAATAACAGGAAACTATATGGCGATGATACATCCATCGAAACGCGATCCTTCATTATTCCAAATAAAAATTGAAACAAAAGAGGCAAAAATTATAAATACATAGACGACCTTGTATTATTCACACGACATTCCAACGGCAAAGTAATGATACAAAACGCTTCGTATTATTGAATTCTTTTCCTAAACGCGATCGCGATTAGTATTATAATTATAAATATAATTCGACTATTGTAGAGCGAATCGTACTTCTTTATCCTTTATACGATATATTAATGTGCGTTTCTCGTAATTATTCCGCGATCGGGAGGGCCGTGCAAAAGTCTCGCGATCGTTTTTATAATATATGACTAAATATAATTAATTGTTTATTCGCGAGTGAATATAAGTGCTATGGGGAAACAGCAAAGGATGAAGAAGAAAAAAATCGATGACGAACATATTAAAAATAAATTAACTTATGGTAAAGGTCATGAAAATGTATCGCTACGATAAATCTTTATCGAATCACAATCATTAATTACTGCTGAATAAAAATTGAAAAAGGAAACATAAAAGGGGATAAAGAAATTAATTTTATTATGATCTTTCGATTATTAATGCTTGTTATAATAATTTCTCTAACGATACTTATTAAAATTAAATAAATTTCGACCGATGCTTTAAATTTTCTTAATCAATAATCATTCATAAAATATTTCAACGACGTTTTATGACTTATGATCATTCGCACAGTAACCTTGAACAATAAAGTAGTAATTTCATAAATTCTCTCTCTACATAGTCAACCTTGGCAATATAAACAGTATCGCGGTAATGTTTCTGACCTACGATCATTCCCTCAGTGGCTTTCGAGCAATGAGGTAGTGATGTGAGACGTTCCATATATTATCAAATTCTTTCTCTAACAATTATTTTGAACATTGCTTTATATAATAGATTATCTCTTATTTTTTATATTTTTATTTATCGTTTATATTTGCGAATTAAAATTTATATATTACATTTATGTATTACAAAATTAATTATATATTATATTATATATAAAATTATATATAATATAGTATAACCCTCCCATGGGGTACACCTTGTCGCGGTGGGAGGGCTTAGTACCTGGACGGTACCTTGAGGTTTATCATAAATTTTTCAATTTATGATAAATCTTAAGGTGCCTGAATGGGAAGCCAAGTACCCTTTCGCGTCGTCGGTGCCATCAACGTGCCGCGGACGGCAAACGCTTCGTCAACGCGTCGCGTTAGGTATATGCATATTAGGGAGTGCCGTTAAAGGTATATACGTATTAAGTATATACATCGCGCGATCAAATATAAACTTTTTAATCGCATCGAAATTGTGCGGGAGTGCCGTTCAGTATCGCGCGTAAAATATCGAAAATAGCGATATAAAAATATCGCTCGCGAGTGCGGGAGTGTCGATAAAAGTATCGCGCGTCTGACTGATCTGAGAGGAGGAGGAGGCCTAGGAGAGGCATCCTGCACCGGCGGAACAACCTGATGGTATGTATTATTATTTATATTAATTATTATATATAAATCACGTATCAATTTAATTCATTTATTTGAATGATTTAAATAAGAAAAAATTAGGAAAATTTTTATAAAAATTCTTTCTATAAAAATTTCTACTTAAATATGAATTATTTATAAAATTATTTTACATTTACATATCTACTTACAATTGTACGCAACGAATATAAAATTCAATGCGTCCAATAATAATTTCCTAAAATATTAATTATTTTAAACCCCGTTATAATTTGGATTTTATATTTGTGTTACAGACAACGTAGCATCAATAACAACTCCGCTGTTGCGCATCAGTGCCGGTGAGTGACAAACTTTTATTTTGAAGCAATGGATTTATAAATGCATGTAGATAAATTCGTTGCTTCTAACTCTCGGACGGCAGGATAATTGCTTATACGGACACTGATTAATTTTAAATTATAAAATCAAAAAAGTTTTTTCTGTTTGTAATTATATTCCAAAATATAAATTATAAATTGTAAATTTATTATATTTTTAAACTTTTTTGTTAAAAGAATTACTGAATTAATGAAAATTTAAAAGAAGGCAAAAATATTTTTAAAATGTAGATATATTAATTGCAATTTTATGCAAGCTATGTGAAATATTTTTATTTCCATTATATATTTATATATATGAGTATTATAAAACAATTTTAAAGATATAGTTTTTTAATAGTCCGCCGACCGAGAGTTAAATTGCATGCTAATTATTTTCTATATATGCATGATGATTTACATTTTGTGATTTTTGACGATTAAACGACATGCACGTTTGAAAAACGATTGTAATATCGTACAATCGCAAATAAATTAATCGTCTTATCTGCCGATAATAATTAATCGGCAAGAAGGAGTTATTCTCCTTTGTTAATTTGTGACTCGTAGAAATCGAGTCAGAATAAATGGCCAGAAGTAAAAGTAAATCACTGGGTTGAAAAGTGATTGATATTGGCCAGAAAATATGCGTGAGAAAAAATATTTTCTTATTTATAGGTGCGTGTGATGACACGCAATTAAAAACACGCGAAGTTCGATCCAAATTAAATTGCGTGATTAAGGCTCTCTAAATCTTATGTGATTGTGAATTTCTGGTTAGGACTCCTTAAATCTCATGTTATCGTGAAATCCTGATTAGGGTTCCCTAAATCATGAGTTTTTACTGGTGTAAGTCAAGAAATAGGCTAGGTAGAGCAAGGGTAAAGCAAGGTAGGCCTGATAGGGCTCTCTGTTAGGGCGGCTAGGCAAGGCAACTAGGTTTGTTAGGGCCGTTAAGTAGAAATATTAGGTTTGTTAGGGCATTTAAAAAAAGTTTAAAATTAAAGAAAATATATAGCTGTATAATTAAATTAATTTTTAGGAAAATAAAAAAAATAAAAATATATCTTTCATAAATTTAATTAAATAAATTGTACATAAAAAATTAAAATCAATTATAAAAAAAAGATTGTAGGATGAAAATAAAAAATTATAAACTTAGAATAAGGCAAAAATTTAATTTAAAAATAATTGTAAAAATGTAACTTAAATGTATAAACTACATTTAAATTGCATTTATATATAATATTTAACATTGTAGTTTTTTGTAATATTTTTTAAATTGTATTAGTATTTTATTTTGTAAATTGTATGTTCTTAAAAATTATACAATTTCAAATTTGAATGTAAATGTTATTAATATCTAATAATTAATATATTGAGAGAAAGTATAATTTAAATTAAATAATTTTTAACATTTTTTATTTCCAATTTGACATATGTCATATCGATTAGTGTAAATAATAAAAAAGATGCAATTTCTTAATGTATTAAGAATATCGATACTGATAACATTTAATTATTAAATTGTATCTATAAATTGTAATTACATAATTATTTATTTTTTGTAATTTTCTTTTATTTTCTATATAATTATACATATTTATATATACATATATATATATATATATATATATACACACACATTATATATATATATATATATATATATATATATATATATATATACAGGGTGTCCCCACAACTACCGCTCAATATTTTAAAGGTAAATTCTCTGGCCAATTTCAAAACGATTTTTCCTCAGCGAAAATGTCGAGACACTAATAGTTTTCGAGTTATAAATGATTGAAAATAAAGGGTTTTTCGCAAATTAAGCCTTATGGGAATAAAATATTAATAAAATCACATTCTTTAGTTAATTTTAGGTAGAGTTTACTTTAATAGAATTTTAATTTAAGGCTTAGTTAGAAAGATACATCATGACAAAAATTAGGAATATGCAAAAAATAATGATCTTCTTCGGCATTTTCGTTGAGGAAAAATCGTTTTTAAATTGGTCAGAGAATTTATCTTTAAAATATTGAGCGCTAGTTGCGGGATACCCTGTATATATATATATATATATATATATATATATATATATAATAGTTATTTGTAATAATTGTATTATATAACATATAACCAATTTTTGCATATATCGGTCTGTGATGAACAGAAAAATAGAAAATATTGCGTGTAGACACAATTGATACTTATTTAAATAAAATAAAATAAAATCATTTCTTTCAGAAATTGAAAATTTGATAAGACACAAGATATACGATATTTACAAATGATTTCTGAATCAAAATAAAATAATATGGATAATTAGATTTTACTTGTGATAAAATAACATTATTTATTAATTTAAAATAAGAGATAAAATGTTCAGCATTAATTATATCATAAAGTTTATATCATAAAGTAATGTTTAAAGTATTAAATATTTCAAGACAATAGTCTAAATTAACTATAACGTTATTTGGCCTTTACAGCCTTTGCGATATGTTATCATAGGCGCTTAGCAGGTTGTCATTCACGCGGCGACACTTGAGCAAGGAGGTAATGAGATGTAAAACATTCCATAGATTGTCGAATTCTTTTTTGAAATGCGATCGCGATATCGAGAAATAATTTGCTATGATTATCATGATTAAAAATTAATTAACTTTAAGAATAATATGATTTTAACACTATTGTGAAGATAGATTTCGAATGCGTATGTTAAATGATTTAATGATTCATTTAATCAAGTCAAAGAATAAAAGAAAAAAAAAATATATATATATAAATTTTTATATTATTATTTCATTGCAGTTCTTCCGGACAATAATTATTTCTCCAATGATACTTGAAATCAGATGTATTTTGTTCACTGCTACACTATTCGACTTTTGAACAATTTAAAACTACAATTTAAATTCAAAATACGCAGTGAAATAATCGAATAATAAGATTGAGCAATTAGCATAATGAAAAAATTGGTAATATGTTATAATTATTTAATAATTATAATTTACAATTTAAAATAAAAATATTTCTATAATTTAATATTCCATGTGTGTGTAATGTTAAACGTAAAATATTTCGGCAACAAATTGACAACAACATGGTATTCGGCCTTGACGGTTATAAAGCGCTATTGTTTATATCTCACGGTCTTGTTATTGTCATTTGCGTCGATATTCAATTATTTCGATATTCGAACAGCAAAGTAATAATACAAAACGCCGTCACAAATTCCTTTTAAAAATGTGGCCGTCGAACTTGAAAAATATTGTTGATGCCTGTAAAAGGACTTCTAAGACAAGAAAGTCTGAGACAAAATTTTATATTACAAAAATCTTAATAACTCAAAAACTAATCATTTCCGGACCTACATTGATTAACTTTTTTTCTTCTCTAAACATGAGGAATCTATTCCTCATGTTTAGAGAAGAAACATGAGGAATCTATTCTTGAAGTTTTGCCTACCACTTATGAAACACCCTTTATAAAATGTAAAAATTCGAAATATACTAAATTAATGATTAAATGTTAAGCATTATAAAATTTGACGAACGCTTTCGTTACAGAATTGCGAGTCAATTATTATAAAAATGATATGTTTTCCATTAGCTTTATTTATTTGAATTCCATATCGCGTGAAACTGAAAATTCTTAAATAAATTATTAAAATAAATTAAATAATTAAATAAATTATTCAAATAAATTAAATAAATTATTAAAATAAATTAAATAATTAAAATAAATTAAATAATTAAATAAATTAAATAAATTCTTAAAATAAATTAATAAATTATGATTGCAAAAATATCATTTTCTTTCCGCGTTCTTTTCGCGTCCTTATACAAGATTATCATTTTAATAAAAAAATTTTATCGCTATACATGTATTAATAATTAAATTTTTAAATAAAAAAAATGATTGATAAATATCAAAGATCAGTTTACTGTTAATTAAGAAGATTTATAGAAATACGGTTTTGTGTTTTGTAAAGAAAAAGATATAAATATGACAATGCGTAAAAAAAAAATATTTATTTCATCTTTGAATATTACAATATCCTTCGCGATTGAATAATTTATTTACTATCAATTTACATAAATAAATATCTTATTGTTAAACAACACTGGTGCTACCGACATTTTGTGCAAATTATATATTACCCTCTGAGACATTTATAGACATTAGCTTTATAGTTCATGTTCACGTTTTCAATGTCCATAGAGGGAGTATCGCTTTCAGGGACCTAAAAGCATACCATGTCACCTCTCAGTCTTCTCTCTGTGTAAACAAACGGAAATGTCATGAATATATAAAGTGTACTTTGATGAATTCAAGATGTCAACAAATCATATATATGATTCTGATATTCTGCTAATATAATTAAAATCTTTTTTTTTATTATTGTAATTCTCAGTTATCCTTACATAAGAGCTTATCGTCCTTGTTTCAATCCAAATAATTATCGAAAATATAAAATGACAACCGATATAGTGGCAATGTTAAAAGAGCCGAGAATGATAAAAATATGTGCTCCGATGGTTAGATATAGCAAGTGAGTAGAATAAAATAAAGTGATAATTCTTAAAAACGACTGTTTCATGTAAATTAATATTATTAATTTCTTTTTATGATTGTAGATTACAATTTAGAACACTTGTAAGACGGTACGGATGCGATATATGTTTTACGCCTATGATCTTAGCCGATTCGTTTGTCCGATCTTTAAAAGCTAGAGAAAATGAGTTTACTACTCACAAAGAGGATAATCCACTAATTGTTCAATTTGCGGCTAAAACTGTAAACGATTTTGTTGGTGCCGCAGAAATGGTTGCACCGTAAGTTTATTATAGCTTATACTTATATTTTACGCAATAATATTGCAAATGCTTGTTTTTTGTATTGCTTGTCATTTTATTTATTTTGTAATTAATAGGTATTGCAATGGTGTAGATTTGAATTGTGGTTGTCCGCAACGTTGGGCCATCAAGGAAGGATATGGCGCTGATTTATTGAAAAAGCCGGAGCTTGTAAAAGATTTGATATATGAAATCAGAAATCATATTCCAAGACCATTCACTGTTTCCGTGAAGATACGTCTGTTAAAGGATATACGCCAGACAATAATGTTGTGTCAGGTCTTGGAGAAAGCTGGTGCTTCATTTTTAACAGTCCATGCAAGGACTCCTGAGATGCGTAATGAACCAATTGACTTGGACAATCTAAAGCTTCTTAGAGATCATATACAGTTGCCTCTGGTTGCAAATGGTGATGTGAAAAATTTAGAAGATGCGGAATTTTTATTTAAGGAATCTAGATGCGAAGCAGTAATGTCTGCTAGAGGTATTTTAAACAATCCAGCGTTATTTTCGGGACATTCTACTACTCCACTTGTTTGCATTCAAGATTGGTTGAATATTACATCGACTATTCCAACAGAATTTCAATGTTTCCATCACCATCTAGTATTCATGTTGGAAAAAATTCTACCGAAGAAAGATCGAGTACTTTTCAACAACTTACAAAATAAATCATCTGTATTAGAATTTTTAGAAAATTATTATAATATAAGACCAAGTATTCAACATAATTTAATGGAATTAACCAAGTGCAATTTTGATATTTCATACGTGCAGCATAGAAAACAATACATTAATTATTGGGATGATGATTCATTTAGTAATTTTTTGGGAAATATATTTGATGCAAATTCATAAAAAATATGTTTTTATGAACTTTAACCTATCCACTTCTCTGAGACAAAAAATTTTCAATTTTTTTCAGCGTATTTTAAAGATTTTTCTTTTTTTTGTAAATTTGCATCTAGTTTTAGTTTTAAATTATTTTCTGTAGAAGTAAAATTTTATATATGATTTTTACAAGATTGATTTTAATATAAGTTTTAATATTTTATATAATTTTTTTATATGTATTCTTTAAACAAAGTAGCTATGTGCAAAAAAATTTTGTTTTAGAATTTAATATATATATGGAAAGAAAAATATATATATATTTTTTTTTTCTTTCTAGTTTTATTGAAGATATACAATATGTATATAAATTCTACAAGTTTTATATTGAAAAACAAATTTTGTAAAAGTTTAAATTTTAAGAAAGTGCGATATATAAAAAATGATTTTTCTTTATTTAAGAATCAGAAGAAGAAACTCTCCTAAATCAATGTTTAGTCTCAAATGTTTTAAAAAACCCGCTTTATAAGTCGCCATTTTATTTAATTCCTCTTAGATTCCACAGATTCTACAGATGGCAGTAAAATAAAACTTGTTTGAAAAGAGAGAGTTTTCTCTCTTCTTTGTTTTTTGTTGTCCTCTTTATTTCTATTTTTATCCCGATTCGCTTATTTTCACATTCTTTTTGATGATACGTTTGTTTTCATTGATAAATCAAAACGATTTTCGCATTATTGTACTGCGAACAAATGTAATACTGCGTATATATGTGTATGATTATTATTATAAATAATTGAAAATATTATAGATAGTGAATTTAATAAAATGAGTTATAATTCACGTAAGTCTCGTACAAAATTTTGCCTTACATTGGTCTATATTTGTAGCATATATTTGCATAATTTATGAAAATATCTAATTATCATAAATATTGAATGCTATTATTTTTAGAAATTGAGATTAATATACATAATATAAAGTAATCCTCTTCTATTGTAATGTCTCTAACTTATCAATAAGATTTAATATAGACTATATTAATATTTATTTATTAAAAATCCCTTTTTTGAATCTTTCCTTATTCTATTCTTCCTAACAAATTGTATGCATCTTTCAAAGCTTTTCATTCATTTGAAATACAATGAGAAAAAAAGATTATAATTTATGGTTCTAGACATTACAGAAGAATGTCCTTTAACGAGGGAAAAAAGTTACAAATATAGATTATGTGTTTACTGTGGCAATGGGCTAAATTTTATCATCGTCTGTTTTGTTGCATTGACTTTTGCCATCACTACTATGTTGGTGCTGCAGATTCTTTATACTGAAAATATACCGCAGGTAATAAATTAAAAAAACCATATTTATATATATATATGCAGTGTAATAAAAAATTCTAATAAAATTGTAATTATTTTAGAATAGCCTTCATGGCATACACGGAGCAGTTGCTACGGATTATTCAAATTGTTCTCAAATTGGCACCAGAATATTAAGGAAATTAGGCAATGCAGTGGATGCTGCAATAGCCGCAACCATTTGCATGACTGTAGTAGCACCTCATAAAACGGGTCTTGGCGGGTGAGATATAGACTAAAATCTTAATTATGTTATGTTTTTTTAAATATCCTTTTCCTTTCAGAGGTGGTTACATAATGATATATAATTCTAAAAGTGACATTCATCCAGTTGTTATTGATTTTGCAAATAATGCAGACAAAGGTTTGTGCATTCTGCTCTATTTATGCGACAGAAGGAAATTCACTATATATAATATTATTTATCTGTATAATATAGGTGCCTTTGCTAAAGCTGGAATTCGTTTGCCAGCTCTGCTAAAAGGATTAGAATTTGCTCACATATTATATGGCAACCTGCCATGGCACGATATAGTGGAACCCTCTGCTAAGTTGGCTCGAGAGGGTTTTGTTGTATCTAAGGATCTTGTGGATGAAGTATCGAGAAATACAGATTATGCAACACATTATAATGGTCCTCTGAATCCAGGTGATATATTACAATTGCACGAGCTTGCAAATACATTAGATATGGTGGCAGAATACGGTGTAAAAGGTACACTATGTATTATATTATTTTTGCAATTTAATCTCCAATTGCAAAATAATAATTTTCATGCAATGTTATTTTGATTTTCTTAGTAGGATTGTATTAAAACTTAGTAGGATTGTATTAAAACTTCTTAATTTTTTTTTTTTTAGTATTCTACAATGGTAATTTGTCGAATAAAATTCTGCACAGTAGTAGTAACTTGCATGAAGATTCTTTGCAAGAATTAGCAAGTTACATACCCACTTTAACAATTGCACAAAGCTCAACATTGCATCATCATACAATTTATTACCCACCGCGTATGTCTCTTATGCAAACAGTAATTGAGACATTAGAGAGTCTTCCAATTTTAATGGGAAACGCGTCCACGATAGAATCGCTAACTCTTGTCGCAGAAACATTGATGCACATATATTCGTCTTCTCATGTGCAACATGGTGAGTCATATCGCTCTAATTATTACTGGCAAGCATAATTGTTTAATAAAAAATATGATCACGATTTTAGCGGAAAGAGGAGCATATACTGGAGTTATGGCAATGGATTGGCAAGAAACATATGTTTGCATTTTATCGTTAGTAATTCAAATCATTTATATTTACATATCTATCAGATAACTTTACATATTGTTATATTTTTTAAATATATTATAATATATTATATTTAATATATTATAAATATATTATAAATATTTAATATATTTCTAATATGTTATAAATATTTAATATATTTAAATATAATTTATAATATATTAAATATATTATAAATTAATAATAATATTAAATAAATATAATATATTTAAATATAATTTATAATATATTAAAAATTATATTTAAATATTTAATATATTTAAATATAATTTTTAATATATTATAAATTTAATATATTCTAAATTTTTCTAATATATTATGATATATTATAAATAATGCAGTGGCTTAAGTTCACCTTTGGGACCTGGAAATATGACGGACGCTGGATTTTTGTTAGATATTGTCGACGATAATGACTTATTTACATTTATCCCTATTATTTTCCATTATGAAAAGGGAATATGTGGATTACGTGGAGTATTTGGTTCGGACGATGTTTTTCTTAGTGGGCAAATCCTTTATAATCTTATCGTTCGTGCTCTTAACGTTTCCGCCGCAATAGAATATCCCAGGTACATGAAAAGATTTAATAATTTTAGATAAATTGATAAAATATTATCTTGCACACACAAATATACTGTATCATTTTATTTGTTTTTACAGATACTATTTTGCTTCTGACGGTATAATGATAGAAAATAATCAAAGACATTCGATAGACCCTGCATTGCAGGCTCGATTATATTCCATGATATTATCATTACCTATCTTTGATGATAATTTACTTATAAAAAGTATAAATGCAATTATCAAGAAGAAAGATTCGTTATCGAGTCATTCTGATAGTCGTGGGAACGGAATAGCATCCCGATTTTAAATATACTCTTTGCTATAAGAATACATATCAAAAATCTTAAAAATCTTGAAGATCGCATAACACTGTGATATTAGAAAATATAATTTTAGACTTAGACGTTACCACAAATATTTGTGGGCACACGCAATAAAGACGATCGATTGTTTAAGTTATATCATTATATAAGTGAATAATGAAAGGTATAGATATCTTGTAAATATTAAAACATTAATTCTGTATTACAATACTGTTTTACATGCACGAGTGTAAATACATATATTTATACACTGTTGCAAAACTGAAATGAACTTTTGCATCAGTTTGCATTTAACATACATACTCACTTATAAAAAGTGCTTTCTACATCATATTTTATATTTTTAAAAAATGTATTTTTAAGAAAATATACAGGATCCCGAAATTATCGCTCCATATTTTAAAAGTAGATTCTCTGGCCAATTTAAAAACGATTTTTCCTCAGCGAAAATGTCGAGGCACTAATAGTTTTCGAGTTATAAATAATTGAAAATAATTTTTCGCAAACTAAGTCTTATGGGAATAAAATATTAATAAACTCACATTCTTTAATTAATTTTAGGTAGAGTTTACTTTAATAGAATTTTAATTTAAGATTTAGAAAGATACATCATGATAAAAATTGAGAATATGCAAAAAATAATGATCTTCGACATTTTCGGAAAAATCTGAGGAAAAATCGTTTTTAAATTGGCCAGAGAATCTACCTTTAAAATATGGAGCGGTAATTTCGGGACACCCTGTATACAATTGTAAAAAGATGACATATATACATATATAAATTGTAATAAAATTATATTATTATTGTTATACTTTAAGCTGCTGTCTCTCCATTTTATATTCTTTACTTAAATCTAATTGCCTAATCCTTGCATAAAATGCACTGGCAGTAAGTACGATGATATTACTTAGCCACCAAAGAAATGATTTTTCTTCATTAAACCAATAAGTTGCCAGTACTGTTTGAGCGCATGCTTTTGCAGTACCGCTAACATTATGCGTTAGAGGAGATGTGACCTTTATTTGAAGCGCAGTAAAGTATCCAATGGCAAAACCAAATACACCACCAATCGTCATAGCAGCCCAGAAAAGAGGATATCCAAGTTTCTCGTAATTGTATACAATTGTTTGCTCACCGCTAATTATCATTAATGGAATAAAGATAATAATGCTATATACATTGTTATAATAAGAGAGTAACCAAATGTCGTTATTCACAGCTGGTAGTGTCTGCTTTAAACGGATGGAATATAAAGATAATGACAATGATCCGAGCACGCCGAAAAATGTACCAAGAATGGATAAGGAACCTGCTACATGCTCCTGATCTACACCCAACCAAAACCCAGAAACGATTACTGCGCAGCACATTATGCATTTGAAGGATGTTTTTTGCCCTGTAATTTTGGTCGATTAATTTCTCCAATAATTTTTCAATCAAGGTTTCAGTCTAAAGATTTTCTTGTAAATTTCTCACCAAGTAAGATATAGGTAAACACCACATTAAATACAGTCGTTAGCGAACGGCCTATATAATAAAAAGCGACACCAACATACTTTAAACACAAGTTATTAGTCGCTATCATTCCAGTGAATAGGAGCGATAATGGCAGTACCTATAAAAGTTTGTCTATATAAACACATTATATATACTTTCACAAAAATATAAAAATTTGAAGAGAAGATTTCAGAAAGTTCAAGATTTCATCTTCCATATATTTTAATTTTCTTAAAGATTTAATAAATTTATTGGACATTTTAATAATAAATATTTCATAATTTTTTTTGTAACTTACAATGTTAAATATCGACAATTTACATATCTAACTATTAAAAATTGAAAATAGCAATGCAAATTGTTTGAAAATTGAATCTATTTTTATATGATTGAAAAATAATAATTATACAATATTGTTAAGAAAATTTATATACCTTTTTTAAAACATCCTTTTTAAATGGACTACCATCTGCAATTTCAATGTATCCTGGGAACCATTGTGATAGTTTGCGTAAAATAATGCAAATAACTGTACTCACTATGCATTGAAACCAAGTTACAAACAGAGGAGCATCCAAATTCACAGCTTTACTGGATAAAAGTGCCTTATTTACAAATACAGTTAAAATGGATACTATCCTAAAAATGATTTAAAAATATATATAGTTTTATATATACATAATTATATCAAAATTTATAACAATTGTACTGAGCATATTCTTTATATTGTAAAAGAATGCAATATATAAGAATATTTAGTAAAAATAAATTGATAAAATTAAGAGAGAATATGCAAACAATCTAATATTATTTTACAACTCACCAGTAGGCTGCAATTACAAATGTAATGTATATATATTTGGATGCAAGTCCTTTTTCCAAGCTCATCTTGATAAAATTTATATATTTTGGAAAAAGTTATATAAATATTTCAATCAAAAATATGGATAAATTATTCGTATGTTTACAAAATAATTATGTAGCACTGACAACTTGCATTGAGTGTTCTATCGAATTATTGTTTTATATATTACTATAAAAAATATACCATAAACAATTATGCATAAAATCAAAATATTTCGAAATGTCAAATAATTGAAAATCACATAAAGTATATATAAATGTAATTAAATTGTGCATAAATATCTGTCCAAAGCCTCAAGTTTTACTTGTTATGCTGAGGCATACATTTAATGACAATTGATAATAACTTAAGAAATATGATAAAAGCTTACATTTAACATTATTCGTTTATTTTATAATATTGTATACTATTCTTTATTTAGACAGTATCTTCGAATATTGTCGAGTTTTGATTGAGCTGAAATGTCAAATAATTTGAGGTTAAATAATGCGATGGAATTTTTTCAATATTAATACATGTATATATTTGAGAGATCATATTAATGAAAGTGATCAGATTACGATATATATATAAAATTGTAAAATAATTTTACAATTTAACTTTATTAAAACTATGAAAGAGACATAATTTTACACGCACATGAAGTCGACCTCCTTGACTTGATAGTTTATCTCGAGTTTGACACGCACACACATTTTTCAGCATTTTCTTTATATGTGTATACTTTAATATTTTCCCTAAATAATTTAAATGGCACATATGCAAAATGAAACTGTTTTAGCATGCCATCTTTTATTCACTTTTTCTCTCTCTTTCTCATGTGTTTATCACATGGGCATTCATTTTGACGGTTCAGTGTGAATAAAGCATCGCTCTATCTTCGTTTGATATTCGATGTGCAATAAAGACAGAATGATGCTCATTCATAAGGCGTGCAAAGCGAATGTGACAAGTAGTGAAAGAAACAACGTAAGAGAAGAGATTTATTTAGAGCATTTAGAGAACTAATTAATAATTGAGAGATTCGTGAGATTTTAATGTAAAACAATTTATATATTTTTTATAGCTTCTTAAAATACAAATAATTTCATCAAGCTTTTACTTTTAATATTTTTAATATTTATTTAGTTATATATAATATATGTGTGTGTGTGTGTGTGTATACAATATAAAACATTTTATATTTTCAAGTAACAAATAAATATTATCTGATTTTAGTATATGTTATTTTCATATTTTGGGATTATATTTAATGCTTTGATTTATATGTAAAAAAAATATATATATATATATATATAATATACATATATATATATATATATGTATATTATTTTGATGCACGTTTTTTATAAATTAAATAGTTTTTAACATTTTTAACATATTTTCAATTTAAAGGTTTTAAATATTTGTGAAACTTATAATTTAACTTTTAACTTTTGTATATATATGAATTGTAATCTAGCTGTTCTCCTATAAAATCTGTTTTAGTAATCAAGTTTGTCTCTTATTTTTAATTTAGATAAATTTATTTGTTACTTACCTGGTTTTCTTTATTCTTTGTAAAAATAAACTAGTGTATTGAGCAGAGCTTGATAGTTAAATAATGGATTAAAAACGGATTGACAGTTTGATAGAGATCATTTTGGTTTCTCTCTCATTCATTACAAATAAATTAATAATAATATTAGTGTATGTAAATATAAAATTGATGTTTTAACATAAGTAGTTGGATATTGGGATATAATATTTACTTAAATTCTGTATATAATTTATGATAAAATCTGTATAGAATTCCATTCATACTTTATATATATACTAATATAAAGAACATTTGAAGAATATTAGAATAACAAGAAAAAATTACACATATCACTCATATCAAACATACACACATATCAAACATACATTAAGATATAGAAATGCATTAAAATATATATGGTAAAATAAATATGGAATGCTATTTTCAATTTTACTACAAATTATAGATTGTTTGAAAAAATCAAGATCACGCATTTTAGATTAATTAAATTTAATTCAAAGATGAAGCACTATATTTTCTTTTTTTTTAGGATTTTTGTAAACACAACTTATATACATTTAGTAGAATTCTGTATATTAAGAATTTCAAATATAGTATACAATTGGAAAATGAATTATGCATTTTGAAACTTTGGTTGGTACATTAAATATTTTTCCCATAATATGATATAGTAATAAACAAATTTTCATTGTTTCAACAATAATTTCAAAATATATTATAGATTTTATAGTATATATACTTATGCTATAAAATCATTTGTAATAACGATTGCTTCCTAAATTTGAGTCGCGTATTTTCATTGCTTATTGTCTATACTTTGTTTTGTATATTATATTAGTATAGAAATAAGTATACAAATTTTACATATTAACCTTTACTTTATCTTTATCAAAAAGATCTAACAAAGCATATACAATTAATACTTAAGTCTTTTTTCCAAGATACAGAAAAACTTCATAATCTTTCAATTATATTAAATTAATGATAAAAGAAAAAGATTAATCATTATTTATATTACTACACATAATTCATAGATAAATGAATGAAAATGCTCTTGTTTCTTCACTATAACATTATGATATCATTAAGAGAAATTATATAATTTTTGTATTTGTATTATATATGTCGAAAATTTACATTTAGATTACAATGAAGAAACAGAGAGCTTATAAAAAAATATATAAATATTCATGTATAATTCGTATATTTACAAAAAAAAATAAACTAAGGAGATAAGTAATACATGTGCCCATTTAAGCTTATATTACATACTTTGGAATTCCATTTACACTATTCAAATTTGATAGATTGTATTTATACCTTTTCAAATGATATGTAGACTTTCATCTCATATTCAAGGAAATTCGGGGAATTTCAGTTCATATTTCAATATGATTCCATTGAAATTTTTCATATATAAAAGTTTCACAGTGCCATTAATTTCTGGTTATGTAAAGTAAATATATATTTATATATATGTACATAACCCCAATCATATATATTAAATTTAAACTTCAAAAAATTTTTCAACAATACAATTCACAGTCATATACATATCTTTGAAAGCAACTTCTATATTCTTAAAACTAATAAAAACTACAATTAAATAAAAACAAGCAACATCTTAAAATATATACACAAACACAAAATTGAAACTATTTGATATTTTATACATTTACCATTTCAACAGCACAGATCCACTGGCATAAGATTTTAGGAAATTCTTGTAATCTTGTAATCTTTTATAGATTGACATGAAAGTTATCAACAAAATGAAGTATACGCAAATTTAAAAAGCTAACACCTGCGACGGATTTGTACAGTCGCCTATTGTCATTCTATGCATTGCCATTTCTGTAATACCGTGATAATGTACAAAAGCAGCAGCAATTACTAGTACATGGAAGATTTGATGACTCTGAAACTAAATTTGAAATATAATATATATATTACTCAAACCAATTAAATTTTCTTTGTAGAAATTCATATTGATCTTTTAATAAAGCTTACCCAAATATCAAATTTTCCTGGGAAAAAACGTTCAGGTACTCTTAAAGCATAGAATAATGCACCTAATATATACAAACATCCCATTAGAATTAACCATCCAAGGGATGCTTGGCTAATTGCCTTGAACCAGCCTTCAGCAACGGAATAATGTACTGCTGGTATTACCTAAATATAATGACAATAGATATACTTAAAATATTTATTCGAAAGAGAAAAGCTGCATTCTGTAAAATAATTGGAAATAACTTACCCCACTAAGCCCAAATCCCATAAAAACTCCAGCTCTGAGTGGACGATAATTTGGTTCGCCAAATCGTCCCCACAATGATACTACAATGCTAGTTATGCCAAGGACAACCGTCACAGATAAATAAATTAGTTTAGGTTGGTAATCACAATAAAATCCATAATAAAGCCATGGTACAAAACTACCCATAATAAGCATAGCTATCCCACAATAATCTAATTTTGAAAATAGCTTTCCAACACATTCGCTGTGGCAATGAACTGTGTGAAAGGCAAATGACATTCCTAGACAAATTATAGCACCAGCAAAGAAGGTACCAAATACCAATTTTTCTTCTAATTGAATTTCTATAGGAGGTTGTGTTAGAAAAAATATAGCTATACCAATAAAGGCAACACAGCCTGTAAAGAATAAAATATATTATGAGCAAAAGTATAAAATATTACTAATTTAATAATTTAAGCTATTATATTTATTTAAACTATTTAAAAAATAGTTTAAAAAATATTATGAGCACTTTTTTCCAGAAAGTCCACATGTATGTATCCAGTGTTATTTAATATACAATTATTTAATATACAATGTTAAAAAGACATACCTAATAAATGTGTCCAAATATTGCCAGTTTCTGTATGAATTCGAAAAATACTTTTAAAACACGCATAAAACGAAGGTAGTGGTGGCCTGTGACCAGCATGTAAGAAATCATTATCTTGCAACCATCTTGGCAAGTTTCTAAAATGACACTGTTTCCATGATGCTTCCCATACCTATAAAAGTTCAAATTTAACTTGCTAGGAATATTAATTACAATTTCTAGATTAATTCAAATTGTTACAGCTGGCTTTCTGCAATTGTACAGCGAGAAGAATATTTATTATTCTTATTACAATGATGCTAATAAAAAAAAAAAAGCCTATTACCTTTCGAACAAATTCTTCTGCCTGTTCTGCTGCATTATGAGCTAACGCACCTAGATCAATTTCATCGCTTAATACACCTGCTTTCAATACTTCGGTCATCTATAATTTAAACAATAAATATTAACAGTTAGTTGCGTTTATGTTTCTTGCAAGATAACAATAAATATACCTCACAATCCAGGAGATGATCATCTTCTGGAGTCGAAGGCAAAGGACATCCGACTCCATCCTCTTCTTCTGCCAAACAACTTGCATCGTCGTCGTCTAATAATTCCTTAACTTCATGTAAACCAGGTATTTCACTAGCTAGCAATACACGATCGCTCCAAGGAATACGATGTCGTATTCCTAAGTCCCCTGCCAAACATTCCTCTTTTTCTTTGGCCTCCAGAATGACGTCCTCGTATTGCGACATGATTCAGGATATAATTGACTGCAACTCTACGAATAATTGTTGTTTTATTTATAAGAGAAAATAAAACAAGTTACATAATAGATTTCTATTGAAATCTGTATCTATAAATTCACATTTGAATCCATATAAAAAGAATCTTGATATAAATGCTGAATATATTACAAATATATTCCAACATATCAAAATCCATGTTTTATAATTTTCTGTAGATATAAATCTATATTAAAAATATTTCTTCTGATATAAAATTTCTGTTATTTATGAATCTACGTGAAAAATGTGTAAAACAATTTTCTAATAAAGAAATAAAAATGAAGCAAAATATGGTAAGAAGACAACAAAGAGGTTAACATAAAACTTAGTGGATCGTAAAGACGAGTTCGAAGTACAGATTAATTGTGAATTAGAACAAATGCATCCACAAATATTTAATACCTGCTGTTTAAATCGAGATATTATTTTCGTTCATCTCAAACGTACCTCACGTTACAAGTACAATTTTTCTAAAGATGTTCTGATATTTTCCAGGACATATACGTACATGTATATAAAGACTGTGACTTATTATGTAAGCCGTAATAAATAAGTTTAATAGCTATGCGTCATATTGACTAATCAGTTTAGAAAAAATATATTTTTTTTTTTATCAGAGATTATTTTATTTTATTGTTAGCGTTTTCGATCGCACGTAATTTAATTTCTTGCTATAAATACGATTATGGAGGAGTGTTATGGAAGGTTAAAAAAAAAAAAAAACACAGGAGATACGAACAAACACTTAAAAAATATACAGCTAATAAAACATTACGCGAGCAACGAGTTTAAAAATATTTCAGCACTTACACAAGTCGCACGATTTCTATGCCCGTGATGTTCACATTTGCACGGGCACACCTCGGAAAATTTTTAGGCTGCAAAAAACGTGAGGGTGATTTAAAAAAAAAATTACGTTTCCTGGTTTCGTTGTCAACGTTTACACCGTTAATTTAAAAATGCTAATGAAACATCACGCAGCAACAGCAACGCGTGGCAAGAAGCGATATAATCCGCCAGATAACCAATGAACTCCTGACACACACACATACGCGTAAAAAAGCACACACATACACCAGTGCGGAATATATAGGTACAAAGGTAGAGAGAAGCCTGAGACGATTATGGTTAGATGGCGACTATGTCATTTTTGTGACGTCATTCGACATCCTTTCAATTTTATTATTATTATTTATTTATTATTATTTTTATTACCGTTAATAATGTTACCGTTATAAATGTTATCCCTATTATTAAAAATCAGGGTAAAGGGGATATTTAATTGTACCTTTAATTTTATGTATTAGAATAATATAATATTGTATTATATTATATACAGGGTGTCCCGCAACTAGCGTTCCATATTTTAAAGGTAGATTCTCTCTGGCCAATTTAAAAATTGATTTTTCCTCAACGAAAATGTCGAAGAAGATCATTATTTTTTGCATATTCCCAATTTTTGTCATGATGTATCTTTCTAACTAAGCCTTAAATTAAAATTCTATTAAAGTAAACTCTATCTAAAATTAACTAAAGAATGTGGCTTTATTAATATTTTATTCCCATAAGGAAGTTTGCGAAAAACCCTTTATTTTCAATCATTTACTCAATCATTAACTCGAAAACTATTAGTGCCTTGATATTTTCGCTGACGAAAAATCGTTTTCAAATTGGCCAGAGAATCTACCTTTAAAATATTATGAAGCGGTAGTTGCGGGACACCCTGTATAATAAATAATATATATATATATGTATAATAAATAATATATATATATATATATATATATATAATATTATATATAATAAATAATATTGTAATTTCGTAAAATGAAGGATAAGAATAACTTGTTAACAAATATATAATAGCCGGATGGGTAACCCCCAGGCTTTCTTTTCTATTCTAAATTAAAAAAAAATCATTTGACATCATTGTAATTTGAGGAAAAATAAGTGAGAAAAATTTGAATTATATTGATAAAAATGTAAGAAAAGAGAATTTACAGATTGAGAAACTTGTAAATATTATTTAAATATTTTTAATATTGTAAATAATATTTTTTCTTTTTTGTATCTTTTATCTTTAAAAAAAGAATTCAATATTAAAGAATTTGTTAGTATTATTTAGATAATTACTAGTTGTAATTACTAGTTAATTATCAGGTAATTATTTGTTGATTTTTATTTAGATAATTACTTAATTAGTATTATTTAGATAATTATTTAATTAATATTATTTACATATTTTTTAATATTAATATCATTTATAAGAAAATATTATATTTTTTATCGTTTTGTTATTAATATGTCTCCCATCTATGCTCAAAAGACATTCAGAGGACACCTGTTCAATCGCTCAGAAATATTTTTGGGATTCCTTCTGCATATCTGCTATGTTCCAGGTAGCACATTTTCATTTCAAAAACATTTCGCAAATGTTTCTTCAAAGCATTCCATAACCGACTGTTGAAAACGTTTCTGATTGATTAAAATGTCCACTTGAAGAACGTTAAAAGATTTCTTTTCTGATAAAAAATGTTTAAAATACGTTTCTTTTACGTTAAACGTTTGTTATACGTTTGTTATACGTTTAAAATACGTTTTCTTTAACGTCAAACCTTTGTTTTCTCATGGAATAAAATAATGCATTCACATACACACTCTTTAAAAGTGAATCAATATCTTATCAGTGAAAATCAGTAAATAATAGAGTCACAGATACAGCAATTACACAAGTTGTTATAACACTGTAAATCAATAATATTTCACTGAAAGAATTAATAATATTGACTGTCTCAATATTAGATTATAATTTATCTGCCTCATATAAAATTAAACATTTTATTTATATTTACATGCATATTGAGCATGCATCTTAATGATCTTAGGTGATGATTTATTTTAAATAGATTAGATATTTTAAATAAATTAGATATTTTAAATAGATTAGATATTTTAAATAAATTAGATATTTTAAATAGATTAGATATTTTAAATAGATAATGAACTGATTATTTTCGTTTATTGGCTAGACATTTACTAGTCCGACATATAAAATCGATTTAATATTTGAAGCTTGTCTATCAAGATTGTATCAGAAATTAAATCGAAGTAATACTTTTAACTTTATCTTTCGTCTTTTGTAAATTTTATATAATTTTTATGACTAAAAGAAAATTTTAATACGAGAAAAATAACGTATCGTAGCTATAAATGAACGAATTATTGATTTTAGAGTGCAATTTTACTTCCATTACTGACTATAATTAGAAAGATATAAGATAAAGTAATAAAAAATAAGCGTTTTTTATTAAAGATCAATGAAATATTGATTCTTAGTGATTCTTAGTAATCTTATTCATATATTTGTAAATAGAAATTAATATAGTTTTCATAATAATTATATATATTTCTTTTTTATTTATGTATATTTATCTATGTATATATAATTTGACGAAATTTGAGGAAATGTATTTTTCACGTTTCTATAGACAAAGTAAAAACTAATTTAATTAATTTGAAATTAATTAAAATTAGTTTTTATTTTGTCTATATTTGTCTATAAAATAAAAACTAATTTTAATTAATTTCAAATTAATTAAAATTAGTTTTTATTTTGTCTATAGAAACGTGAAAAATATGTTTCATTAACTGGTTTTTAAAAACGTTCTTTTAGAAACGTTTCTTATTAATTTTATGATTAAAAAACATTGGATACGTTTAAGAAACGTATATAAAACGAACATGTGTTACCTGGGACATTTAAGAAAAAAGACCAGGATGACATGATGACTTCTCAGGCTTTTCTCTCTGAAAGTACTATGTATGTACATACAGGATATGAGAATGAATGTATATGAATGTACGGATTCCATATCGAAATACGTTCTAATTATAAGAATAGGTAGGTTCTAAACTTATATACATACAATGCTTAGAAAACAAGTAAAAAAGGACAGAAAATAAGATGTAAAAAAGAGGAAAATAAAAAGAATGATTTGTTTTTCTTTTTTTCCTGGTAAAGTCTTTTGTTCAAGAAAGACAGGATTTTTTTCTAGTTCATTTTCTCCATTTTTTAATTACATTAATTGGTCCATATGTTTGCTCGTGTTTCTCTATAATAGAAAATATAGTTTCTCAAATCTAATTTATATCGTTATTTTTTAATACAATAATGAGATTTTACATCTCCGAAAATATCTCATTATTTAAAGTTTAATTTAATAATAAAATATTTCAGTAATTTAATTGAAGCAAGAAAATATATAAAATATATTACAATAAGAAAATAATAAATAAATACTTTTTGTTTTTTTTTTTGCATATTTTAGTTATCTATGCATTAATTTTTCACAATTAATCTGCGACTAGGTTTTTTTTTAAGAATTTTAAAATAAAAAAAAATTATAATCTTTCGTTTCATTCAAGTATAAAATTTTCATTCAAATATTGTAACATTTGTATTTAATAAAATACAAATTTGTATTTAATAAAGAAAAATATTTCGATAATAAATGTTTATTTAATATATAAAAAGGAAAAAATTATTTAAAATGCATGATTGAAAGATGAATAAACTCATATAACATTTATTTGACAATTCGCTTCATTTTCGACTTTTTTTAATCGTTTATAGCAGCAATAATAATATGATGCAATTTTCAGTATTCAATTTTAACTTTATCGAAAATTAATTTAATTAAATCCGTACAAAATGATGCAACAAAATAAGTTTATTTATTAGTTAAAATACTTCTTACAATAAAGATTTGAAACTTTTTAATTATTATGTACAAAATGTTGCAAAAAATGACATATATATCATAAAAATGTATATATATATGTCAAGACTATAAAAATATCTGTATAATACTATCATAAATATTATTATAAAGTAATGTTCATTGAAATAAAGAAATAAGATTTTCAAAGAACTCTTATTATTTTAAATGCTTTAAATGCTTTATTTAAAGATTTTTATTATTTTTAAAACAGCTGGAGATTTCTAAAACGGTTTTATAACAATTGTTATTTTATAGAAATTAAAAAAAAAACGGATTTTATTATATACTTTATAAAAATAGTTTCATACTTTTCAATAATAACCCATTTTTCTTATCAATCAAGGACAAAGCATCTCTATTAGAAATCTCTTTACGTAAAATATAAATTGATATATAAAATGGTGTAATAATAACAAGAAATCTATCATTCGTCATATTTTTTCATTTATTTACATGTAATTTTTTTCTACGCTTTGATTTAAAATTAAATAAACATATTTCTGACTTGGTATACATACATTCACGCAGCAGAGATATACAACCATACATATTTTGTTAGATTCTACATACATATTATCATATACATATATTATTTAATGTGTGACAAAGAATTTTATTAAGAAAAAAAATAAATAAAAGGCCATCGTAATAAAAATTGAAGTACATGCGCGCACAAATCGAAACAAATCTTATTCGAGACTAATCTTTAATCGAAGACTCGAAAGTCTTTAAGGCCATTTTCTTGAATAATCCAATATAAATTTATGTCAATCTTTAGTCTACATTTTGTTCAATAAGAATCAAAGTTAAAAACTTCATCTTTGATATAATCGTTTAATATTCGCGACAAAATGTTATTCGCTGTTAATACTTTTAATATTGAAGTTTGTTTTCTGCCTACATTAACATTTATACATTAAACATTTCATATAATTATTAATCTTCTCGTCTATAACTTTTGTTTAGCACCATTATTTTATAACAAGATTATGATTATTATCATGAAGTAAAAATAGTTTGCGCATTATCAATGATTTGCAAATTTTTGTCATAAAATAATAAACTCTGTAACAATTTTTAATATTTCTATAGAATAGATATGTGCCGGACGATGGATCAATAGTTCTTCAAAAATTTCGATTTCTACAAAAATTGACATACATGTACGATTATATGAACGTTATTAAATACTCTTTACAATAATGTATTTCGAATAGTGCTAAATGCTTCAATTATTTAGTAGTGTAAATAAATATACAAAAATTGTGTGACAATTTAAAGAATATGCGTTCTCTATTATTCGTCTTGCTTTGAGGAAACGGAATTTTTCATGTTATTTTAGTCACGTTTTATTAAGTTCAAAACACGGTATCGTAAAAGTGTCACACACACAGTCTTCAAATGAAACACAGAAAGCGTTATAATTTTGCTGAATTGGGATTTCGAAATCGTTTGACACGCGGAAATGATTCGTTTATTTACGAAATTAAAGACGATTGGTGTAAAATGGTTATTCGTGATGCAAATAGCACCGGAAATTACATCACTTATTCCTCTGTAATAATAGTCGATAAATTCACAATTTCACGTTGCTTTAGAGCATTTAAATGGTTTATGTAATCGTTGACGGCATCGATATCGAGCGTCGGAAATAAGTCTAAGCAATCTAAGGCAATCGGTTTTTGCATTCTAATGACAAGTCGGCTACTTTCGCTCTCTCATAATCATCGTTCCTTTTTGATTATTTGCCGAAGATCGCGGCTTTTTGCCGAAACTGCTCTCGCCTCGCCGCTTTTTCCTCCTCCTCTCGTTTTCGCTCCTCTTGCTCCATGCGAATCTCATCCTCAAACTTCGAAGCCTTTCGCAACTGCTCGATCTGCGAAAAAAAAGCGTTACTTGAAAGTCACGTGCGAAGTACAAGTTGTTCGGCTTACGCTTTCGCGCATGCATTTTTTCAGCGCGGGCGACACGCTGAAGTAACTATCTAGGCCTGCCCCATGTGTCATTTACAATCACATATATGAATAGGAAATGCATGTGTTATATCCGCAATAACGGGATAAGATTTGATGCTCTAGTATTGTAAATGATTTGTAAAAGTGGACGACAATTTTTTTAATATAATAAAGAATATTGCACAATTCATATTAAATATGTAATATATATAAAACACAATATGATTCAATTATAAAGAATTATATAAGCAATAAATATTTTCGAAAAAAAAAAAACAGATTTTAAAATTCGAAATCTATTAAATATAATTTTATATTAATTTTATATAAATTTATATTTAAATATATATATTTAAAAAATTATTTATAAAAGAGAGCGGAAAATCTTTTTCCACTTTAGAGAAGATGTAATAAGGAATTTTACTTTGGCTTCGAAGAAGTTTTTAGCTCCGGTAACACCAACTTCATCGACGTCCACTTCAGTGAGTCTGGCTAGCTGGCTCAATCCGGAATCTTGTTCCAGCTCACCGGCACGTGCCTTACGATAGATCAGTAAAAACTGTAACGACATGTAACCGTATATTGTAAAATGCACGAAAAAAAGTTGATATAAAAGAGATTTTAAAGATTAGAATTAAAAAAATCTTAAAATTTTTTAAAGGAAATTAGAAATTAAATTTTAAAAAAGATTGGAAACTTTCAGCTGTTTCTCTTAAAAACAGAATTATTATCCGAAAATCCACATTACTGTACTTGAGATATATATTTTGCATAAAATATATAAATTTTTTATCTTACAATTATAGGAGTAATAAATAAAGTAAGAACTGTATTAATTCTATTTAATTATTTTCTCTGTCGTTAGTGTATTAAGTAGGAAATAAAAAACAAAAAATAAAAGGCACGAAGAAAAGTTATGATACAAAAGAAATTTCAAAAGATTAGAATTAAAAAATCTTAAAACTTTTTAAAGGAGATTAGAAATTAAATTTTAAAGAAGATTGGAGATTAATTTTTCAGCTGTTTCTCTTAAAAACAGAATTATTATCTCGATCCGAAAATTCATTATACTTGAGATATATATTTTGCATAAAATATATAAATTTTTTATCTTACAATTGTAAGAGTAATAAATAAAGTAAGAGCTGTATTAATTCTATTTAATTATTTTCTCTGTCGTTAGTGTATTAAATAAGAAATAAAAAACAAAAAATGAAAAGCATGAAGAAAAGTTATGATACGAAAGAAATTTTAAAAGATTAGAATTAAAAAATCTTAAAATTTTTTAAAGAAGATTAGAAATTAAATTTTAAAGAAGATTAGAGATTAATTTTTCAGCTGTTTCTCTTAAAAACAGAATTATTATCTCGATCCGAAAATTCATTATACTTGAGATATATATTTTGCATAAAATATATAAATTTTTTATCTTACAATTGTAAGAGTAATAAATAAAGTAAGAGCTGTATTAATTCTATTTATTAATTATTCTATTTATTAATTATTTTCTCTGTCATTAGTGTATTAAGTAGGAAATAAAAAACAAAAAATAAAAGGCACGAAAAAAAGTTATGATGCGAAAGAAATTTTAAAAGATTAGAATTAAAAAATCTTAGAATTAAAAAAATCTTAAAATTTTTTAAAGGAGATTAGAAATTAAATTTTAAAGAAGATTAGAGATTAATTTTTCAGCTGTTTCTCTTAAAAACAGAATTATTATCTCGATCCGAAAATTCATTATACTTGAGATATATATTTTGCATAAAATATATAAATTTTTTATCTTACAATTGTAAGAATAATAAATAAAGTAAGAGCTGTATTAATTCTATTTAATTATTTTCTCTGTCGTTAGTGTATTAAGCAAGAAATAAAAAACAAAAAAAAATAAAAGGCAGAAGAATAATCTGTTAAAAATCTGTTAAAAATAAAGAAATACATATGATTAAAGAAATTTGAAAACTGCAACGTTTAATGAATGTAACACTCGACGAAGAGGAGGGGGGATACGTGTCGCGTTTTACGGTAATTCATACTGCGATGAGTAAGAGAGGAAGGTGAATAAGCTGAGCAAACTACTTGGCTATCACGCAATGAATCACGGTCGACGAGCGGGACGAATCATGCGTGCACGCATCGCGTATGCGGATCGATTCGCATACGGCTTTGTTTGCGAAATACGGTATATCACATCTGATTGTGCGATGTCTTTGCTCACGTATTGTGCATCTCGTATTAAGTCGAGGCACTCTCCTTGGAATGGTACGTGATATTCATACGTTGCGCTTTTTTTTTCGCAGTTTTACACGCGAATTGCGTTAAGAGGGAAAGTTTCGCACGCTCTGGTATCCCGCGGACGCGTTGCATCGTTCTGCATAATTGATTCGTTGCCAGGCTGGCGATTGCAAGGTTAATCTCCTCTCGATAGTTTCACGTGTACACTTGATCGTTTAAGAAAACTGGAATATTAGAAATTCGGTACATTCGCGAGGTACTAATAATTATTTTTTCAATTATATGCATATATTTGCTTGTTTTTCCACAGAAAATTCTATTTAAGCTAACAGCTAGAAAGTAAGAAACTTATAATAAGTATTCATAAACATAAAAGTATAAGTAAATATTATTATAATATTAATAAAATATGATAAATATAACAATATGATATAAGAATATTAATAAATATAATATTAATAAAATATAATAAATATAATAATATGATATAAGAATAAAAATAATAAATATAAAATAATAAATAATAATAAATAATAATAATAATAAATATAAAATATTAAAAAAAATATATAATAATGGCTTTAAAATTAGATGTATAATAAAATTAGATGTATAATTTTTATATAGCTTAATTCTCTCTTTCCTAAATATATATATTTTGTAGAATATGTAACAATAAGTGTTGTTAACTTTATTGGGATTACGGTTATTGTAAAGTTTGCTTTTAATGAAAAAATTTTAGTTTCTCAACAGATTTTATTTTTTAACAGACAGTCTTATTTGGTAGTGGTTAAAATACTTCATCGTGCAAACAGTCGGTTGCTCCATAAGCAACCGAAATAGAACATGCCCTCTCTAACGCATGCCTGGAGAATAAACACGATCGTCGAATACTCAGTAAGTGAGTCTAACCATTGCATGGGGTCTAGTATTTATACGAAAAATATATCATATCTGCCCTTTTATTATAAATACAATCTACGAATCCAATCAGAATTTCTTATCATTTTACATTCTATAATAAAAAAGATAAAAATTTGACAAAAATTTTAATTTAATAATATATCTAAATTTAAATTAAATTAAATTAAATTTAAATTTAGATATAATTTGATTAAAATTTTAATTTAAATCAAAATTCAAAACTTCATCTTTCCAAGTACAATATTTTCTCTTATTAAATGATGTATAAATTTAAAAAACAAAAAAAAGAGAAATTCTAAGAAATAAAATAAATTTTCGAAAATTGGTGAATATTATTAAAAGTAAAATATATTTCCTTTTAATTATCACTCTTTCTGGAATAGCATGCAAAGTACACGTGTGGTTTTTGATGGATAACATAAGAGCAAAGCTGAACGCAGTAGAGTCTATTTCAGTTCAATACTTTTAACGACCGCAAACAGAGTTGCGAGAAGCATTAATGTTGATCAGAATGATCATGGAGACCATAGGTTTATACCGACCGTGTTTATACTGACCACATTCAAAGCCGATAACGCAAAGTGTGCTAATCAATGCAGTACATTTTCAACCCATTTGTCTGCGGCAATTCGTTTTAATAATAAAACGCAGTCGCTTAACGTTATTACCTGACAATAATAGATTTGAAGAATCTCTAATAAACTGTGTAAAATAATTTTAAAATAATTTATAAAAAATAATAGATATTTATATATTTGTGTGTATGTAAATAATTAATTCCAATTTATTAATGAGATTATACGATAACTGTCATTATCATGTATCAACTTTTTGACCTCTTGAAATATAATTATTGCAAAGTAAAGTGAGAAATAAAATAAAATATAGTATTAAATAAATAAAATATCATAAATAAATGTTATATTAAATATCATATAAATAAAATGTCATATTAAATAAAAAGATATTAAATATATTAATAATTAAATTTTACATTAACAATTTTTTATTAAAAAATGTTTTCTATTTTTCAAAACAAGTAAAATATGATTTATCGCGATGGCTTATTTATACTGTTTATTTATCTGGGACTTCTGAAGAGGTTCATAAAAATAAACCAACCTCACGGAAAGATATACGGCCGTCGCCATCCTCGTCGACCTCCTGGATCATTGCCTTGAGTCCGAGATGCGTTTGCGGTGCACCTAAAACTTCCATCATTCGCTTCAATTCGGAGAGATCGAGATAGCCATCATGTCCATCGTCGAATCTGTAACAAGTATTCGACGATTAAAATCAGATTAATGTCTACAAATCAGAAATTTTATTACATAATTTCTTATTTCAAGGAAATATCATCTTTTTTATTTGTGAATGAACTTTTAATAAAGTTACGTAACTGATCAAAAGTATTTTTCCAAAATTAAATTGAGAAAACATATTTTTCTCTTCATTCACACTTTCAAAGCAGTCTTATTTCAACGGAACATTTTTTAATTTCAAATTCCAGACAGAGTTGTATCTGCGAAAAGATTATTTGATAAGAAAACTATCGATCAACTATCGCCAATGTCGTAAGATACTTAATGCGGTTAAGGCTAATCTATTATGCTGACTGGTGAATTTTATTACCGACCTCCTTTCTCTGCTTAAAATAGAGTACATTTTTAAGCGATTGACCCGTCAATAAATCATTGTGATGACGCTGGTCAATGAGACGCCTAGCTAAACGTGTCATACATATTGTAGTCTGTCGCCTCTAGTTAATCGCGATACCGCGTGCAAATCTAATTGCTAGTCATTAAATGCCGTTGCACGAAGTTTATAGGAGGAAGAAAAGAATTCGGGACACTATCATTATTGACGAACGAGGCATGATTATCAAACTAATTCGTCGAAGAACGCAGTTTAGTCGCTATAAAACTTCCTCTTCATTTCGTGAAATTAAAAAAAAAAAATGTTATAATGAGATAGGAAATAGTACAAGTTTCTTAACGAAAATTCGTTGCGTCATTATTAATGATTTGATGAAGTAAATAGTGGAGATGCTCACTGTAATATTGATTATTCGCACTTTAATTCAGATTCGACTGAAAAAATTGTCAAAGTTGATGCAAATAATATGATCAATATTTGTTAAAAGAGTTAATTATTTACGTTAAAATTTTAATAATGATATATATTATAAACTCTTTTAATAATGATATATATTTAACTCTAATATACACGATAAAAATGACATAATAAGAAAAGGAAGAAAATTTAACAAAGTAATGCAATAATTAAATAATGACGTTGAAGCGTTTAATTTTAGACATTCAATAAAATTCCAAATATAAACGTTCCAGAGATGTAAATATCTTTTATTTTTCATATGAGACTATTATTATTATATATTATAAAAATTGTTTTTTTTCTACATAAAAGAAATCTCAAAAATGTAATCTAAAGGAATAAATTAATTTAATATTTATAAGTAAAAAATTTAAAATTAATTTAATATTTATTATTAATTTTATATTTATTATTATATTTATTTTTATTATTAATTTAATATTTATTATTAATTTAATTATTTATTATTTATTTTTAAATTAATTATTTATTATTTATTTTTAATTTAATTATTTATTATTATTAATTTAATATTTGTAACGATTTTAATCGGAGAAGATGATTATAGATTTTCTTCGATTAAGCGAGGATCAACAAGGTTAGATGACAATTGTTCTTCGTAATTCTAGTAGTAATCGAGATTGTCTTAACTCGGTCGTCATTAACATTCGCGACTTTCTTCGCATTTATTACGAAGCCAACGTCTCTCTCGTTGGCCGCAATGTACAAGGTAGAACATTTAATAACTAGAACGTCTCTCTCGTTCATAGAAAGCGCACGAAATAGGCTGAGCAAGATATTTATCTGTGGAAAAAAAAATTGCATTTTCTATTCCTCGCAACTTTAATCCAGATTTGGCTGAAAGACCTGTCAAAGTTGATTCGTCGAGCTATTTCATGGCTGAGACTCATGCAAACTTATGTATGCAAGCATCGCAAAAACTTCGGTTCAGAATAATCGTTGCAATGAGGGCAAACACAGTTGTTTCGAATTTTATTACCCTTTGTATCGCATGAGCCGTCGTTGCAAATTGCAAAAAGCGGAAATGATTTATTCCGATGGCACTTATGACGTCAAACAATCATCGAAAATAACTGCCTAACTGCTTGACATTATTAATTTCGCCCTCTTGCCACGCGTGGAAAAATGTGGGCGTACGTGAGCTAAAGGTTAACTGGATCGCGTTCACGCCTGTGTTAGAAACAATCAGCCGCACAATTTTATATGCACAATTCTCGTGATAATATTCCTCCATTTCACGAAACACTCGACCGAATATATCGTGGGATGAAATCAATTTGATTGAAATTGTCAAATTAATAAACATGAGATCTGATATGCGACTTATATTTACATCACATTTCAATCATCATTATTAGGTAATTATCAAAATATTTTACCCCCAAGCATAGAATTTATTAATACAGAAATATCTTTAATTTAATTAATATTATTATTTAAATATTAGTTATTCATATTAATTAATTTATATTATTATTTAAATATTTATTGTTAAATGTTTAATGATAATTAATATAGAATATTTAATATTTTTTAAAATAATGTAAAAATATTTACTTTGTATGCGAATTTCGTAGAATGTTTAAAAATATAACTGTTTCGCGAAATATTGGTAAAAAAAGAGCAATGATGAACGTAAATAGAGCGGAAGAATTCATGTCTATATCGCTAGATCAATCTGTATTTTTTAATTATCGGCGAAGAATTTAGACACGCCGAAAGTGAAAACGGAGGGAAAACGTGAGAATGATTCGCGATATTCAGATTCGCGAAATTTCTCGACAGGATATCAACTTTACTTCGCCGGAAACTTGTGCAATCACTTTCCGTGTAAGGGATGGAAAGTGCCAGGACATGGGATGAGCGTGCTTTCCAACATGTTGTTGTGATCGTCGCCAAGTGGATAAAATTGAGTTTTGTATTCGTTAGTTTGTCCTATCGAGATACCTAAGAGAATCTTTATATAATAATTTAAACAAATAATTTATTCCTATAGTTATACATATCTAATTTCAATTAGCTTGAATATATCTTTTGAAAATTGTATGTGCAAAGTAATAATATATGCAAAGAATATTTTATAACAATTTTCACAAATTTCATATATGCCGTATAAAATTTCACACTTTCAAGCTAATTAAAATCAGATATTTATAAATTAAATCGAAATTGGCAAATAAGAGTCACAGCGTGTTAATTAAAGCGCAGGGAAAAAATAACTCTTCCTTCTTTCTAATTACTTGTTTATTTCAAGCGTCAGAAATTGATAATTATAGGAATAAATTATTTTTAGTTTATTATAAAAATATAAAAATAGATTTTTTCAGAGACATTTTGATATATGAAATGATTGATACTATATTTCTCTTATCATACATCGCGACGTAAATATGTTATATAACAGATGTATATTATCATTGACATAATTATAATCGCAAATTAAAAATCACTTGCATAATAAATTGATCTTTTTAATAACCGTGATTGAGCTTTGATTAAAATCAATACTTTTTTTAAAAGGAAAAATAAGAAGCTTCGAGTTTTAAAATTTATCACGTAGAATATAATTATCAAAGTTCAAGTATGCGCATTTAGATCGATGATTATTTATATCTCGCCGTAGCTATCATGATTTTATCTGTCTAAACATATGTGTGTACTTTGGCCATAATCTTAATTAAGCAAGAGACTGAAAAATCGTCATTCTCGATCCAAGATCGTTAAAGTGTAGAAGAGCAGAACGTTAAAGAATTGCTTCCGCATTAGTTAATGACGTTACTGCGAGGCACCGGAAATTGAAGCGATGTAGAAGGGAAAATACCTGGACGGTGGAAATTTCTCAATCAGGAAGAATTGTTCTACTGAAAGGATCAATATTTGCCTGAATCTCGCTGTATTTAGTAATCAAACGCGAGCAAAAATCTTTTATCCTACGTTCTTTAGTCCTACGAATATATATTTCTCGTATTTACGCAAAGAACGTAATTTTTGTTTCAAAAAATATAGCAATGTAACCATACGTGATAGTTGATTTCAAAATGATTATAATTTCGTATTTTTTTACCTTAAAAACTAATATTGAAAAGCGTCAAAATAAATAACCGTCAAAATATTTCTGCCTTTTCATAGTCATCAACGAAAATTAAATACTAACAATTATTGATGCATAAGAAAAAATATATAAAAATATATAAAATATATAAAAAATATATAAAGTAATAATATGATTAAAAAATTGTTTTTCAATTTTTCTATTTTTTCTATTTTTCTGCTTCAAATATCAATAGTTTTCTTTTTTCTCTTTTTCTTTCTTTCTTCTTCGAAGTTTAAGTTCTCAGAAATTTCACGGAGAAAGAAGGGAGAATGTCAAAGGTCAAGATTACATATTTATAAACGCTTTAGAGAGGTGATGAATAAGAATAAGATAAACATAAAAGAATAAAAACGATAGATATGTTTTGAGATATACATGTTCTATTAAAATTAACATTTTTTTGTCAATAATATTTACCTTTCTGTCTTACTTTTCTATCAATAAATTCTTTTTAATAATCTCAAGTTATCTATTAATTACATAATGTCTCAAATCAATACTAATAAACAATGATTCATTGTGAACATATTTTTATAAAAATAAGATTTATAAATACTTTATGATTAAGAGTTTTTAAAGGAAAATTGTATTGCGTGTTTTATCCGATTGTGAATATTTCCATTTTTATGTCGTTTTACGAATGATTCGATATCTGATTGATTATTGCAATCATGTTGCTATGAATCACCGCTTTGCTCGGAATTGCTTCTCGTCAGACAGTTTTAGCCCGATTGAGTAAAACGGTTCAATCAAAGTGAATTGTGTTGAGGCGCCGATGCAGCGCGAGTATTAATGTATTAAATGGCACGGATTTGATTGGCTTTATGAAAGCATTAATTAAAAGTTACATATAACGTGTAAAAATACTATACTGATAAATAAAAACAAATTTATATTTATTGTTGAGGTAAAATTTTCTTTCAATTTTACGAAGTTAAATTAGGCCCTCAGATTTAAAGAATTATAATTTTAGAAAGAAAAAAGCTGTTTTTTAAATATTTATTATTTTATTATTTTATTAAATATTTATTATTTATTAAATATTTATTATTTATTATTTGATAAACAATATTTATTATTTGATAAACAATATTTATTATTTATTATTTATTATTTGATAAACAAGTATATTTGATTTTTTTATGAATGCAAAATTTTTATTTTCGAAAAAATTTGTATTATTCGGAAAAGTGGACAGAGCGTTTTCTGATAATTATTTTTTTATAATTCATCTTATGATGATGCAATTAGATCGCGAAGCCGATGCGTTCTTGATCTCGTTATCGCGATCTCGAAATCGCAATTGTTCCGTTTCGAACTGGTTTGACGGTAAGAGTTTCGTTTTCGTTTCGTTTCTCCGCGATTCCTTTTCCGATTCAGGAGTAGCCTGGAGAAAACCGGGTCAAGGTGACGGGCGGTGATCCCGATTCATCCTCGTTTTCCAAGATCGATATAGCGAAGCTTGGTTCTTCGAAGAACAACGAAAAACGTCATTGCGACGAATTGGCGATGCGCCGAGGACGAGGGCAAGGACGAAGATAGCACGTGCTTTCCTCCGCATTGCCGAGATTTATGATCCTCGACCTACGTCTGCGATTTTCCGAGGGATTTGAGAAGAAATAGGAATTTTTCTTACGAGATTCTTATTTAGAAGAATATCGAATAATCGTTTAAAAAGAATAAAATATATTTTCTTCTGTTTTATATTCCATAAGATTTAATATGGATATTAAAATTAATATATTTTTTATTAATTGTTACTTTTGCAGAAATTGCAAACGATAAATATTGATTTTATATGCGAGGTAATATTATATCGAGAAACAAAAAATTCAGAATAAATTGATATTTTACATCTACTCTCTAAAAATTTTAAAATTTTAATAATTGATTAATATCTCTTTTATTAAATAAAGCAAGTATATTCGAAGTATGATAAGCGCTATTTTCTGCCTCGAAAGTAAAAGTTATTATCTTCTCTTAAATAAAAAGAAACGTCGGATTTTCTTTCTATTCTAACAGAAAGAATTTTTCTATTTCATTTTAATAGTTAATTAGTATCTCTTCTTTTTTACAAAGAATATATAGAACTGACTTAATACGTGAGAGTAAAAGAATAAAATATATTTGCTTCTGTTTTATATTCCATAAGATTTAATATGGATATTAAAATTAATATATTTTTTATTAATTGTTACTTTTCCAGAAATTGCAAACGATAAATATTGATTTTATATGCGAGGTAATATTATATCGAGAAACAAAAAATTCAGAATAAATTGATATTTTACTCTCTAAAAATTTTAATAATTGATTAACATCTCTTTTATTAAATTTTTAAAGCAAGTATATTCGAAGTATGATAAGCGTTATTTTCTGCCTCGAAAGTAAAAGTTATTATCTTCTTCTCTTAAATAAAAAGAAACGTCGGATTTTCTTTCTATTCTAACAGAAAGAATTTTTCTATTTCATTTTAATAGCTAATTAGTATCTCTTCTTTTTACAAAGAATATAGAACTGACTTAATACGTGAGAGTAAAAGAATAAAATATATTTTCTTCTGTTTTATATTCCATAAGATTTAATATGGATATTAAAATTAATATATTTTTTATTAATTGTTATTTTTCCAGAAATTGCAAACGATAAATATTGATTTTATACGCGAGGTAATATTATATCGAGAAACAAAAAATTCAAAATAAATTGATATTTGACATCTATTCTCTAAAAATTTTAATAATTGATTAACATCTCTTTTATTAAATTTTTAAAGCAAGTATATTCGAAGTATGATAAGCGCTATTTTCTGCCTCGAAAGTAAAAGTTATTATCTTCTTCTCTTAAATAAAAAGAAACGTCGGATTTTCTTTCTATTCTAACAGAAAGAATTTTTCTATTTCATTTTAATAGTTAATTAGTATCTCTTCCTTTTTACAAAGAATATAGAACTGACTTAATACGTGAGAGTAAAAGAATAAAATATATTTGCTTCTGTTTTATATTCCATAAGATTTAATATGGATATTAAAATTAATATATTTTTTATTAATTGTTACTTATCCAGAAATTGCAAACGATAAATATTGATTTTATATGCGAGGTAATATTATATCGAGAAACAAAAAATTCAGAATAAATTGATATTTTACTCTCTAAAAATTTTAATAATTGATTAACATCTCTTTTATTAAATTTTTTAAAGCAAGTATATTCGAGGTATGATAAGCGCTATTTTCTGCCTCGAAAGTAAAAGTTATTATCTTCTTCTCTTAAATAAAAGAAACGTCGGATTTTCTTTCTATTCTAACAGAAAGAATTTTTCTATTTCATTTTAATAGCTAATTAGTATCTCTTCTTTTTTACAAAGAATATAGAACTGACTTAATACGTGAGAGTAAAAGAATAAAATATATTTTCTTCTGTTTTATATTCCATAAGATTTAATATGGATATTAAAATTAATATATTTTTTATTAATTGTTACTTTTGCAGAAATTGCAAACGATAAATATTGATTTTATATGCGAGGTAATATTATATCGAGGAACAAAAAATTCAGAATAAATTGATATTTTACATCTACTCTCTAAAAATTTTAATAATTGATTAACATCTCTTTTATTAAATTTTTAAAGCAAGTATATTCGAAGTATGATAAGCGTTATTTTCTGCCTCGAAAGTAAAAGTTATTATCTTCTTCTCTTAAATAAAAAGAAATGTCGGATTTTCTTTCTGTTCTAACGGAAAGAATTTTTCTATTTTATTTTAATAGCTAATTAGTATCTCTTCTTTTTTACAAAGAATATAGAACTGACTGAATACGTGAGAGTGCAAGAACAAAATTTATATACAGTATAAATTAGAATTCTGCGAGGTTGAAGGAATCTCATCGTGCATTGTGAGTCGTGGAAGTGTTTCTTAAGCAGGGACAAATGCCGTCCGTGAAATGTTATGTCTTTTTCCCATCAATGAAACATTATTCAAAATGTCTAGCGGTGTTGTTTGATACCGAGTACACCTTTCATCGTCGGCGAGTCGAGTTGTAGAATAAATTCTTATGTCGTTTTTATATTCGGAACGCGCGATTTCTTTGAAAACAGCCACGAGAAATAACGGTTTGCGATGCCAATGCAACGAGAATATTTAAGAATATATTTTCCTTTTAATTCTTGAAAAGTGTGGAAGATTAAAAGTAAAATGCATATAAAAATCTCTTCAAATTTCTCTAAAATGTTCTCAAAATATTTCTATTCTATTATATAATTATTTCTTAGCAAATAATCCGGAGCAATGTTTTCACTCACATTATTACTTTTTATGAAAGTATTGTGAAAAAATAATAATATTAAATATTTTGAAATAATATTTCCTATTTTTTCCGGAAGATATTCCCTATATCATATGCGAGATATCGATTCCAAGAGTACATATCTCAAATGCATATATGCATTCACCTACTTTAACAGCGAAAGGGTTAAGGTCATCGCCTCACTCTACAAGTCTACATATATAAAGGTGAATCGATCAAATCTCACTGCGGTATCATTCAGACAGGGAAAGTTAAGCATTTAATCGAGCTGTAGAAACCTCGACTTTCGACCTCGTGCAAGTCACAGTACATTTTGCGATAGGAATTTCTCGATAAAGCATAAATGTATTTTCTCTCGGCAACTTTTCTATCTTATCCCAAACGTATACAATTCGAAATTAATAATACAGAGATGTGCCCGAGCATGATATTAAGAAATGAATAATACGCACGAATTAAAGTCTGAAAAACAAGAAAAGATAAAAATTATTTAAAGAATTGATTTGCATTATTTGTTGAAAATTAAATTGATTAAATTAATTTAAAGGAATTAATAAATTAAATTTCTTAAATTTAATAGATATGAAATTAATATTAAATAGATATGAATTTAATAAATTATTTAAATTTATTAAATAATTTATTAATGTATTCGATTAATTTATTAAATTAATCTATTCGATTAATTTGTTAAATTAATCAATAGTATACTCAATGCAGGATGAAATAGGCAATCAGTTGGAGTACCGGATGTCACGTTGACTTCCGAGCTCTTTAAATTAGTTATAGGATTTAAGCAGTTAATTGAGATGTGAGTTTTCGGTCTACGACCTGACTCGAGGGTCAACCCGGGGGTCCGATTTCGGAGCCCCTCCAAAGAACTTCCTGTGAATCTCTGTAGGAAATTTCTCGAGAGAATAGCGAATCTCTCCAATGGGAATATTTTTGACTGTGATCTGTGTCTGGTGGACAGGAAATGTCGAATAGATAACAACCGCCAACCTACGCAAACAGATCCGAGCATTATTATCGCGTGTCGCCAAATTAAAACCACAGTGCATAGTATATTTAGCTCTGCCTACGATGTAGCCCTGGCTGATGAATATATCAGAAGAAAAAATATTTTGATTCTTCTCGATCCTAAGAAGAAGGTATCGCGTTTTATCGCGGATCATTGATAAACTGTAGCTGGAAAAAGTTGATAGGCGTGTTTTTGTTCTCTCTAAAATGAAAAAATGCCATCTTTTATTGCATACGAAATGGCAAATATTAAATCTATTAATTTAATTAATAAATTTATTAAATTAATAAATTTATTATATTATTAATATATTTATATTTATTATAATAAATTTATTATTAATTAATAAATTTATTAAATTTAATAGATATGAATTTAATAAATTACTTAAATTTATTAAATAATTTATTAATAATTTATTAAATTATTTAAATTTATTAAATAATTTATTAATCTATTCGATTAATTTATTAAATTAAATCTAGATTAGTCGACATAAAAATGAAAACCTTAACAAGAATTGTATAGTACATTTAATTATGTAATAATTATTCAGGTGATATCAGAGAAAATGTTTCGTCGATAATCTTAATGTACTTTATATTAAAGTTCTCGCATATCATTCTATATCTTACGTAAGGTTTTACTTCACAAGTGCAACATCACTTTGCATTAGATACTTAAATACTACGATCTCGAACGACTTTTCCTCTCTCTGTTTAAATACCCGCGAGGTGAAAACCTTTCAATAACGGCAACGAGAGTTTCTCTGTCGCTCGCAGCACGCACGTGCGTATCCTGCGTGCATGCTGCGATACGTCATCCGGAAGGACCGATAATTATTGTTCGTTTATGTCGCGCGTTTGTCCAAGAAGTTGTCCTTGTCTTTTCGCTGCTAAACCGGTTGCGTTTGTAACCTCAGGCCTCGATAAATCGTAGGAATACGACGACGTATTTTCTTCGAAATATATCTGCGTTCCTCGTCTCGATAGGCTTTAGATTAATATCTAATGCTCTTCGAGCAGTGAATCAGGATATTCCCGTTAACTCCCTGAAAATTTCCTCATTTAATATTTTATTTAAATTTTTCATGTATAATATTCTTTAGGAATTAATAATGATTACCCCAAGATATATCTGTATAATCTCAATTTTTTATTTTTGTTCTGTTTTCTTTTTTGTTTTGTTTTATTTTAGTTTTGTTGAATTTAATTTTATTAATTTTTTCAATTTTTTTTTGTCGTACTTTCAAATTTCCTACGAGCTCTCGACGAAGAATGAGTAATGTCCTTGGACATCTACTCAGCGACATTCTATCCATGATCTGTCCCGCTGGTTAGAACGCGTTTTAAAGATTTATTGATGGAAAACACGAGGAGAGAAGAGGCGAAAGAGAGAGAGAGAGAAAGAGAGATATAATTTTCCGATAAAGGAGCGTCGAGAAAGGAGAAAATCGCAGAGACGTGGAGAATCGCATGCTCGGTCATTACGAAACCGCGAACGTCGAGAGATTCGTGACGTGCATTTCTTCGAGAGAAGAAACGCAAGCTGCGCCAAGAGGGCAGACGACCTCGGGGTCCCTGCCGGCCTCCTGCCGCGTCCCCCCCTGCGCCATGGTTCCCGGTATCTACGCCCTTTGTGTCTCGGAGTAGGTAGGTATTTCGGAGCCAACCTGGTAGCAGGTTTGACAACGCGGCCGAAGAAGCGAGTAGGAGTCTTGGTGCTCAGGTACCTTCGCAGGTACTGCAAGAATGGATCCGAAAGGGGGGCAGGAAATATCTATTTTTTTTTAAATTATTTTTTGATAAAAGATAATGATGATTTTTTGAAAGCCAGACGTAAACTACGAGGAAATTATTAGTTAATATTCAGTATTGTTATACAAATTATATTGATGTATGAATTTTATTGTATAAATTATTATATAATTTTATTGTATAATTTTATTGTATAAATTATATATAATTATATATAATTATATATAATTATATATAATTTTATTGTATAAATTATTATATTTTTTGACATTTATATTTTTGACAATTATATTTTTGACATTTGATTACTTAGTTTGCGACATGTGCGTGTAATATTGATGTAATACCCAACGACTACAACTTTTCATGGCTTTTGTAATCATTTTGTTATCATAAAAGACGTGATCGAATGATTAGGAGGTGATGATAGCGCACAGCGGGATGTTGTCAGATTAACTAGGTAATCTTGCGAGACGTCATGTGAGGGGGATCTTCTATTTGCAAATGAGAATCCGTAAAGAGAGTCTAATGACATTCGGCGTGCAAGAGAAATTGTACGCTGGGACAACAAAGCTTATTAATGCAAAATATCGCGTACAATTGCATAAATTAACAAGCGATATATTTTTATCTAAAATGATTTAAATATAATATATTAAATATATTAAATATATTTAATATAATATAAATTTATTAAATATATTAAATATATTTAATATATTTAATATAATATAAATTTATTAAATATATTAAATTTATTTAATATATTTAATATAATATAAATTTATTAAATATATTAAATATATTTAATATATTTAATATATTATATTAAATATATTAAATATATTTTTATCTAAAATGATTTAAATATAATTTATTCTTAAATAATTTCTAATATAATTTAAAATATATTTCAAGCTTGATTGAAATCCTGATTCGTATGTAATAATTGAACTTCTTCTTATCCACGTATCACCTATTATCTATAATTATCTATATCTATATTATCTATTATTTTTATTCTTATTATTTGGATTACACATATATTATAAATGAAGTAGATAATATGAACAATCTCTGTAGATGTAATATGTTAATTATACAACAATATATACAGATTAAATACTATTTTAGGCTCTTTAAATTGCACATCATATTTAAAAAGACACTTTACTTAAAGAGATATTTCATTATTCATTGAATAAATCGTTGAAAAAATTGATAACGATTGTTATGTCAGCGATATATCATTGCAGAATAAGCTTACAATCATGCGAGTTTATTGATTCTAAAGTGTTTGTCGTTAACGACGCACATTTTGTGCCCGAGAACGATAAATCTCATGACATAAAAAGGAATTATTTATGTCCATCTAATTACATGCGTGTGTATTCCAGACTGACTCGTAAAAATAAGTAGCTCTAGTATGCTTATTAAGTTGATAACACTATATAGCTTGAGTATTTAACAGTCGCAGGTGCATATATATAATGACTGTCTCTTTTGCGTCGTATAAAGGAATATTTAATCTTATTTAATTAAGAGAAGCCAAGAGAGAGAATGTTTTATTCAAACATTTTATAGTATTGTATATAAAATATACATAGAGAAATTTATATAAATTTTATATAAATTTTATATAAATATATATATATTTTTTTAAATATTATATATATAGATAAATATTTATGACAGAATATTTCTAGAAGAATACATATTTATACATGTTTACAATAATATGATATTTATTTTGCATTTGCTAAAAATACTATGATATATAAAATAATTATAAAAATATATGATCTTCTAAAAAATATCTTTCATCCGAAGGATTGAATTTTACACAAATTTCATTAAAAAATAATAAAGCTAAACCTTGAAATGTTAAATGCGTTGGTTATCGCCTTCATAGTCGGCTTCAGCTTATCACTGTTGATACTTTTCGATTGCGATGACGCGGGCAAAGCAATTAAAAAAAAGGCACTCACCTGTTGAAGGTCTGCTCGTATTGCTTGATTTCGCGACGTGACAACTCGTGGAACTCGGTGTAAACGTTTACGAACTTGTACTGCTTCTTCACCTCTTTACCCTCTTCGAGCTCGTTGTTGATCCTTTGCCGTCTGTTGAGCAGGTTGCTGAGCTCGGCGTCTGCTGGCATGATTCTCGATTTTCGATCGCCGATTTAAATCTTGGGAACAAGTCGCCAAGGATCCTCGTGATAGCGCGAATTAAATTTCTCTCCGAGCTTATCGAAAACTTGAAGCGCGATTTAATAAAACCAGATAGGAATTGTAAAATACGATGGACGGGATGTATACCTCCGGAAAAATATGATTCGCACGCCGCGGCAAGCCCGCATGTACTGACGCGGCGCCGAGCGTAGGAGAGACTAGTAGTCGCGCCAACAGGCAGTGCCGTAGCCATCTTGTCGGGCTCTCCGCGGCAAATCTCTTTCTTTTCAATTTATTTGAATTTCTAAATTTGATTAAATTTGATTAAATTTCTTTTTTTCGCGCTTTTGAAAGCATCCCCGAGATTCAGAGATTCAGACATTTCATTTCGAAGATAAATTATTTCTATTTATAATTGTATCGCAAGAATTTTTGCAATTTTCATCTTAGACATGTGCGATAAATTTCTCTGATTTAATATCCCTGGGAAAAAAATTTATATAATTATACATACATATAAATATATAAAATTACGTATAAAATGTGTCTATATATTTTTATTTTCTTATATCTCTATCTCTAAAATAAATAAACGAAACAATAATATGAAAAGTAGGTGGATTTTTTACTGAGACATTATATTAAATATAAATTATTTTTTATTATTTATATATTATATATTATTATATATTTATATATTATTATATATTATATATTATTATATTTATATATTATATATTATTTATTATTTGTACAACAATTATCTATTTTAATAGCGCTTAAATTAGCGCTATTAAAGTAGATAATTGTTGTACAAATCATATCTCTTTTTTCTTTAAAAATATTTTTGAGGCAAGTATTTATTATAAAATACAATTATAATTTATGTTATTGTTTTTGTATGCTTTTCTGATTGTGAAAAGCCGATTGATGATGGCTAGAAAGGATGTTGAGAAATTAAAATAGGAGAAACTATAATATAGAAGAATTATAACAAAATAATAAAGAGTAGTAACGTAACAAAATAACAAAGCAAAATTTTATTCGCATGTTTGACGCTCTTGTGAAACGACGTCATTCGGTTGTTATAACATCTGACGCCATCGAGGACTCAAAATCGATATAAACAGACGTCTGGCATTCGTATTTTCTCTTTTGTCGTCAAAAGCATGCCAACCGTGAAAATGTATCATTTGCAGCTACATTATTATTACGCATACAGTTATGGGTCACGAATATAATACCGGAAAAATGACAAACGAGAACAACGAGGATGATATTATTTTATATACTCTTGTTGGATTTCTAAAAAAAAATGTAATATTATAAAATCAATATTAAAGGTCAACATAATATAAATTTGGTGGGGGATATATAAAGAGATATATTTTATTATATTACAAATTGAATATATATTTTTTTAAGTTTGAGAAAGAAAATTAAAATTAAAATTGGCTTCCTTCTATGATGTAAATAGTTAAAATTTTACCGACAGTCGGAAATTATGGATTCTTTGTTGTAATTTTAAAACTTGTAAAGGTGCTATCAAAGTGAAGCCTGAGAGCGGTTATCTAGACGGTTTTCGTGGAATGCTTACTAAGCTTTATTTAATACCGCCATCTACACAGTCTTATAAGTTAGGTATATGTAATCACAATCACTTTTTAATACTAAAACTATCGGTAAAAATTCGTTTCGATTATAATATATTCATAAATTAGAGATATATATCTCATATGTAAATTTAATTATATATTTTATTATATATTTTATTGTTCGTGATTTTTTTTTATTCCAGCAAATACTATGCATATATATGTTTTGAAATACTTTTGTATTTATATATCTTATGTATATATGTGTGCATTTTATGTGTTTTTCTTCTGTACAGAAGATAAGGAAAAGAAAAATAATCTTTAATTATTCTTGATAAAATAATTTCAAAGACTAAAATAATTTTTTTAATAAAAATAAAATAAAATTTATATATATATATTTTGTATAGAAAATTTAGTATAATTTTCATTCAATTTTTTACAATAAAAAGAATAAATTTTATTATATGTATATAATGTGTAAAAGATAAAAAAATTAAATGAATTTTTTTATTCTTGTAATAAAAGCATCAAGTTTATTAACTTATTTATTTTTGATGAACTTATTGCACTACTTGTTCGCGTCTTGCTCTTATTTGTCACAAAGTGAATTTATGTGACACACAAATAGAGCAATTTAATCTCTTAATTATTATTTATTTTAATTACCCATATTAAGAAAAATTTACTTTTTAAATTTAAATTTTTTAGGATATGATATAGATTTGTAAGGAAATTAATAGAGACACAATAATCTGTTTGTGAAATTTTAATGATATGTGATTAATATAAAATATAATACATCGTTCGGTATAATAATATTAATGTAAAAAATAATATCAAAAAAGACTTTACTTTTGTTTGTAAACGTTTTTTGAAATTTTATTTTATTTGATCAGCGTGTCGCATAATGAAATATTTTAACAAAAACTTTATTTGTTAAAATATAAAGTTAATATATATTTCACGTCAAATTTTACGTTCTTCAATAGGCTTTGTATTTATTATAACTCAATAATACACATGTGTCATAAATAATAATAATGTATTATATAAAATGTATTTATTTAAATCTTTATTAAATAAACTTTTATTATAAGCATCTTTCAAATGAAAATGAACTTGTGGATTAGAAATAAATTTATATATAGATTCTACAAATAATAAAAAAATAATAACAAATAATAAATTATAATCTACATAATTTTATATAGCACAATATATGTATACAGTTTTTTATTTTCCTAATTTTGTGCAGAAATTAATATTTTGTGTAGATATAAATAAATATAAAGTATGCATAAATAAATGTATTTATATATTAATAAAATTAGTTATTTTTTCTCCAAAAATTATTAGTTTAGTATTATATTTTGCATATACATTATTGTAATACATTATTGTAATATAAAAAGAATCTCTATATACTTACTTAGATTTTATTTTTGAGCTCAAAATAAATTTGCTTTTGCATCCTACACTTGTAGAATACTTTGTGTAAGTAGAACATTTTATTTCATATATTTACATATATTTACATATTTAAGAACTAAAGGCAACGGACGGTCTGTAATTCTAAAATGAAAAGAAATATTACTCGATGTAATTTTGCTGTCTCTCCGATCTAATTGTAAATTTTTCCTCCTATTCAATTTTTTCCGAACTATTATCAATAATTATGTTACAACTTGTAAGAGCAACTTTAGATGAATAATTTGTTTAGCTGCAATGTGTAGAGATAATTTTTATATAACATGCAGAACATTGTAATGTGTTGTCTGCGCGTACGGGATAATAATAGTACCATTAATAGTATATCTATGTCTCATTGTATAGAAATTCTTATCATAAGAAACGTAAGCAATGAATATACGTATAGAAGAAAATGCGTTATATTAGAAAATTATTATCGTTAACGTATACAAGTCGTCTCTTTCGATCCTTTGCTGCGAGAACGCTTCTTTATTTTTGATTTTTAATATTTTGAAAATTTTTTTCTCTCTTAGAGAAAATATTTATTTACAATAATAAAAGATATCATATAATTTTTTTAAAATAAAAAAGCTATTATTAAAAAACTTGGTATATTCATAATAATTGAGGTAGGGAGCTGTCGCAGCTGTCGCAGGCAAGAATTATGCATATACTTCCGATGCCATTTGCTCTGTTTACTTATAGTGGTTACTGGCGACCGGTGCATTTTCCTGTCAATTCATTGAAATATCGGATGTATAATATTTACTCCGCATTTATGTTTCTTTTACTGCAGTTGTTCGTATTCTACGGTATAGTTGACACTTTTATTTTATCGGCGAGCCTACCGGAATTCGTAAACAAATGTTACCTGTTTCTTACGATCTTCGGCGTATCCTGCAAAGTCATGCATGTCTTCATATGTCGTGGAAAGATCATCGAATTAGACAAGATGCTGTTGGAAGATAATTGTGTTCCCAGAGATATAGAAGAGATATTGATCCGAGAAAAATTTGATCGATATATAAGGTATATATAATTATTAAATAGCTTATAGCAACATTTTTTTATCAATTATAAATAATTTTTATTTACATTTATTGCCGGACGAATCGATTTTTTTTTCACTCTTGCTTTTATTCACAAAATAATTTTTTTCAAGCTCATACATTATTTACTCCGACTGGAATATTTTTTTCGATTTTTCCTCTTCTTTCTTTATCTTATAATAATTATCTTCCTTGAAATCAGGCGTTATTGTGTAATACACAATGTTTAAATTAAAAAAAAAATGTGTTTTGTAATTTTTAATTAATTTAAAATTTTAATTTTATAAAATATTTGCTTTCAAAAATTTAAGAAAACTTGACCTTATGATATCGATAACCTACTTTCACACTTATTCCAGAATGTTAAAAATTATCGTACATCCTGTATACATATGTATTTATAAATTTATCTTTTTTAGATTTATTTTAATAGATAATTTATAAATTTATAGCCGGCTTACAATCGCCAGTGAAATCTTCAATGAGTGCAGCGCAATGTTCGGAACTCTTGCTCAATTTTATATACTTTTAAAGACACGCAACTTGCCTGTGTATAATTGGGCGCCTTTCGATTTATCATCAATATATGTCTTCTTGCCTATGTTGATATTCCAATGTGTGGCTTTGATGATATGCGCAAATTCCAGTGTCGCACACGAGACTCTAACTGCCGGTATGATGATCCAAATCTGCGCTCAATTCGAAATTCTGTGCCATCGCGCTCGTATATTGCCGACGTTGCTGATGGAAGCGGAGAAGAATAGTAAGTCAAACGAAGACCTGATAGCACGAGAGAAAACGATCGTTCGCGATCTGATCTATCATCATCTATACGTTTATAAGTGAGTATTTAAATTAAGAGATAGAAATGAGAATTTTAATCCCGCATAATTATAACTTTTTAGTTTTTTAACAATAAAAATATACAAAAAGAGTTATGATTTTTTTAATAGTTTTTGCTAATTATTTTTTTACGAGATTAATAACTATCAAGTTTATCGATTTAGTAATATCGTGCTATTTAATTTTAGTAATATCGTCAGTGTTTGCTGTAGATAATTTCAAAATTATCTAGATAATTATTATCTAGATATTTTTGTTTATTTTAGAAGACTATAAATATTTGTAAAAAATGTGACGCAGATTATAAATGGGATATTAAAATCATAAACACATTCTTTCTCTTTTCTTAAAGAATATTTAAGTATTAGCAAAAAGATATATAAATGATATGATAAATATTTATTTATTAATTTATATTTATAATATATTTATAATATATTTATAATATATTTATAATATATTAATAATATAATAATAATATATTTATAATATATTAATAATAATATAAAAATATAAATATAAAAATTTATATAAAAATATAAATAATATAAAAATATATTAATAATAATATAAAAATATATTAATAATAATATAAAAAATATATTTTAGATGTTTTAGACAGATTTTTAGAAGCTTGCCTGAAAAACTTTTTTCATAACGAACGTCATCTTAAACAATTTTTAGATAAGATGACATATATTTTTCATCTAAGATAAAGATTAAGATACTTTGTATTTCTTCATCTAGTTAAAGATAAAGATGATCTATTCCTTTATCTAGATAATTTTATCTAGATATTAGCAAACACTGAATATCGTGTTATTTAATTTTAGTAATATCGTGCTATTTAATTCCACTTATTTTAATTAGTTTACTTATACATGTTATACATAATCTTTTTATACATGGAATAAATTATTTAATAATATATGTATAGAAATAATAATAGAAACTCATTAAAAATCTGCAGATTTGCACACATGTTCAATGCAGCTTTTACAACGATGATGTTCATTCAATTTTCCATCATCTCCTTAGTCCTCTGCATGAGTGTTTACAAATTATCTACAATGACGTCATTATTTACCCTCAACTTTGCACACAAATTTTCTTATCTGTGCTCTATGCTAGTGCAAATATTTCTTTATTGCTGGTTTGGCAATGAGGTGATATTAAAGGTAAAAATTCGTTGGCATTTTTAAATTGATGCGTAACTGCATCTATTTTTATTTATCTATTCTTTTTTATTCTTTTAGTATAGGAAGACATAATGCTATCAATTAGAATATATTCCTCAAATTAAAGTTGTTATAAAATATACAATTACTCACTATTGATATATTCTAAATTTTAATATTTTCTATCTTATATTTAAATATAAAAGTAAATACTTTTTTTATTTAAAAAAAATCAGTTAAATCAATTAAAAAAAAATATTTATTCTTTCATTATTTTAAACACAAGTTTATTTGTATTTCTAAATGCATAATAATTAATACTTTAATAAGTATGTAAAATTGAACATTAAACAATAAATACTTAGCAATTAAAGGAGAGAAGAAAATAAAGAAGACGATTTCAGAAATAATATTACGTCAAAATTATTATTGGTATAATTTAATAATGATTGTTTTAATTAATTTTTCATAGAGTATCGACGTCAGCACTGCTATTTATGAGATGGATTTTACGAAATTAAGAGTCCGAGTAATGAAAGATCTTATGATAATAATGATGCGTGCCAGCAAACCAGTTAAAATATCGACTGGCTACATCGTTACGTTAAGCACCGAATCCTTTATGAGCGTTAGTATTCAAAATGATAAAATTAATATTAAAATTCTAGCAGTGGCAATTTAATAAGTGAGTCATCTCTTCTGTGCAGATTCTCAAAATATCCTATTCGACGTATAATTTCTTAAAAGACTCTTAAATGAAACAAAAATACCAGGTCGCCTGCACAGAGTTTCACGTATTGTAATTTCTTCACATATATATCATCTACATTTAAGTACTCATGTGTTCTCTAACAAGATAAAAATAAATAATCAATTGTACAATCATTCAACTTTAATCATGCATTTTTTCAGAAATTTTAAGACGCGTATCTATCCTTTGTTTATATTTTAATTCAATTTAATTAACTAAATTTAAAATAATTTTTATTAAATTAAATTAAATGATTAAATTAAATTAAATTAAATTATTAAATTAAATTAAATTACATTATTAAATTAAATTAAAAAATTTTCATTAAATTAAAATTTTTTAATTATAAATAATATATAATAAGATGTGTATATTGCACTATTTCTCTCTTATGTTTTTTTATATAATAACTAATAAATAAAATTGCCAAAGAATTTAGTAATAAAATAATTTAGCAACATTTTGTATAAGAAGTGCTACACGCGATAAAGAATCAATGATATAAACAAATTTAAGATAAATCCATTAAAAAGAATTAAGTTGATCTTCATATGGTTTTAGCACCTGTATTTCAGAACAAACTAATATCTCTATCCTTTTTCTTCCTCCAAACCGTACAACTTTTATCTGAAACATTTTCCACAAAAATGCGTTATTTAAGAAATATTCGCGTAATTAAAATGAGACACTCTGTTTATGTGTATATTATATTTACTTGAATTTCATTTCAGATCGCAAAAAAACTTTTTTACATCGTACATAACATTTGTAGAACAAATTCTGTGTAGAACATTTTCATTTATATTAAGAACTAAAATATATATTATGATGACAATAGATAACTTGTGTTTGTAGAATGAAAACAATGATAAAATTTCGTTTTTTTTCTTCTAAATTCTTTCCTCAATCCCATTTTTTCTAAACTATTATAACTATAAATAATTATAGGAAGTAACTTTATAGTTGAATAATTTCTTTAACTGCAACAGTAGATATAATTGTTATATATTATATAGGAGATTGCAATGTCTGCGCGTATGGGATAATAATATACTATTAGTAATATACGTATTCTCAGTGTATTTCGCAATATCTAGTATTAGTATCTACTATTAGCATATTTCTCGATGTATCATTATTGAAATTATTACCGTGGGAGACATAAATGATAAATATACACGTGGGAGGAAAGTCCATTGTATTGGAAAATTATTGTAACGTATAGAAATCGTCTCTTTCAACCGTCTTTTTGCTGCGAGAAATTCTTTTCTTTCTGACTTTTAATATTCTGAAAATTTTTCCGTCTTGAAACAAAAGTATTTACCTACAATAACGACGATACAATTCCTTTGGAAGCTATTATTAAAAAACCAAACTTGATATATGCAATGATAATCGAACGATAGAGAGACTAGAATAATGCATATACTTCCAGTGTCATTTGCTCTGTTATCTTATACCGGTTATTGGCGACCAGTGCACTTTCCTGTCAATTCATTGAAATATTGGATGTACAATACTTATTCGGTTTTTATGTTTATTTTACTGCAATCCTTCGTGTTTTATGGTATAGTTGACACTTTTGTTTTATCGGCGAGCTTGAAGGAATTTATAGATAAATGTTACATATTTCTAACTATCTTTGGCGTTTTCTGCAAAGTTATGCATCTCTTCATACGTCGGAGGAAGATCATTGATTTGGACAAGATGTTATTGAAGGATAATTGTATTCCTCGAGATATAGAAGAGATACTGATAAAAAAGAAATTTGATCGGCACGTGAGGTATGTAATTATTAATTAGATTATGACAAGATTAATTATTATTTGCGAATAATTGTCACGCATTTACATGTTGTCGGACAAAATTCAAACGAATTTTTTTTGTCTTTTTCACTTTTGCTTTTATTTATAAAATAATCTTAAAGCATAATCATACATAATTTATTTCGACTGAAAGATTATTCTTTCGATTCTCTCTTTTCTCTCTTTCTTTATCTTCTAATAATTATTTCTTTTGCTGTGATAAAGCGATATTATACACATAGTATTATATTATACAGGGTGTCCCGCAACTACCGCTCAATATTTTAAAGGTAGATTCTCTGGCCAATTTCAAAACGATTTTTCCTCAGCGAAAATGTCGAGGCATTAATAGTTTTCGAGTTATAAATGATTGAAAATAAAGGGTTTTTCGCAAACTAAGCCTTATGGGAATAAAATATTAATAAAGTCACATTCTTTAGTTAATTTTAGGTAGAGTTTACTTTAATAGAATTTTAATTGAAGGCTTAGTTAGAAAGATACATCATGACAAAAATTAGGAATATGCAAAAAATAATGATCTTCTTCGGCATTTTCGCTGAGGAAAAATCGTTTTTAAATTGGTCAGAGAATCTATCTTTAAAATATGGAGTGGTAGTTGCGGGACACCCTGTATATTAATATAATACACAAAATTAAATTAAAAAAAATATATTTTACGTAATTTCCAAGTAATTTATATAAATATTTATTTTCAATAATGTAAGAAAATTTAGTCTATTTACAAATTTTCTTAGATTTATTGTAATAGATAATTTATAAATTTATAGACAGCTTACGATCGGCTGCGAGATCCTTAATGAGTTCACTGCAATATTCGCGACTTTCGCGCAATTTTACACATTTTTGAAGATGCGCAGCTTGCCTGTGTTCAATTGGGCGCCTTTCGATCGTTCATCAACATATGTTTTCTTACCTATGTTGATATTCCAATGTGTGGCTTTGATGTTATGCGCAAATTCCAGTGTCGCACACGAGACTTTAATTGCCGGTATGATGATCCAGGCTTGCGCTCAATTCGAAATTTTGTGCCATCGCGCTCATATATTGCCAGCATTGTTGATGAAAGCTGAGAAGAAAAGTAAATCAGACGAAGATCTGGCAGCACGCGAGAAGACACTCATTCGCGATCTAATATATCATCATTTGTACATTTATAAGTGAGTGGCAATTAAAAAGATAGAAATGGTAAATTAAATTTAAAAGATAGAAAATTAAATTTAAAAGATAGAAATAAAAATTTTAAAAAATTCTTTATAAGTTTTTTAATTTTTCAATGATAAAAATATTCAAAGAGGGTCATTTTTTCAAAATAATTTTGTAATTAATTTTTTACTCGATTAATAAAGTTTATCCAATGATGCTATCGTGTTAATTTATCCACTTGTTTTAATTAATTTACTTAATACTTTATGTGCAGAATAAATTAATTAAGTTAGAAATAATAATTCTAGAAATTCTATTATATATGTAAAACTACAGATTTGCGCATACAGTTAATGCAGCTTTTACCATGATGATATTCGTCCAATTTTCCCTCATCTCTTTAGTTCTCTGCATGAGCGTCTACAAACTATCTACAATGACATCATTATTTACCCTTGACTTTGCACACACATTTTCTTATCTCTGCTCCATGCTCATGCAAATATTTCTTTATTGCTGGTATGGCAACGAGGTGACATTAAAGGTAGAAGCTTGCATTTTAGACTGTTGTTATAACCGCATGTGTTTATTTTCTATATTTTTAAAACGCACAGGAAGACATAGTTGTATCAGTACTCAATTGGAACATATTTTAAATTAAATTGTGAAATATAATAATTATTTATCGATGATGTCATTCTTAATATTTTTCTTTAATTATCAATTCTAAACACAAATTCATTTTTTCTTCAGACAAACGATTGAGTTATCTAGTAATAGATATTCCTTAATATTCCAAACTCATTTTTTTATGCTAATTTTATGCCTATATTTAATTAGTAATTAAAATATAATAAATATAAATATAATAAATATAAATATTTAATTAGTACTGTTTAATTAATACATAAGATTGGACATTGAGCAACAAAGATTTAATAGCTAAAAGAGGAGAGGAAATGATTTCAGAAATAATATTACGTCAAAATTATTATTGGTACATTAGTTATTTAATAATGATTGTCTTAATTATTTTCTCATAGAGTATCGACGTCAGAACTGCTATTTATGAGATGGATTGGACGACATTAAGAGTTCGAGTAATGAAAGATCTTATGGTAATAATGATGCGTGCCGGCACACCTGTTAAAATGTCGAGTGGCTACATAGTTATATTAAGCACCGAATCCTTTATGAGCGTTAGTTATCGAAATTAGATAAAATTGTTATTAAAATTCTAACATTGATTATATAATGGGCGATCATTTTTTTCATACAGATTCTCAAAATATCTTATTCGACGTATCATTTCTTAAAAGACTCTTAGAAATGAAACGAAACTATCAGGCTGAATGCACAGAGTTTCATTGTGAGTTATATTATGATTTCTTCACGTGTATCATCTATATTTAGGTAATGTTCATGTATTCTGACATAGAAAGTAGAGGAATAAAAAATTAATAAAAAAAGTAATTAATTATATAGTTGTTTAATTTTAATTACGATATTTTTTCAGAAATTTTATCATTTTTTGCTTAAATTTTAACCCAATTGATTTAATTTAATTGATTTAATTTAAAATATTTACATTTAAATAAAAATTATAATTATAAATGGAATAATAGGTTATATATTTTTCTTTTTTATATAATAATTTTGCCAAAAAATTTGATTTTATATAATAACTTGCATCATATTATATTCCAAAAATATAGTAAAATTTTATATGAGAGAAAATGAAGTGCGATAAGCAAATGAGGTATATTAATATTTAGAGAACATTTTTCGATTTTAATTGTGGTATGTTCTTGAACTGGTGTATGAAAAAGCAAAATACTAATAATAACTAGTGTACTTTCAAATTTAGCAAATTTTTCATATTTATAATTCTAGAGAGTACACAAAACGTTCTTTCAAAAAAATATAGAAGATATAATTGACAATCTGAAATTGTTTTGCTTGCAAAGAGCTGGCTTTGAAAAAATTATCCTGGTCCACACAAAAATTGTTTTGGCTATTTTCGTAAAAATATTGCCTGGAATGTTTCGTACAGCATTTATATTTATTTATTTACCTATATTTACCTACTTGTCTAGGTATCTAGCTATCCATACAACATCGTGCATTAGTTAAGGGAAGGAGTGAGGGAATTACTCAGTGGTAACTTCGCTGCTTCCTTCATTTACTGTCAGTTCGCTTGCGATTGTTTGCGAAGCTCGTTCTATTTGCATTCTAGCGTTGCTCGGCATGATTCTCTTCTTAGACCTTTATTACATTTATTGTACAATAAATTTCTCAAAAATATTGATTGGCTGCAGGATAATAATTTTTTGAGTTCTTAGAAATTTTTTATTCTGCAGGTAATCAATATGTTTAAAAAATTTATCATATGACACAAATATAATTTTACACACGTATGATTCTTCGTGTCGGTGAAATCGCAGTGTCGTGTATTATACGAAATTGTGAATTGAATGTTATAAAAAGATACTTCGTGCGATGAGATGTTTTTCATATATATGCAGAAAGCATTAACATTAAACACATGTGCGTCAATTATTGAAGATTCTATTTTATCGAAAGAGCAACAAGTGAATGGATGTGTCACTTGGAAAATTCGTATCATAAAACTATTCGATCTTATGTGAATTTGCGGAATAATCGGATTTGCAACGCGATTGTGGGATAAGTTCGATGTTAAATTGGTGTGAGTGAATAAAGTTTATATCTCCATTATTCGTGAAATTTTTTGCCAGGTTATATTACGTGGAAAAAGTATTGTGTGTGAGATTGATGCGTAATAATCGTTGTTTCGAATCCCATGCATGTTGGAATCCTACATACAAAGGAATCATCGTTTCGAGAATGAAAGCACAGTGATATGTAACATTGATCTCTGAAAATATTAAATTTGTATTTTTTAGTTAAAATAGAACAGAACAGAATGAGAGGGATAAACAGTGTCTTATTTTAATAGCTTATTCTGGAGACAAAATAGAATAAAAAAGTTTTTGTACAACAATTTTGAGGTCACAATAGTTTTTTCGTTATAAATGATTAAAATTTATTAAGAATATTGCGTAAAATTCGCGCGTTTAGATTCGTGACAGATGCATGTATCATCTATTGATTTTTTATAAATTAAGTAATACTAATTTTTACTGCACAACTGATTTTATTGTTTCTTATGCGTGCTATATAAATGGTCAGCTAATTAATGAATTATAAATGTTGTAAAATACTTAATCTTTTATTAAATAATAATTTAATGTATGTGCACGATTAATTATTATATTTAAAGAATTATAAACCTAACATTTTTACACACATTTAAGAAACGAGACTTATTATATTTTGGTCAGTAAAATATTTGTGTAAAAATTTATTTGTAAGAATTTATTATTGTAAGAATTTATTATTGTAAGAATTTATTATTGTAAAAATTTATTTGCTGACTATCTTGTAAAAATTAACAAATGATAGATCGATATATGTAAGCGAAATTATAAATTTTAATTTGAAACGTGAATTTTACATAATATTATTGGCAAACTTTGATCAAGTGTTATAGCGTTTTATAATTTTTAATTTGTTGTATTATTGGAAATTACAATTTTTATTGCGTTCTAATTACTGCGTTATTTAAAAAATTTAATAGCCTTTTTTTACTTTGATGTTTTTTTAATGTTCATTAATAATTCAAAAATTATTGTAGCCTCGATATTTTCATTAGAATTTTTGACTTGATTTTACCTTTAGAACGTAAGCTATTAAAATATTGTACGAAGATTGTGAAGCACTCTGCATATTTAAAAGTTTGAAAGAAAAAAAGAAAACAAGAAATGTAAAAAGTTTAGCTGAAAAAAGCAAACTTATTAATGGCGAAATGATCGTCTCGAAAAATTGGTCGAAAATATAAAAAGAGAAAAAGCGCGAACAATCGATTTGCTTTATAGAGAACACAAATCGTGGTGCTTGAAAGCTTCGATTGCTGTTGATAGAACAACGATATGAAGTTAATGCATATCCGATGTCTGTTTTATATACAAAACGATAGACATGGCATGCGGTGCGTCGCGTTTTGATAAGTGGTAGAGAGAAGAGGTGATAACGAGTGCGTGGGATGATTCGGATTTTTATCCTCATTGAAGAATTTGTAAAAAATAATTGTGATTGTTTATGTAATTTTATTTGATCAACTTATTGCACAATAAAATATTTCTGCGAACATTTGATGTGTGATCTGTCTTATATTAATCAAAATGTAAAGCTAATACAATCACGTAAATTTTGCATGATTTTTCAATAAATCACGTGACGTGTTTATTATACATAACACAATATATATGTTATATATTATCAATAATATTATATAAAAATAAAATACATGTTTCTTTAAATTTTTATTAAATAAAAAAATTCCTTTCATTTAAATAAATCTTTCATAAATGATATAAACTTGGATTAGAAATGAATTTGTGCATTTGTTCTACAAATAACGCGTGAATAAAATAATAAATAATTATTTATTATCTTTCATTGTTATCATAGATTTTTAGATTTATGCCTTTCTTCTTATTTTTTTTGTTTACTTATTAAATATGTTAAATTTTTTTTTAAATTCCTCATTTTCTTAAATCACTCAAAATTCTTTATATATATATTAATAAAGTTATTTTCTCTATAATACAATATATTCACACTTAACAAATTAAATATTTTCATATTTTCCTTAATTGTGATATTGAATTTTGCACACACAGTTTTTATAATTTTGTAAAATGAATTATATACACAGTAAAAAATTTTGTGTTAAATTTAACATATTTCACATGTCCCAATTTATCCACTCTAATTTTAATGTTAATTTAACAGAAAGCAAGTATGTAAATAAATAATACAAGTAATATGTTTAAAAATTAACACAAAAGTGTAACACTTAAATTTTATCTGGAAACAAAGTTGTTAAATTAACATATTTATAATGTTAAATTTATTTAAAAGAAAATGTTATTCTTACATTTTTATGATAAATAACAGAAGAGATATGTCGAGTTAACATGGAAACTGTTATAGAGAGAAAAATAACACAACTTATCTGCTCATTTTAATATATAACTTATTTCATCAAAAATTCGTGCATTTACATATTAATTGTGTTATTTTAACTCTTAGAAACGATGAATATTAACTCAACGCAGAAATGTCAAAATAACACAACGATAATATGTTACATTAACATAAGAGTATGTTAAAAATTTAACACAAAAATTTTTACACGAGAAAATTTCAACAGAAATACAAAATGTTTTTTACCGTGTTTTATATTTATTCGAATTTCAAATTCGCAAAAAAATGTTTGCTTTTATATCATAAATGTCATAACAGCATAACTGTAGAACAACTAGTGTTCGTTTCTTTTATATTTTAAGAATTGTAATGACAAAGGACAGTTTGTGTGCAATTATAAAAGTAAAGAAACATATATAGTAAAGAAACATATATACTCAATAAAATTTCTTTTTTTTTTAAATTCTTTCCTTAATCCAATTTTTTTCTAAAGTATTATAAATAATTATGTTATAATTTGTAAAAGTAATTTTGAATAATTTGTTGAGCTGCAAATTATAATTGTAGATATAATTATTATATATATTATGCAGGAAATTGAAATGTCTGTACGGACGAGATAATAATGTACTATGAGTAATATAGGTATTATTGTAGTGTACCTCTTGCTGTATCATTATTGAAATTATTACTGCGGGAGACATAAATGATAAACATATGTGCGGAAAGAAAGAGTTCGTTATACTAGAAAATTATTGTCAGTTACGTATTGACGGATAAAGAGACGTAATCGTCTCTTTCGATTGCCTCTTTTGCTGCGAGAAACTCCTTTACTGCTTAGAAACTCTTTGACATTTAATATTTTGAAAATTTATCCGTCTTGAAATAAAAAGTATTTATCTACAATAACAAGGATGTACAATTTCTTTTGATGAAGCTATTATTGAAAAATGAACGATATATACAATGATAATTGAAGAATAGGGAGCTACCGCAGACTAGAATAATGCATATACTTCCAGTGTCGTTTGCTCTGTTATCTTATACCGGTTACTGGCGACCAGTGCATTTTCCTGTCAATTCATTGAAATATTGGATGTACAATACTTATTCGATTTTTATGTTTATTTTACTGCAGTCGTTTGTGTTTTATGGTATAGTTGATACTTTTGTTTTATCGACGAGCCTGGAGGAATTCATAGACAAATGTTATCTATTTCTTTCGGTCTTCGGCGTTTCCTGCAAAATTGTGCATCTTTTTATACGTCGTGAAAAGATTATTAATCTGGACATGATGCTGTTGAAAGACAATTGTATTCCCAGAGATGTAGAAGAGATACTGATAAAAAAGAAATTTGATCGACACGCTAGGTACGTAATTATTATTTACATTTTAACAAAATTATTTATTAATTGCGAGTAGTTTTCATACACTTGCATGTTGCCGGACAAAAATAAAACGGATTTTTTTCTTTTCTCTTTTTATTGTTCCTTGCTTTTATTTATAAATTAATTAAAATATATATTTTTTTGTTGAAACTTCTTATATTATACAATATCATTTTATTTTACAAAGATAATAATTATTATAAAATAAATAAAGAAAAACGGAAAAGACAGAAGATAGAATTATTTTCCAGTCAAAATAAATTATGTACGATTATTTTATAAATAACTTTTTAAAAGCATAATCGTACATAATTTATTTTGAAAGAAGGAAAAGACAGAATCGATAGAATTATTTTTCAGTCAAAATAAATTATGTACGATTATGCTTTTAAAAAGTTATTTATAAAATAGGAAAAGACAAAATCGATAGAATTATTTTCCAATCAAAATAAATTATGTTATTTATAAAATATATAAATTATATTATTTATAAAATAACTTTTTAAAAGCATAATCGTACATAATTTATCGACTGGAAAATAATTCTATCGATTCTGTCTTTTCCTTCTTTCTTTATTTATTTTATAATAATTATTATCTTTGTAAAATAAAGTGATATTTATAAAATAACTTTTTAAAAGCATAATCGTACATAATTTATTTTGACTGGAAGATAATTCTTTCGATTCTGTCTTTTCCTTCTTTCTTTATTTATTTTATAATAACTATTATTTTTCTAAAATAAAATGATATTGTAAAGTGATATAAGAAGTTTCAACAAAAAATATATACTTTAATTAATTTATTTAAATATTCATTTTTAATAATTTATTTAAATATTTTTTTAATAATTTATTTAAATATTCATTTTTAATAATTTAAGAAAATTTGATATAACGTATAATATATATTTCTTTCTTTTTCACATTTATTTTAACAGATAATTTATAAATTTGTAGGCAGCTTACAATCGTCTGCGAGATCCTTAATGAATCCTGTGCAATATTCGCGACTTTTGCGCAATTTCATACATTTTTGAAGACGCGCACTTTGCCTGTGTACAATTGGGCGCCTTTTGATCTATCATCAATATATGTCTTCTTGCCTATGTTGATATTTCAATGTGTGGCTTTGATGTTATGCGCAAATTCCAGTGTCGCACACGAAACTCTAATTTCCGGTATGATGATCCAGATCTGCGCTCAATTCGAAATTCTGTGTCATCGCGCTCATATGTTGCCGACGTTGTTGATGGAAACGAAGAAGAATAGTAAATCAGACGAAGATCTGGCAACACGCGAGAAGACCATCATTCGCGATCTAATATATCATCATTTGTACATTTATAAGTGAGTGGCAATTAAAAAGGATAAAAAGAGAATTTTGAAAAATCCTTCGTAATTATAAATTTTTTAATGATTAATTTTTTACAATAATAAAAATAGATAAAGACAATTATCATTTTTCATAATTTGTTAATTATTTTTTTTTTGCGGTTAATAACTATTAAATTTATCAATTGAATATTACCGTGCTACTTAACTTATCCACTTGATTTAATTAGTTAACATAACTTATAATATGCGAAATAAATTATTTAATATTTTATAGAAACAATAAGAATAGAAAATAATCCATATAAAACTGCAGATTTGCGCACATGGTCAATGCAACTTTTACAATGATGATATTCGTCCAATTTTCCTTCATCTCTTTAGTTCTCTGCATGAGCATTTACAAACTGTCTGCAATGACGTCATTATTTAGCCTGGACTTTGCATACACATTTTCTTATTTGTGCTCTATGCTCACGCAAATATTTCTTTATTGCTGGTATGGCAACGAGGTGTCATTAAAGGTAGAAGTTTATTGATATTTAGTCTGTTGATATATTGATGCATAAGCACATTTATGTTTATTTTCTATTTTTTTTAACGCACTGGAAGACATATTCTATTTTAATTCTCAGAGTTAAAATATATAATAATTCTCCAGTCCTCAGTTATAAAGAATATATAGTATCATCAAATTAAAGTGATCTGAAATTACAATTATTTATGCCATATATTTTATAATCTTTTCTTTAATTATCAATTTTAAACACAAATTTATTTTCCTCAGATAAACGATTGATAAATGAATTATAAGAGAGCTCTAAGAACAGATATTCTTAATTTTTTAATTTTTCAAACTCACTTATTTCACTCTAATTAGCGCTAATAACTGTTTAATAAATATGTAAAATTGAACATTAAATATTAATTGAACAACAAATATTTAGCAATTAAAAGAGGAATGGAAACGAGGAAAATAATTTCAGCAATTACAAAATTAATTAATTTACATAACAAAATTATTAATTAGCACATATATTAGCTAATTATTATGTTTGATTAATTTATAGAGTATCGATGTTAGCACTGCTATTTATGAGATGGATTTTACGACATTAAGGGTCCGAGTAATGAAAGATCTTATGATAATAATGATGCGTGCCAGCAAACCTGTTAAAATATCAAGTGGTTACATAGTTACTTTAAGCACCGAATCTTTCATGAGCGTTAGTATTATCAAAATTAAATAAAATTAATATTAATTAAAATTCTAGCAATAATCTAATAAGTGAGTCATCTCTTCTATTTTATGTAGATTCTCAAACTATCCTATTCGGCGTATAATTTCTTAAAAGACTCTTAAATGGAACGAAAATCCCAGGAATGCAAAAAATTTCATGTAATGAGATTTCTTCATGTATATTGTCTATATTTAAATCTAATGTATTTAAATATAATATATTTAAATATAATGATCGTGTGTTTTAATATAAAAAAGGATAAAAATAAATAATTAATAAAAAAAGTGAAAATAAATAATTAATTGTATAGTCATTTAAATCTTAATTATATCATTCTTTCAGAAATTTGGTCATCTTTCTTTTTCATTTAAGTTTTAATTCAATTTCATTTTCACTTTCGATATCGTCACTTTCGCACACGCGATCGTTTCCTGCGATATGTATGTTTTCCAAATAACAAATATTCGTTTCTTTCGTTCATATGTTCTCATTTCCTCTCGATGAATCAGGTATGCAAGCTGTACACGATACTTCGATGATTCACTTGTTGAAAACATAACAGCGAACATAAACAGAGGTATCAGAGGTCGTTCTCCTGACTCTGCCTCCTTCATTTGCAATGTGTAATAGTAGATATTATATTATTATATATTATGCAGGAGATTATAATGCACGTACATAATGTCTGCGCGTACGGAATAATAATGTACTACTAGTAATACAAATATTATTAGTGTATACCTCTCGCAATACCACTATTAAAATTATTGCTGCGGGGGATAAATGATAAATATATATGCGGAAAGAAAAAGCGTTATATTAGAAAATTATTGTAACGTATACAAGTTGTCTCCTTCGATCGCCTCTTTTGTTGCGAGAAATTCTTTTACTTTCGACTTCTAATACTCTGAAAATTTTCCCGTCTTGAGATTAAAGCATTTATCTACGATGACAGCAATGTCAACAATATATAATTTCTTTTGATAAGGATATTATTAAAGAGAAAAAAAATTTCAATGAAAAAATAGAGAGTGCCGCAAACTAGAATAATGCATACACTTCCAGTGTCATTTGCTTTGTTCACTTACACCGGTTATTGGCGACCGGTGCATTTTCCTGTAAACTCGTTAAAATATTGGATGTACAATATTTATTCTGCTTTCATGTTTATTTTACTGCAGTTGTTCGTATTCTATGGTATATTTGATACTTTCATATCGGCGAACTTAGAAGAATTCGTGGACAAGTGTTACTTGTTCCTCTCGATCTTTGGCGTTTCCTGCAAAATCGTGCATCTCTTCATACGTCGGGGAAAGATTATTGATTTGGACAAGATGCTATTGAAGGATAATTGTATTCCCAGAGATGTAGAAGAGAAATTGATAAAAAAGAAATTTGATCGACACGCGAGGTATGCATGATTATTAATTAGATCATGGCAAAATTATTTATTAATTGTGCGAATAATTTTTATATATTTGTATTATAGCATGCTAAAACATGGACAGAATTTACACAGTTTTTTTCTTTTATTCATTTTGCTTTCAATCGTAAAATAATTTTTTAAAAACATCTCACACATAATTTACCTTGACTGCAAGATAATTCTTTTCTTCCTTTTTCTTTATTCATCATAATTAATTATAATAATTATTTTTTTTTTGCTAAAATGAGGCGATATTATAAATTAATATAATATAAACAGTTAAAATTTTTTAATAGTATATTTTGAATAATTTATTTAAATATTTATTTTCAATAACTTAAGAATTGCTCTATATTTACAATAATGTATATAATCTTTTTTATACAGGATGAGCCATTTTAATTAACGCACGCAATTTCCGAAACAAAGCATTTTAGAGAAAAATGTTTCAGACAAAAGTTTTATGGTTTCGAGGAGGCCATAAAATGGTATCATTGGTTTGACACTGAAGAGTCATGTGAAGGTCACCTCAATTTTTTTAAATTGCACCCCTTATTTTTTATTACATATTTTTGTAGCTGACCTCGAGAGCTTTCCAAAACACTATAATTAAATGTTTTTCCGTTAAGTACTTTTCGAGTTATAAGGCTTGAAATAATATCTTAATTTTACATAAATGATAAAATATCTAATAAAAATATTCATTTTTCGATTATTCTCTCTTAATTCTTTTTATGTACAAAATAATGAGAGGAATCAATTGATGTAAAGAAAACACATAGTTGTTTCTAAGAAAAAATATGTAATTTGCAATTAACAATTCCATGTACTTAATGAAGACTAACTTAATTATAGTGTTTTGAAAAGTTCTCGAGATGAGCTATAAGAATGTGCAAAAATATATAGAGTGTTCCATTTAAAAAAAATTGAAGTGGCCTTCAATCTTCAAATGACTCTTCAGTGTCAAATCAATGATACCATCTTATGCCCCTCGAAACCATAAAACCATAAAACTTTTGTCTAAAACATTTTGTATAAAACTTTTGTCTAAAACATTTTTCTCTAAAACATTTTTCTCTAAAATGCTTTGTTTCCGAAATAATTGCGTGCGTTAATTAAAATGGCTCCCCTTATATGTATTTTAACAGACAATTTATAAATTTGTAGACAGCTAACGATCGGCTGCGAGATTCTCAATGAGTCCACCGTAATATTTATTACTTTTGCGCAATTTTACAAATCTCTGAAGACACGCAGCTTGCCTGTGTATAATTGGGCGCCTTTCGAACTATCATCGATATATATATTCTTGCCTATATTGATATTCCAATGCGTGGGTTTGGCGTTATGCGCAAATTCCAGTGTTGCACACGAGACGCTAATTTCCGGAATGATGATCCAGATCTGCGCTCAATTCGAAATTCTGTGCCATCGCGCTCATAAATTGCCAGCGTTGTTGATGGAAGCTGAAAAAAATAGCGAGTCAGACGAAGATCTGGCAGCACGCGAGAAGACGATCATTCACGATCTGATATATCATCATCTGTACATTTATAAGTGAGTATTTGTGATAATTAAAAAGATAGAAATGAGAATTTTAATCCTTTATGATTTATAAATTATTTAGTTTTTATCGATGATAAAAATATACAAAGAGAATTATCTGTTTTTATCATTTGTTTATTATTTTTTTACTCGGTTAATAATTACTAAGCTACTTTAGAACGAATATTGTGCTAATTTATCCTCGTTTTAATTAGTTTATTTAACTTTACGTACAGAATAAATTATTTAATAATTTATAGGAATAATAATAGAAATTTTATGTATGTAAAATTGCAGATTTGCACACACGGTTAATGCAGCTTTTACAATAATGATATTCGTCCAATTTGCCCTCATCTCTTTAGTTCTCTGCATGAGCATCTACAAACTATCTACAATGACGTCATTATTTACCTTCAACTTTGCACACAAATTTTCTTATCTGTGCTCCATGCTGATGCAATTATTTCTTTATTGCTGGTATGGCAACGAGGTGACATTAAAGGTAGAAGTTTGGTAACATTTTTAGATGTATTGATAATCACATCTATTATATATTTATTTACTTTCTATTTTTTTAATGTATAGGAAGATATAATTTTATTAATTTTCAATTAAAATATATAATATTTTTAATTATAGTATATATATTTATAATATTTAATTTGAAATATATAATATTTCAAATTAAAGTGATTATGAAATATATGTATCAATTATTTACCAATTATTTATTTAAGATGATACGAATCTTAATACTTTTCACAATTATTTTACATGTTTTAATAATAATTATTACATAAGATGATGTCAATCTTAATATTTTTCTTTAATAATCAATTTTAATCACAAATTCATTTTTTTCTTCAGAGAAATGATTAAGTAATCTAATAATAGATATTTATTAATTTTCCAAATTCACTTATGCTAATTAGCCTAATAACTATTTAATAAATATGTAAATTTGAACATTAAGCAACAAATATTTAAGCTAAAAGAGGGGAGGAAATTGAGAAGGTGATTTCAGAAATAACATTACGTCAAAATTATTGGCACATATATTAGCTAATTAATAGTGATTGTTTTAATTAATTTCTCATAGAGTATCGACGTCAGCACTGCTATCTACGAGATGGATTGGACGACATTAAGAGTCCGAGTAATGAAAAATCTTATGATAATAATGATGCGTGCCGGCACACCTATTAAAATGTCGAGTGGCTACATAGTTATCTTAAGCACCGACTCCTTTATGAGCGTTAGTAATTGAAAAGAGATAAAATTAATGTTAAAATTCTAACGGCAATTATCTAATATGCGAGTCATCTTTTTCATGCAGATTCTCAAACTATCCTATTCGGCGTATAATTTCTTAAAAGACTCTTACAATTAGATGAAAAGAAAGTATCAGATTGAATGCACAAAGTTTTATGTATTGTGACTTTTCACGTTTATCTACATTTAGGTAATGTCATGTATTCTAATATAGAAAGGAAGAAAAATAAATAATTAATAAGAAAATGAAAATAAATAAATATATAAATTATTTATTTTTATAATTTTTAGTTTTATTTATTTTATTCATTTAATTTTAATTATATAATTTGTTCAACAATTTTATCATCTTTCTTTTGCTTAAATTTAATTGGATAAATTTAAATAATAATATACGAATGAAAATTTCATAATATTTATATTTAAATAAATTTAAATAAATTTATATTTAAATAAAAATTGTAATTATAAGTGGAATAATGAGTTATATATTTTGCATATACTACTTTTCTCGTGTCTTTTTATATAATAATTTGTATAATATTGTCAAATAATTTAGTTTATATTTAATAACTTATTTAGTATTGTCAAAAAGTATGATAACATTTTATATAAGAAAACGAGGTGCGATAACTAAATGAGATAATTAATATTTAAAGAATTCCTTTTTTGGGTTTTAGTAGCAGTACATGCTTGAATTAGTACATGAAGAGGTAAGATAGAATCTTGTTCGTTATTTTGAAATCTTCTATCAATTGGACATTCTGTATATACATTTCTGCGTAGGACGTTAATTGGTAAATATGTAAACGATTCTGTGGAATATCGTTTCAAAATATCACTTTTGACATTTCCAAATCTTAATTGCAGCGTTTTATGCAAATAATGCAAGTCTAATAAATTCTATAAGAATATTTAAAATAAATTTTAGATTTCTCTTTCTCTTACAGTTTACATTTAATCATAAATTATAATGATTTATATGATTATATATTTATTTATAATATCTCTGAGTCATATTAGAGCGAAATGTGAGATTTAAACTTAAGTTCCAATTTTTCAGACGTCATTTAGACATTTTTTTGGAAAGTTGAAAGGATATTTAATAAATGATAAACAAGAAACGTTGGCGACGTCGAGTGAATGGGAAAAAAAAAGTAAGAAACAACATTACTTCTATAACAATTCGTAATGAAACCACAGGAGGAAATTGATATTTATATGTGTAGACGTTGTAAATATACACGAAACAGCAATTCAAAGAAATTTCTTCAAACTTTTTCCCGTCATTTATTTCACTTTATGATTGCAAGGATATATACATATGAAGCATCGTTGTAAATAACCATCACTCTTTCTCCAACTCTTTCTTCCTATCTTTTACCTTTCTATTGCTTTTTTTCCCCTCCCTTTCTTTTTCTCTTCCTCCGTTATTTCATTTTTGTTTGATGCTTCCGCAGAAGATTTCAAGTGAACATACTTGGCATTTATGTCAACAAATTATCAGCTGAATTATTATCGCGCGATCTTAGATTTAATTCGCCGAGTAATTATTCTCACCGATACTGATGTTCATTTTTTTTTCTTGATATTTTCCCGCGAACACGTTCTCATCTCACATGCTCACAACTTTATCAACGTCTATCCGAGTCGCTTACATAATGAAACAATATTTGCGGGAAGCGATGTTACTGAGCGATCGATGACTGTTTTGATTTACAAGCGTTACATGATCAACCCGATATCACGTTATCCGCTGAACATTTTGTTACATATATCGTTGAAGAGTATCATCACAAATACAAATTGGTTACGATCAATTTTGTTACGGCACTTTGACAGAATGTTATTAGTGAATATTAATTAGCGAGTAACTTCACGTATTTATTTAACCGAGGCACTATCGATCCTTTAACTAATTACTAAGTATTATCGATTCTTTTAATTAATTAAATAAATTAAATACATTTTTTAAATAAATTTAATTAATTAAATTACATTTATATCAAACATAAAAATTAGCTCCTATAATTTTTTGTGACAATTTTAATAAAAATAATTGTATAATAATTTTTTTTTGTTTCACTCTCACTTATGAGACTTTTTCTCCGTTAAAGAAACTACTAAAAATGCTCGGCGGATAACATTTTTCTGTTTAGAGACTTACGTAAAAAAAATGAACATGAACAAAATATTATTTTATTAATTATCTTGTGCGAATAAAACAACAACCACTGATATAATTAGATAGCGCAAGCGTATCCGATATTGCCGTCATTATTTCAGCAACAATGTCGTCAGAAATAATAAGAATTCCCCCACAAATTCATTAAAGCAATTTAATGTTTAATACTAATTTTTAATATTGATATATATATTTACTTGTCTCTTTGTGTATTGTGCACGTGTTTATTTTTATTTAAGTAAATATGTTATTTATAGCGTTAACAGAAAGTTACATACTAAGATTATAAACTAAGATTATTAAAATACTAAGATTATTAAAATAAAATTATCATGAGTACAAGTAAAGTAAAAAAATTAAAAAAAATATTTCTTATTCTTGTTTGTCACGTAGCTTTCCAAGAGTGAGAAATCATTACCTTATTTGCGTAAATTTGAAAATTAATTTGACGAAATAAAGTCTTATCATTTCTGACGAAGAAAAAACTATTGTCGCCGTTTATCACAATCTGTCTAACATATTATGATTAGTCTAGAGAACTATGTTTATTCCTAAATAGCGAGTCCAATAGCTCGTAAGTAAATGTATAAACGAAGTGAATTCACGTGCACACTATTCGGCATTTATGGAAATGGACATCATGAACGCAAAGAATTACTTCTCAATTCCTATTCATTTAATACGTCGATATAGATCTGAATCAGTCGTTGCTCTGTAAATTAAACTCACTCGCCATTTATTACGTAATATCATAGTATAGATGTTATATATACCATTACTTACGTAAATTTAAAGGATTACATTCGCTATAAGATGCAGAATTGAATGGCAAGGCTAAAGTTATATTTTCGAATATTATTTAATTCTTTTCTTAGATAGAGATAATTTACGTGAAATCACTTTTTGTATGATTCTAAGATATGATATGATCTTAGATCGTGATACTTTATTACATCTTCTTTGTTGCTTATAATATTTATTAATCATTTCTCGTTTACTCTACATTAAGCGTTTGCATGAACATTGTTTGTGAAAATAAATTTGCTTGTAATAATGAGAGATCCAACCTTTCTATTCAATTCTGTTACTTGTATTGGAATTTTATTTATTAGAAAACTCTGTACGAGAAAAGTTGCATAAGCAAATCTTCATAAGGCGACGAGAATCTTTCACACTTGGGAAATTTCCCAGGTACTTTTAATCTCAAATCAAGTTAAAAAGCATAAGGTATATATATCTAATACGCCAGTTTGAGATTGCGCTTTTTTTTTTATTTAAACGCTTTTTTTTTTATTTATACATAATCGCGAGAAGATCCGCGAGAATTCGTTATGGTCACATAATTACTCATGATGCATTTGCTTCGTCGCGATTTATTTTAGTTAATGTACACTTAGATTTGTCATTATTTGTATATTATATACTTTGGAGACGAGTCAAGATTGAAAATTTTTATACATAGCTATTTTAAATGATAATGCTCGGAAGTATGATCGCTAAACACTATCGCGTGCTTATATAATAATACTGTACAATTATCAGAGCAAGCATTGCTCGCGATTTTTTCATAATTTCAGAGTACATTTTAAGAAATCTTTATTCTGGACGATAAAATATAAGATTCATATATTGTTCTTTATGTATATCTATTATTTATACAAAGGTGGCTAAATGCTATAGGTGCTAAAACAAAATTTTTGATAAAATCGTATACGTACACGGAAGAAAATTAAGTGTCAAATTAACACTTATATACTTAAATTAACGTGTTCATTGTTTCCTATATACGCAAGAATATATAATCTTCTTAGAAGAATTTAATAATCTTAAATTTTAACAATATTATAATCTTATTTGAATATTATAATTGTCATCTCAAGAATACAATATAATTATCTTGATAATAAAAAATTTTCAAAATTATAATTTTTGATTAAAAAATGTATTATTTTCTATCTAACATTATTTCTTTTCCATTCAAGAAAATTATTCTTAAATAATAAGAATATATTTTTCTTGATTGAACTATATAAAATGACTTCATTCAAGCAAATTTTTTTCAATTAACGCAATATAATCTCATTTCAAGTTTTTCAAATTTGTTAAAATTAAAGATATTTTCAAAACAAGAATGTTCTTTTTTTCTGTGTATATTCATCAATCTCATTCTTTTTTTGTTTAAATAATATATTAAAATTTATAAATTAAGCACCTGTATCATTTAGATACTCATATATAGCTATTTATTTATTTTTATATTATAATAGAACCACTTATGATCAGTTAGTTTAAATTTTTGTTTATGTTATATATAATAGAACCACTTATGATCAGTTAGTTTAAATTTTTGTTTATGTTCTTTGAACGATAAAAAGTCTCACTAATATAAGTCATACACGTATCGGCCAGTTTATGCATCAAAATATACTCTGATTTCTATTCTGACGAATTAAAATCGTGTGAATTTGAATATCTAATGCTGGATTTTTTACGATTAATTGAACAAAATCGCGAATAATGTTGCATCATTGTCGTTTGATCCTCCGATAGCCCAGGGAAGCGTTTTCGCAAAAATATTCTACGCAGGATCGCTCTCACCATCATCGATTAACTATAATTAATACTAACCGCGAGTGAAATTTCGATTAATTTTAACTAACATTTACGGCAATGAGCCATATTCGTTAAAAGTATTTATGAAAGTAACGGCGCACAGCTTGATTGAATCTTGAACAGCTGCGAGAAGAAGCAGTGTTGTGTGGAATATCATTCGTCTAGATGCAAAATCGAAGCCTGACATGAAATTTAAACGATATATCTTCCAAATTTTCAAAAACATTATTAAGAATTATAAAGAACACGCATGAGCAAGATAAACAATTATAATAGAAAATAAGATACTCGTCCATTTTCTTTGAAGGCGGACGGTCCAAGAGAATCGAAAAAAATAAATGCAACCTAATAATTGTTAATTTTTCAATATCACATTTAGATAGACACGAGTAACCGAGTATGAATATTCATTATAATAGAAAATAAGATACTCGTCCATTTTTTTTGAAGGCGGACGGTCCAAGAGAATCGAAAAAAATAAATGCAACCTAATAATTGTTAATTTTTCAATATCACATTTAGATACACACGAGTAACCGAGTATGAGTATTCATTATAATAGAAAATAAGATACTCGTCCATTTTCTTTGAAGGCGGACGGTCCAAGAGAATCGAAAAAAATAAATGCAACCTAATAATTGTTAATTTTTCAATATCACATTTAGATACACACGAGTAACCGAATATAAGTATTCATTATAATAGAAAATAAGATACTCGTCCATTTTTTTTGAAGGCAGACGGTCCAAGAGAATCGAAAAAAATAAATGCAACCTAATAATTGTTAATTTTTCAATATCACATTTAGATAGACACGAGTAACCGAGTATGATTTAGTACAGTAATACTTAGATTTTTGAGCATCCAGATATCACACAACACCGAGAAAAATGCCGGTAGCGAACGTATATATATATATATATATATATATATATATATATATATATGTATATATATGTACAAATTCATATCCCTCCCCCATTGGATCGCACGCACGTGGCAAAGGAATTAAATCCACTGTCAGCGAAGTCCCCGGGTACCACCGCACAGCATCCTTTTGAATGCCTGCCGAAATTCCGGCGAGAACACAGTGTAAATCACGGGGTTGAGGGTGCTGTTGAAGTATCCCAGCCACAGAAACACACTGGCCACGAGCTTGGGCGGCTGGCAGGTCTCGCATGTGGCCTGCAGCAGGGCGACCAGGAAGAACGGTAGCCAGCAGGCGACGAAAGCGCCGGTGATGATCGCCAGGGTTTTGGCCGCCTTGCGCTCGCGCTTCGACTCGATCGTCTCGCGGGTGCGCTTCGTGCACTTGACCACCTGCTGCTGCTGGCTCGTGCTGGTCGGGTTCGTCAACGTCGTCGTCGTGGTCGTCGTCGAGACCGCGGTCGGTGTCACCGTCGCCGACGGCGTCACGTTCGCCCCGTTGTACGACGACGACTTCTCCGGCGAGATCGACGAGTGATCGGGCGTGGATCTCGTGATGGTGAACGCCGTCGACTCCTCTCGCGGCCTAAGATAAATCGGAATTACTTCGGTCGAGAAGGGAAAAAAGGCGTTCGCCGGCTTGTCGCAGGAATAATGGCGGCTGAGAGCGAGGTAGAAGAATTTTCTTTATGAAAAATGCCTCGTATAAAATAAAAGTGATGAAAGCGATCTTAAGGGGTTACTTAGGATCGGGAAAATTGATTTTCAAGAATTTTTTTTGGCGTTTTAATAAGTATTTATTGAAATTTGCGAAACACTATCGAAGAGTACATATTTTGAGGTACGCATACAAATTTTTTTGTGAAAAAGGATTTATAAATGAAGGAAATATGGCTCTTCTCTGTCTTTTTGCATCACTTGCGGTGATCAAAGTTTCTTAAAAATTATTGCACCGATCGAACTCCAATTTTACCTGCTTATTTGTTATTACACTAGGAGCCTGGACGAAGGATTTTTTATTTCGGTTAGAAAATCCTTTTGTTTATTGGCAAGAAAACCAGTTCACCTCGAAAAATTGACTTTTTCGAAAAATTGTTGTCATTTTTGTAAAAATCAAAATTTTACCAAACCCTTCGTTCAGGTCCTGCCTATTGTAATAATAAATAAGCACGTAAAATTTGATTTCGATCGGTGCAGTAATTTTTAAGAAACTTCACCGCAAGTGATGTAAAAAAACGGACATTCTAGAAAAAGAGCCATATTTCCTTCATTTTTTAATATCTTTTTATAAAAAAAATTTATACGTGTACCTCAAAATATGTATTTTTTGATAGTGTTTTATAAATTTCGATAAATACTTATTAAAACGGGAAAAAAATTCTTGAAAATCACGTAATTTTCCCAATCCCAAGCATAATCCTTTAAGAGAAGGCTCTATATAAACATATATATATATATATATATATATATCCCTTTATTTAATATCGCTTCTCATCACTTCTACTTTATATTTAAAGCCATATTTCATAAATAGTGAGATATATCTTTAATTAATAATGAAGGAAGACAGAAATATGAGAAAAAAATATATGCAAGATGAGATTTTTTTATTGTTTTGAAACAAGATGAATAGATAGACAAATTATGCCATTATTTATAAAGCAGGAAATAGAAGAGCCAGAAAAAAGAAATAGAAAAATATGACATACTTATTTGAAATAAATAATTACACCCATTGTTTCAAAGAATATTTTTAAAGCATGTACACATATACATATATAGTTATATGATATTAATTATAATTAAATTCGCAAGGGGATTTTTATGATAAATTAATGCTTACAGTACCAAGCACAATCTATTTTAAAGGCGACAGAGCTTAAAAATACGCAATTATTAAGCAGCGATAATATCCTTTTTACGATAGATCAACAGGTAAACTCATACCTTTGTGTTCGGAGCAAAGACCTGCACTTCACTGGCCATTGAGATAAAAACGCTTAAAATATGCTAAGTCGCTTGAGATAAAATACTGCGCGTTAAACATATTTATTTGTAAATTAAATTATGAGCCCTGTGTAAAAAATGTGTCCTTAGCAAGATTTAGGGAAGCAGACTAAATCTCATAAAGGATTTGCGCCATTTCTCAACTCGTTTGCGAGAATTATTCCACGTGGCTTTAGCGCGTTGTTTGCCCCTCAAATTTATTGCAACTATGAAAAATGCAACTGTGTACAAAATTGCAATCATGAAGTATGTCTGATTATTGTTTGAGACTTAAAAAATAATCTTCGAGTCTTGCGGGAGAAAAGAAGGCAAGGAATCTACAATTACCTCCTCGTGACGAGCCTGAGGATGCCTCTTCTTTCACGCGGCGGTTGAAGAATAGTGCCGGGCCTCTTCCTGATCCTTTTCCGCGCCGCTTGAAATATCCTCCAGTACAGGAATAAGATGACCAGGAGCGGAAGATAGAACGTCGCGCAAGTTGCAAAGATCTGCGAGGTAATTTATACAAATATATATTTTCTTTTCAGGATAATGCATGCAAAGTATATCGTAAAAAAAATATATACAGGGTGAGCCATTTTAATTAATGCACGCAATTATTTCGAAAAACAAAGCATTTTAGAGAAAAATGTTTCAGACAAAAGTTTTATGGTTTCGAGGGAGCCATAAGATGGTATCATTGGTTTGATCTTGAAGAGTCATTTGAAGCTCACGTGAAGGCCACCTCAATTTTTTTAAATGGCACCCCCTATTTTTTATTACATATTCTTGTAGCTGGCCTCGAGAGCTTTCCAAAACACTATAATTAAATGTTTTTCCATTAAGTGCTTTTCGAGTTATGAGGCTTGAAATCATTTCTTAATTTTACATAAACCATAAAATATCTTGTAAAATATTCATTTTTCTATTATCTTACCTTAATACTTTTATATACAAAATAATGAGAGGAATCAATTGGTGTAAAGAAAACATACAGTTGTTTCTAAGAAAAAATATGGAATTGTTAATTGCAAATTACATATTTCTTCTTCGAAACAATTATGTTTTCTCTTTACACCAATTGATTACTCCCATTATTTTGTACATAAAAGTATTAAGGTAAGATAATCGAAAAATGAATATTTTATTAGATATTTTATCATTTATGTAAAATTAAGATATTATTTCAAGCCTTATAACTCGAAAAGTACTTAACGGAAAAACATTTAATTATAGTGTTTTGGAAAGCTCCGAGGTCAGCTACAAGAATATGTAATAAAAAAAAAAGGGGTGCAATTTAAAAAATTGAGGTGCTTCACGTGACCTTCAAATGACTCTTCAGTGTCAAACCAATGATACCATCTTATGGCCCTCGAAACCATAAAACTTTTGTCTGAAACATTTTTCTCTAAAATGCTTTGTTTCCGAAATAATTGCGTGCGTTAATTAAAATGATTCACCCTGTATATTTTAACATATAAATTTTTTAAAACAATTTCATCGATTATTTCCGCAATTCGCGAACATAATCAAGCATTTTGGAGCCGCTTGTAATTCTTCGGAAGCGTTTACCTGATATGCGGTGTCCTGCGATACGAGACACGTCCCTTGGGCTATGCGGTCCAAATAATCAGGATCCTTCCATCCGAGCTGAGGCGCTAATGAGATTCCTAAGGATATCACCCATACAGCGATGATTAGGATGCCGATTCTTCTCGGATTCCTCGCCTTAAAATAGAAGAGCCGCTCTTAATGAGACTTACTGTTCATCGGAATAATTTTTTCTGAAGTTCTAACGCATTGATTTTATTAGACACCATTTAAATATTCGTGATACAGTTTCCGTCTATTCTTTAGGTAGTCTGTATACAAAGTGTACATTTCATATCGTTACAAATATTCTCATTCTTGTACACTACATTTTATTACAGCTCTCAGAAAATTGAGAAATTTAAATAAGTCATGAAAACTTGATCGTTATTAAATAACGGAGACATCTTATCAGCCGGATAAATTTTACATCTTCCACAAGACTTCATACATTACTATAAGAACGCTGTCTTGTATCAGAAAATTAAACTTTTAATTAGATGTGTTCGTAAAGTTTTTTTTCTTCTTAAAAAAAAGAAGGAGAAGGAGCAAGTGTATTAGCTCGCTCGTTCTAGGAAATTACGGTGTATACTTTATCAAATATCTCTCTTTAGTCGACACATGACTCAAGCTAATTCCTGGCTCGTTCCATTATTTATAACGTAATCGACCCGTTACCTGAGGGACCAATACACAGTCTCTTTCTGTCAGCTGGGAAATGCAAGTTAGCCTTTAAGTTCGACCAGGTTGTCCGTTGCGTAGCTTATCGAGCTCTAAGTTAATTTCAAACTAACTCTAAGCTCTTCTCTGGAGGAGAGAAAGAGCGCGCACCGAGAATATTACATACTCGTCTCTCATCCCGGTTAAACTATATTTATGAACGGGAAGTTCTGACCGTTTCGTTTTACGATCTTACTCTTTTTCATACTTCATGAGCAGCGTTTCCTATAATTCTTGTTACATCCATGAACGTGAGCAAATAAGAAAGAGAGCAAGAGAGAGAGAGAAAGAGAGAGAGAGAAACCGGAATTTGCTTTAGCACAATTTTTAACGAAAATTTATATGATTTATTGGACTATATTTACACGTATATCTATAAAATAGTAAATGTATCCGAGTAAATGTATATTAAAATATGTTTTTCGCAGAACTTTAATATGAAAAATTGGTTTTTTTTAAATTTGATCTTCAATATACTAAATGAAATAAACAACATTTAATCGTGTTTTAGATTAATAAAATGTTAAAATGCAATGAATATGCAGAAAATTAAATTTTTGTGTATATTTATGTGCAGTTATATAAAATGTAGATGTAGATTTTTAAACAAATACGAATGGATTAATCATTTTTTCTATGTGTTATACAATTATTACACAGAAAAGAAGAACATTCTTGTTTTGAAAATATCTTTAATTTCAACATGAAAAACTTGAAATGAGATTATATTGCGTTAACTGAAGAAAATTTGCTTGAATGAAGTCATTTTATATAGTTCAATCAAGAAAAATATATTCTTATTATTTAAGAATAATTTTCTTGAATGGAAAAGAAATAATGTTGGATAGAAAATAACATTTTTAAATCAAAAATTATAATTTTCTTAAAGTAGAATTAAATATTATATAGTCTTGAGATAACAATTATAATATTAAAATAAGATTATAATATTGTTAAAATTTAAGATTATTAAATTCTTCTAAGAAGAATATATATTCTTGCGTATATAGGAAACAATGAATACGTTAATTTAAGTATATAAGTGTTAATTTGACACTTAATTTTTTTCCGTGTGTCCTTTCGGCAACACAAGAAGAAATCAAATTATCTTTAAAGTACAACACGTGGGTGTGTAAGATATATATATTGCTAGAAAGTTATAAGAACGTGTGACATTCCGGACTGCTTATTTAATTATTAATATTTGTCTCTCTCTTAAATCATTTCTCCTGAGTGCACTCTTAAAATTGCCGTGGGAAATAATAATAAAATATTTCCAACAAAAATAAAGTCAGTTTTTAGACTGAAAACATCTGAATGGATTATGTACACAGAAAAAAAGAACATTCTTGTTTTGAAAATATCTTTAATTTCAACATGAAAAACTTGAAATGAGATTATATTGCGTTAACTGAAGAAACTTTGCTTGAATGAAGTCATTTTATATAGTTCAATCAAGAAAAATATATTCTTATTATTTAAGAATAATTTTCTTGAATGGAAAAGAAATAATGTTAGATAGAAAATAATACATTTTTAAGTCAAAAATTATAATTTAGAAAATTTTTTATTATCAAGATAATTATATTGTATTCTTGAGATGACAATTATAATATTCAAATAAGATTATAATATTGTTAAAATTGAAGATTATTAAATTCTTCTAAGAAGATTATATATTCTTGCGTATATAGGAAACAATGAACACGTTAATTTAAATATATAAGTGTTAATTTGACAATTTTTTTCCGTGTATTATTATTATTTCTTTATATTAAACAGAAAGAAATATTGTGAAGTAATGCATGAAGCTTCTCGGATTCTGTTTTATGTACGCTATTTTCGAATTGATAAAATAGCATTTTCTCGCATCAATACAATGGTCTCCCTATTTAAGAGCTCCACGATAGGATTTGCAGTTCCATGCGATCAACGCCCACGCGACTCTCTTTCCATCTCGTCGACGTGACGAGAATGTAAATGACAGCGAATAACGAAGACTGTATCACTCGCATCGGACAATTTCCGACTTCCTCTTGATAACCGCAACGGCGTTAATTAACCTGTATATAATTGATATTGGTGACTGCCCAATATCTGTCGACCGCGATAGCCACCAGATGCAATATCGAGGCTGTGCAACATAGAACGTCGCTGCTGGTCCACATGTCGCAGAGCTCCGGACCGAGTGACCATCCTGAGTTTATCTGCAATAAACAGAATTATCTATCATAGAGCGTGAGCTTAGCGCGGTCTGAGAGCACAAGCAGATAATCGATGTGGCCGCGGAAATCGCAAGATTTGCTCCAAAGTGTTTCGAAATAAGATAAGCGCATTGAAGAGAATGAGTGTTCAGTAAATCTGCTCATTCTTTTATTTTATTATTTTTATGAAAAAAATGTAAGTATATATTTACAACATTTCAAATATGGTACAATATTAGTATGATTAGATAATTTATATAAACAAACGAATAAATTAAACAAATTAATTAAAGTAAATTAAATTTATTTATTTTTAATTAATTAAATTAAAATAAAAAACTATTTATTAACTTTTGTTCAGTAAATCTGTTCATTCTTTTATTTTATTATTTTTATGAAAAAAATGTAAGTATATATTTACAACATTTCAAATATGGTACAATATTAGTATGATTAGATAATTTATATAAACAAATAAATTAAACAAATTAATTAATGTAAATTAAATTAATTTATTTTTAATTAATTAAATTAAAATATAAAACTATTTATTAACTTTTGTTCAGTAAATCTGTTCATTCTTTTATTTTATTATTTTTATGAAAAAAAATGTAAGTATATATTTACAATATTTAAAATATGGCACAATATTAGTATGATTAGATAATTTATATAAACAAATGAATAAATAAAACAAATTAATTAAAGTAAATTAAATTTATTTATTTTTAATTAATTAAATTAAAATAAAAAACTATTTATTAAATTTTGTAAACTTAAATTTATTTATCAATTAAATTAATACATTAATTACATAAATAAATTTATTTTTTTAATTATTATATGAAAATATAATAATGAATTATTATATGAAATGTAAAAAATTTATTTTTTTAATTATTATATGAAAATATAATAATGAATTATTATATGAAATGTAAAAAATTAAAATACAATTAATGAGCAAGAAAACTCTATAGATTAATTTTATTAATTTTATTTATTAGGCTTCTTTTCTAGTATTATATTATTTCGCATACTTATATATAGTACTTTCAAAAATATTATTTATCTATAATTCAATTCTATCAATTTTTATAGACATAGCATACACATGACGCATGACGATGGATATGTGAAATTTATTTTCAGCAACGCTAACACGGATTACTCGATTGATTAATATGTTAAGGATTGTACATAGTTTGGCGTGACACTTGGCAGTAGGGAGAAAATACGGATCGAGGGTCTAAAGGAAAAACATCCGAGCTATGGCCAACGGAGGGACGACGGCGAGGACGGAAAGAGAACCGGTGAGAAAGACTGATGTTATAGAAGAGAACGGAGGAGGAAAGTCTGATGCATGCCTGCTTAAAAGTCCATTCATGGTATTGGAATCTATCTTCGAAAGCCAATCGCGTCCCTTGTCCTCCTTTCGGCGGCCTCTCTGTCCATAGACGTCCGTTCCTTTATACTTTGAGATCAGAACATTCCGGAAGTCGATGAGTCTCATCCATCTTGTCGGAATAAACACCTCTCAAAAATAGTATCAATTGTACGGAAGTCGACAGACGAGCAGTTTTAGATTCGCGATAAAAGGAGCATAATTTATTCTGTGCTATAGTGATATAATTTATAATTTATTTATTTGGAATATATTAATTATTTTTATATTTACATTAAACTTTACAAGTTTTTTGTATATCATGTATTTTTAATTGATATCTATATTTAAATCTTACATATATGTGACAACATTATAAAATCAAAGATTAAAATGAGTTAAATATAAATATAAAAATGATAAAATGAATAAATAAATATAAAATGTATAAAAAAAGATATTTAAAATATTTTGTTATCTTCTCTTCATTTTATAAGAGAATAAACATTTTTGCATTAATTGATTAATAATAATAGTAGATATTATTAATTAGATAATATTAATAATAATAATAGTAAATACCATTATTAATAATAATAATAGATATTATTGTTAATAATAATAATAGCAAATTCCTAATGCTTAGAGCACAATTTTGTTTATATTAACCATTTTTTTTAGAGCCCGCAGAATCTAATCAAGCGTTGCATTGTGTATGTACACGTGCAGTTAATGAAGTCATTTGTGTGCACATTTCTGGTATCTGCGGGCAAACGTCGGGCGAAAGAGAAAGGGCTGTAAAATGGACATCCATCAAATATTCGAATTAAACGGCAGATGCATAAATTTCTATGTGTCTGTATTAAAGAGATGGATGTGCGATGGGATATTCCATTTAACCAGTACGCTGTAAAAGCTAATACGTCTGCTGTTGGCTGAATGGCGGTCGAAATAAAAAATAGCCTCCATTAACATGCGTAAGATACGCTGACAATAGGAAGAAGAGAGACTTAAAAAAGTGAATGAAAAAAAGATAGAGAAAAAAGGATGAAAAAAAGATAGAGAAAAGAAATAAAAGAAAATCATTTATTATGCTGCTGAGAAAGAAGAATCAGGTGGGTGTCGAAAAATATGGCGGGAGTGTGAAAATATAATGTATAGAAAAAGTGAAATGGGAAGGAAATGCTGATGTAGGATACATGCAGGAGCTCGCAGTGAGATACGAGAAGAAAATGAAAGAACTAAATAAGGAAGTACGTTAGTGGAAAAGATTCTGCGCGCATGAGAAGGAATAATGCGCATGTATTGAAGTGAAATTAATCTTAATAGAAGAAGGAAATTTTTTTTTACATCGATTCTTAATTAAATTTGCATCATCGATACGGATATTATTTTCGCGTATATTTTTGGTTGGTAAATTTTATCGCGTGTATATATTTTAAAAGCTTAAAATATTTCGAGTACTTTAAAAGCGGAACGCGCGTATTAAAGATAAATTACATAAAATATAGCGAAGCGGAAAGAAGGGGTCGAGCGTTTTTATCGCAATCTCTCGTGGCAATTTCCGATGAAATCTTTGTTAATTGGATAACGCGTGGAAACGTAGCGCGAAGTGGTAATTAATGCCTACGTTATTCTTGTTCCGTTCTCATTTGTATATTGGCGTTTATCAAGTATAAATGTGCACGGAATAGCGTAACGAACTTCGCTAGGGTAGAATCGAAAGCTAATCATTCGTACGTACATACATATATCTATCGCTCGTTATCTCCACACGTGTATGCATGTGTTACTCGGCCTTAGTTCTTGAATATGTGTGTGTATTTTAATTGTTAATTTGTAACAACACGTTTTTCACGTTGCTCGCATTTGCACCGGATTACGTAAAAAGAGATGCTCCTCGATAGAGAAAGCTGTTTCAGCTGCTTCTAAAAGTTTCAGATCACGATATGGCGCAGTGAATTTAAGAATATGACATTTTTTTTTCTATAAAATGTACATCGTATTCGCGAAATAGAATTTTCAAAGCCGACTTTTCTATTTCTGGAATATATATTGAAATTTCGCGTATATGCTGTTTTCAATTTTTCAGAGTGTAACGTCGAACTTTTATTTTAATTTGCATGATAAAAAGCGAGCTTTCTCGCAAATTATCCCATCATAATTATTGCACGTAGTCTATTACAAAATTTATCGCGATTTTCGCGATTTCAATTTTTTACGTTGATAAACTATTGTTAAATTTTTCTCCATAATTTGTATGTTCCGCATTTACGTTATTGAAATTCTGCGAGAAAATTTTATAAAGCTTTTAAACGCACGTTGATGCATTGTGTTTACTTGGTTCCTTCTTGGTACTTCTTTTTTCGCAATCAGTGTAAAATACGTAATTGATAAATTCTCTAAAATAATTTAGCGTTTAAATGCCAAATTCTCGGAGGACGCATTTTCTCACGCGGCTTTTTCCTCCAGATACAACGTCCATGCGATATAAAGCCGCGGAAAAGGCAAGAATGCGTACACGGTTTCTTACGGATGTTATAAACCTGTGAATGGCTGCAACGGACCATAGATGAAAATTTAACAATGAAAATGTAACGAAGAGAGAACGATCCTCCATGTGTTAAACTTGACTGTTTCGCCGAAAATTTCGTACAAAAATTTTACCTCGTAAATGTAGGTTGCCATAAAATGCAATAAAATTGTGATACACGTGCTTTACGACATAACTATCTTGTCGTAGATATTGTAAATTAATCGTTTAATCTAGAGAACGCCTGTTAATTCATTCATTTTTATACAAGTTAGCTTAAATTAAATTAAATTTTAATTAAATTAAATTAAATTAAATTTTAATTATTATAATTTTATCATGTAATCTTACGGATCAGATGTATGCAAATATTTGAAATATTTTCTTTTGACTTTTGAGATGAATATCTTTGATATAGTTGTTCATGCAGCGTCAGTGAAAACGCGAATTATTTTCTCCTCGTGAATATCGTGCGGTTTTATATTCTCGTATATCCAACACTAAAAACTTGATTGCGCATGTTTCCTTATGACACAGTTTGATGCGAAATAGATTGCACGGCAATAACTGGCAGTCTTCTTTAATAAAAATACGATAAGTTACGTACCTCATAAACAGCTCCAAGAGGCATAACAAGACAGGCGACCATAAGATCCGCGACAGCCAAACTGACGATTAAATAATTTGCTACGGATTGCAAATTTCTCTCTAATACGATAGCTGCTATTACGAATAGATTCCCTGTAACATAAACGTATCGTCGTGAATGGTATCTGCGTAATTCACTTGAAATAATATTATACGTAATGAAATATTATATATGTGTATAATGAAATATTATACATGATATTATTCTGTTCATGTTAAATGCGTAGATGCGAATAATAAATACAGCCTGAATTATTGAAATTATATTACATATTTATATTATTATGAAAATAGTGATATGTTTTTTTTCTTTAAAAAAAAAAAAAAAATAACGAAATAATATATCTTGTATTTCGTTGACACAATTTTTAAATTAAAACTAGTCATTTTTTAAAAATTGAATTGAACATTTCGAGTCATATTTATATTGCTCGAAGCATTTGCTTGGATCCACATTGCATTTTCAGTACTTCAAATATTATATTGGATGTTTCATGTATATACAATTTGAGAAATATGTATTGTAATTTCTTTCTATGATGTATATGTTATGCTAGGCGTGTTTTTTTACTTTTTTTTACTCGCATGTTTCTTTACATAAAGGTGAAAATATTTAGAATTATTATACTCGTGCATTTAGAAATTTATACATCATAATTCTTGATTAAGAAATAATGCATTTTCAATGTTTAGTGCAATAAAATTAAATATATGTAATCGATATCGTTAAAGTTATTATTGATCTTCATGTCAAATATTGATGGTTCTTAAAAAAAAAGTATTGAATATATCGAACATATGTATATGGTCTAATAAATTATTCTTCAACTTATTTTCTACAGTTATATACAGTTTATTGTGTTAATTACATAATTATTTTCATGAATATATATATATATATATATATATATATGTATATATATGCGTGCATATGTGTGAGTATTTATATATAAATATATATTTTTTTCTTTTCCATAATTATATAAATATTAAGAGTTGAATTATTTGTAATTAGATAGGCAAATATTTAAATGCTTAAGTCCCAAATATTCTCAATTTTATGTGAGAAAACATGCAAGAAAAAAAATATATACATCATAGGGAAAAATTATATTTTTTAAATTAAATTAAGAAAAATAGGAAATCTTAAATTAAGAAATTCTAAATTAAAAACTTTCTTAATAAAAAATATATACATATATTGCTCAAATTGTATATACATGCAATTAATATAATATTAAAAAAATATATATATATATATATATATATATATATTTCAAATATTATATTAATTGCATGTTGTATCAATTGGAATAAATAAATAAATAAATATATATATATATTTATTTATTTATTTATTTATGTAATAATTTTTTATAATAACTTTTATAATAATTTTATTTATATAATTATTTATTTATTTATTATATAAATAAATTATTCAAATATTTAAATAAATATTTATTTATATTATTTTATATTATTTAAATAAATATTTATTTATTTATTTATATAATAAATAAATATATATATATTTATTAATAAATATATATTTATTTATTTATTCTAATTGCACATATATAGGCTACGGTCGGGAAGAATGAACGCTCTGAATGTTTTGAAGCGTTTGATTGACCAATCAGATGAAAGAAAAACCTTTTGTCCTGATTGGTCAATCAAACGCAGAAATAATTATATACCGCTAGGGAATTATGTGGCATTGCGCGTAATGGCCGCAGTCACGTGACTGAATTTCGAACTGACCTGTTAGGCTAAGTATGAAGATAGCCGCTTGAAGTTGCGCGGGGTCAGTGTGCAATCAAATCGCGACCGACGCTTCGTGTTTTCGCGTCTTTTAATCCGTCCCGGGCAAGTTTCATATCCGGACGAACGTCGAGAATGTTAATTCTGGTGACGGGTGATAATCTCAGTGCATTAATCGGTCTGTGCGACCGCGATTAATCGCGTTACGTCGATTTGCGTGATCGACGCATTCCGCATTCCATCGGAAAACTGCACCGTTTTCCTACTTCCTCGCCTGAAGGTAACCATTTCCAGAGTCAATAGCTGGATGCATCTCGTCTAATTATATTTTTACGTCATGAATCAAGATATATTTTTACTGTCGAGAATCAAGAAATATTTACGCATAATATGTTCATATAAATATTTTTGCATATAAATATATTTATATTATTATTATTTTATTTTATTATTATTATTATTATTATTATTATTATTATTATTTTATTATTATTATATTATTTTATTATTATTATTATTATATTATTTTATTATTATTATTTTATTATTATTATTATTACTATTATTTATATACATATATTAATTATGTAAATATTATTTGAACCAACTTTTTACTATCAAGAATCAAGAAATATTTACGGATAATATGTTCATATATATTTATGCATATAAATATATAAATATATTTATATTATTATTATTTTATTTTATTATTATTATTATTATATTATTTTATTATTATTATTATTATTATTATTTTATTATTATTATTATTACTATTATTTATATACATATATGATTATATATGAACATATATTAATTATGTAAATATTACTTGAACCAACACGATGCGCAAATAATTAGACGCGAGGCGTCTAGCTATTGTTGGCAGCGGAAGCGGCTATCTTCAGGCGAGCAGGCATTAATGACACCGAGTGTACATCCGTCCGACAAGCCGTGTTGTTTAGCATTCGGGTTATCGAGAAGCATCGAGGAGCATCGAGGAATTTCGTCGCCACGATTTCATCGATGTAAGCGATCGCGCTTGTCCACGATATTTGCGTACCAAATATCGCGCGTTCGCCATGATGGCGCTTTGAATTTTTGCAAAGTGTCGGTAGAGATCTTTTGAGAATATAGATACTGGCGATTTTGTGCTGATTGGTCGAAAGATTTTATGGCGAAATCCGATAGAAAGTTCTTATATTTGACGCCATTATTTAACATAATTAATAGTAAAATCTTGTTGATTTAATTTTTAATATAATATTTTTGAGAAGCTTTTATATATTTCTTGAATCTTCTAAAATTAAAGATTTTTTTATGTAAGAAAATATTAATAAAAAGAAAAACTGAAGGTATTTAATAGTAAATATTCAGACATATTTAAATTTAAAATTTTTTATAAAGCTAAATATTGGAAAAGCCATATATAAGGCTCTTTGTTCTGGATTTGTAGAAAATATCCTCATGGAGAATCTATTATTACTTACATTTTATTGCAACCAGGTACACAGTAGCCAGTGCTATTTTTTTAATAATTTTATAAATATTAATAAATAAAGAAAAAAGATCTCTAGTGCCGGTAATGCCACGTGAATTTATAATTGACAATGTAAAAATCGAACAATTTTAATTGATTCGCTCGATTGGTGTTATTATTATTGGTATTAATCGATATCGATTATTCGAATTAATGTGTTAAAGTGCGCAGAGTATTATTTAACGTGTGTTATCGCGTATTGTTATGTGTAAATCGTCAGTGCATCATCATTACATAAAGGCTCATCGCGGAATGGAAGCTGTATTGAATTAATCAGGAGGAGCAGCTCATCTAAGGTATTTGGTTGAATATTATTTTATAATTATCTTAATCTTTTTATCACGCAGTGTAGAATTTGCCCAGAGGCAGGAGACTAAAGATATCTTCCTCTTTCTGATTTCGAATAACAAATAAAATTGTTTAAAGTGATCTAAAATTATAAAAGAAGATTTAAAAACTTTTGAACTTTTAATGAAAGGAGAAAAAAAAGAATACATTTTAAGATTATTAAATTTTCAAAATCTACATGAAAACAATCAAAACTGTAACTGCCGTAACTTATACATAAAAAAAAAATAAGTACCAAATCAAAACTTATATATTTAAATTAATTTCGCGTTCATTATTTCGAATATATGCAACAATTTATAATCTTCTTAGAAGAATTTAATAATTTTAAATTTCAACAATATTATAGTCTTATTTCAATATTGCAATTGTCATCTCAAGAATATAAATATTTAATATAAATATTATATAAATATTATATATATATACTATATAAATATTTAATTCTACTTTAAGAAAATTATAATCTTTGATTTAAAAATGTTATTTTCTATCTAACATTATTTCCTTTCTCAAGAAAATTAAATCTTAAATTATAAGAATATATTTTTTTTGATTGAACTATATAAAATGGCTTCATTCAAGCAAATAATTATATGAACAATTACATTTTTCTTTAATTAATGCAATATAATGTCATTTCAAGGTTTTCATTTCGTTAAAACGAAAGATATTTTCCAAACAAGAATGTCCTCTTTTTCTGTGAATGAAATATGTATATATACGCAGAAAAAAAGGACATTCTTGTTTTAAAAATATTTTTAGTTTTAACATGAAAATCTTGAAATGAGATTATATTGCATTAATTAAAGAAAAATATAATTGCTTGAATAATTGCTTACTTGAATGAAGCCATTTTATATATTTCAATCAAGAAAAATATATTCTTATGATTTAAGATTTAATTTTCTTGAATGAAAAAGAAACAATGTTGGATAGAAAATAACATTCTTAAATCAAAGATTAAAATTTTCTTAAAATAGAATTAAATTAATTATTATTTATTTAAATTTATTATATTGTTTAAATTATTTAATTTATTATATTATTTAAATTAATTATATATTATATTATTTAAATTAATTATATTATTTATTATATTATTTAAATTAATTCTATATTAAATTAATTATATATTCTTGAGATGACAATTACAATATTAAAATAAGACTGTAATATTGTTGAAATTAAAAATTAAATTTTCCTAAGAAGATTATAAATTGTTTCATATATATGAAACAAAATGAACGCGTTAGTTTAAGTATATAAGTTTTGTTTTGACACTTATTTTTCTTCTGTGTATGGGAAAACGTTAAGTAAATTGAGAGATCGCAAATGCCTCGCTATCGATTTTTTAATAATAGGCGTAATTGGTACTGCAAAGGGCAAATTCGGGCTGGTCGTGATCAATTCTGACGGCGTGCCTGAATAGCAGCAATCAAGTTCGGCAAACTCGGGATAGACGAAATCAGTCGTCGTTCCTAGACGTGTTCCGGGCGTGATGGATCGATCGTACGCGCATTTACGAAATATTTGTCCAAGTTAGCCGCATCATCGTCGCTCTTCGGCACGTATCGGGTCTCGGCGCTCTAGGGACAATACGACACAGTTAGGATCTTGGCTGGTACATGACGTTCATGGAAGAAACCTGCGGGTAAGAAACGTGCAACGTTCCGAGATCGTCCGGCAGTCCCTTGAAAAATTTCTCCCTCGAGGCGAGAACGGGTCAGACGAATAAATATCAGGTTTTGCAAAAGGGACGCTTTTTTTCAGGTCGACGGCACGTGTTGAAAAAGAATTTGTATTTTCATACACGTGTCGCGCAACTTCATCTTCGAATCTTATGTGTCCTTTCGGCAACACAAGAAGAAATCAAATTATCTTTAAAGTACAACACGTGGGTGTGTAAGATATATATATTGCTAGAAAGTTATAAGAACGTGTGACATTCCGCACTGCTTATTTAATTATTAATACTTGTCTCTCTCTTAAATCATTTCTCCTGAGTGCACTCTTAAAATTGCCGTGGGAAATAATAATAAAATATTTCCAACAAAAATAAAGTCAGTTTTTAGACTGAAAACATCTGAATGGATTATGTACACAGAAAAAAAGAACATTCTTGTTTTGAAAATATCTTTAATTTCAACATGAAAAACTTGAAATTAAATTATATTGCGTTAACTGAAGAAAATTTGCTTGAATGAAGTCATTGTATATAGTTTAATCAAGAAAAATATATTCTTATTATTTAAGAATAATTTTCTTGAATGGAAAAGAAATAATGTTAGATAGAAAATAACACATTTTTTAATCAAAAATTATAATTTAGAAAATTTTTTATTATCATGATAATTATATTGTATTCTTGAGATGACAATTATAATATTCAAATAAGATTATAATATTGTTAAAATTTAAGATTATTAAATTCTTCTAAGAAGATTATATATTCTTGCGTATATAGGAAACAATGAACACGTTAATTTAAGTATATAAGTGTTAATTTGACACTTAATTTTTTTCCGTGTGTCCTTTCGGCAACACAAGAAGAAATAAAATTATTTTTAAAGTACAACACGTGGGTGTGTAAGATATATATATTGCTAGAAAGTTATAAGAACGTGTGACATTCCAGACTGCTTATTTAATTATTAATATTTGTCTCTCTCTTAAATCATTTCTCCTGAGTGCACTCTTAAAATTGCCGTGGAAAATAATAATAAAATATTTCCAACAAAAATAAAGTCAGTTTTTAGACTGAAAACATCTGAATGGATTATGTACACAGAAAAAAAGAACATTCTTGTTTTGAAAATATCTTTAATTTCAACATGAAAAACTTGAAATGAGATTATATTGCATTAACTGAAGAAAATTTGCTTGAATGAAGTCATTTTATATAATTCAATCAAGAAAAATATATTCTCATTATTTAAGAATAATTTTCTTGAATGGAAAAGAAATAATGTTAGATAGAAAATAACATTTTTAAATCAAAAATTATAATTTAAAAAATTTTTTATTATCATGATAATATATTATATTCTTGAGATGACAATTATAATATTCAAATAAGATTATAATATTGTTAAAATTTAAGATTATTAAATTCTTCTAAGAAGATTATATATTCTTGCGTATATAGGAAACAATGAACACGTTAATTTAAGTATATAAATGTTAATTTGACACTTAATTTTTTTCCGTATATTATATTCTTTATGTATTCTTTTTTGGCGCGTTAATAGCTTAATCGCAAAAGCTACGAATAGAATCGTGAAACTCGATGGTAATCAGAATTTTCAGGTTCTCCTGTAGGAAAGGAATTCATGTATTAGTAACGCAATGTTCCATTCATGCATTACGTAAACGCGCTCGACTGACGCTGGTTTAAGCGTATTTGAGGGAAGTGGATAGAAGCTCGTGCTACCGTTTGCGTGGATATTACATGGCGCTGATGTACGCTATTCTGCGTACCGTAGTACTTCATGTCCCTCATTCCGCCTGGATAGCCAATGTTCCCTCCAATTTTTCGCGAGGCGTGTACAAGAGCAATTGCGCCATTAATGTTTATAACATGCAATTTATACAAGATACAAGCGTCGTAAGAATAATATTATAATATCGCGTATTCTTAAATAATAATAGAATTGCGGGATATTTATATAAATACAACACAACAGTTAATTAAATAATATAATTACAGAATTAATAATTTATTAAATTTTAATAATTAATTATGTTAAATAATATAATTGAGTTAAAATAATAATGATTGAAATAAAATAATTATTAAATAATAATTATATAATAATTATTAAATATTAATTATATAATAATTAAAACATATTTAATAAGATAATAAAATAACCATTAAATGAGTAGAAAGGCAATTATTAATTCTCAGAAATATTTGCTTAATTACATTTTTACTAGTCAATAATGAAATATATAAGAAAAAAGTATCAATTAAATGAGTAAAGGAAAAGTAGATTTTTTAATTCTCAAAAATATTTGTTAGATCTGAATAGAAGTAATAATCTGATTAAAAAGTAATATAATTTTAAAGTAGAGAAAATAAAGTAAACAAAAATTAAATAATCGAGTCCAAAGGTCTTCAAAGGTTAGACAGTGCATTAATTAACTTTAATTCCCTGGGAAAGAGGGAAGACGAAAATAGACTTTGCTTGAATTAGAGAGCGGGTTAACTTTGAGAAACGATCGAGACTACGTAATTCGTACTTTCTCTATCTGCCTACGCTGTAAGTCGATACAAATGTTCGACAGGAGCTTGCATTTCTACAAACGTCGAACAAATTTCTTTCCTTTCGTGTCCATTAGTTTCGCGTTACGTGTCTCTGCAAATACACGATGGTTATATATGAGTCGAAGGGCAGCGAAGACGTGCGTACTAAATGCACTTCTGCAGCTGCAACTGCAGCCACGAATGTCTCCACGGGAAAAGTATAACTGCTATAACTGCGAGTAATGAAAAGGTAAGAGAAATGGGCGCGGAACGCGTTTTACCATGACGTAATTAACTGCCGCGAAAAGAAAAAGAGGAGCCCGTGAGGTGTTTCAGCACATACTGATGAGGATCTAGAGGGATCCTCTTGCTCTCGTTTTCGCATTCCATTAAGATAGTGTATTTGCAAGGCGAGAAAAAGAGCTCGCGTCCGAAGCTTTATATGGATAAGCCGTGAAGGGTCGCGAGTAGACACGCGCGTTCTACAATCTGTTTGTCAAGAAATAACTTATAGCCTGCAGTTTTTAATCTGCTCCAACTCCAGCCTGACGTCACAATCTTTCAGCAAGCTTTTTGTTAAAAATGTCTCGACGAAGAATTTTTAACGCCTCTCTGCGTTTAAATAATAATGAATAATAAATAAATAATAATAATAATGAATAATGAACAGTGTTTGCTGTAGATAATTTCAAAATTATCTAGATAAAGATAAAGATAAAAATCCGTAAATTTATCATAGATGAGATAAAGATGATTTTACTTTTACTTAATCTAGATGAAAGATGAGATAATTATTGCGATAATCTAGATAATTATCTAGATATTTTTATTTATTTTAGAAGACTATAAATATTTGTAAAAAATGTGACAGATTAGAAATGGGATATTAAAATCATAAACACATATTCCTTTTTTTTTCCTAAAGAATATTTAAATGATAGCAAAAAAGTATATAAATGATATGATAAATATTTATTTATTAATTTATATTTATAATATATTTATAATATATTAATAATATAATAATAACATATTTATAATATATTAATAATAATAATATAAAAAATATATTTTAGATATATTTTAGATATTTTAGATAGATTTTTAGAAGCTTGCTTGGAAAACTTTTTGCATAATGAAAACATCATCTTAGACAATTTTTTAGATAAGATGACATATATTTTCATCTAAGATAAAGATAAAGATACTTTGTATTTCTTCATCTAGTTAAAGATAAAGATGATCCATTTTTTTATCTAGATGATTATCTAGATAATTTTATCTAGATACCAGCAAACACTGATAATGAATAAATTTTTTAAATAATAATGAATAATATAAAATAATGAATAATATAAAATAGATAACAATAATAATAATACGTGCCTTGTATTTATTATTATTTATTATTATCGATTAATTTTAATAATCTATAAATTGCCAGAACATTGTGGAACAAAACAATACATTTATCCTTGTGTTTTTAGTATTTTAAAATTAATATTAATATCAATATTAATTTAATATTTGAATAATTTGCAGCGAACATAATATTTGTATAATTCGATAATATTTTCGAATCAAAATTTATTACGCAAAATTTTGATTATTAAATTAATTTAGAAAAGATGCCATACCATTATTTTAAAAATGTGCTACATAAAATTGATTACTATTAGCATCCCGGTTTATTCCGAAAATCAGAAATATTTTGTGAGATTCAAAACATTTCAGTATGTTAAATGTTTTAATATCAGCACTAACCGGTTTTAACTCCCAAATGGATTGGAAAACGAAAATATATACCATGTTAACGTAGAACAGTCGTGTTGCAACGGTGATTATTTTCACTGATGGGACAGCTCTATGCATTATTACAAACGCACTTTTGGGATTTTATCTCAAAACTGAAATGCAATGATGCGATTTAGATTGACGTAGTTTTGTAAGAAAAAAATTTGAAAAATAAAAAGAGAGAGGAAGAGAGGGAGAACAAATATAACAAGTATTTTGTAAAGTATTAATTTTCAAAGTTGAAATAATTTTTGAATAATATACAAAGAAAAAACGAATATAAGTGATGTGAAAAATTTATTGGATTTACACAAAGCAAGGTTTGCGTTGTTCATAAATGATGAAAAATTATAACAGTAAATTTTTACAAATTATTATGGATTACAAATAATAAGATCTTTTATAAAAATATCACAAATGAAGAAAATAAATAAATAATTTGCGCTCTAAAATAAATAACGTTAAACTAAAAAGAAGTTATTCGTGAATTTTGGATCTTTGTAAAATAAAAGTATGACATATTTCACATTATAAATAATTTTCTTGCGTGGTCTGGTCAATTTTATATTACAAATAATTCTCTTACGATTCAAATTAATATCTGATGCAGTGTAATAAATAATATATTATCTTAGATACTCCAAATCCATCTTTCATATGGTTCTTCATACAAATTTATCCTTCGTGACGTACGTATGATCCTCTTATGATCCTCATGTGCACAGTTTAACACCTACGTTAGCTATTTCGCTTTATGACGTCAAAACAGAAATAATGTATAATTTATTCTTGCAGTTACGTCGGGATAAATAAATTTCTCTATACAACTACAGATGCTATCGACGCAAAACGGGCCTGCAAAATGTGCCGAAAACCTGCGGTTATGGTTCGTTATCCAATAACTATGTAGCCATGTAACTTGTTTTCATTGCGGCACTATATATAGGATAGATTTGAATTGAATTATGTGGCCGTTTATTGATTAACAAACCGAAACTGTAGTAGTCGGCAAATGTTACAAGTTCGCTTTATCAATCGCGACTGTTGTCATGTGCGCGGAAACTCATTTATTTTCACGTATAGAGCAACGATGCATAAATGAATTGCGTATTATACTCGCTTTTGACGTCATACTGGCAGCCTTAAAATTAAATGATACGATTTATTTTTATTCTCCGGCGCAATAAGAAAATAATTAATATTTTATAATTTATATTTATAGTAATTTTTCAAGCAATCTTTCTTAAATATTTTTATCTCGGAGCTTGTATGAGGCCATATCAGTTTCTTATGGAATTTTATTATGGAATTTCAGGCTGCAAAAGACGATAACTATTAAGAAATATCTGATTATGTCTTCATGCAAGATACGTTAAGAGTTCGTATCGCATCGTTTAACCTTTATAAGATCGAAGGGTAAGATAATAACATATTCAGTTCGCGTCGGCGATCTAACCTATCGGCTTGCTATTTTTTTTTATGAACGAACGAGATGCTTGTCAACATCGTATATACAGTGTCGATCAGAAAATATTTAATTCAAAAACTCATGTCTATATTTTTCCTTGAAAATGCGCTTATATATTAATAAAGATGAAATAGAAGAATTAAATTAAATTAATTAGAATTAAATTAAATTGTTACATCTATCATTTAAAATTAAATTGATAATATATATTCGATTTTTTTATATGAATAATATAGCTGTATATTCATATCAGCTGAAAATTCTGCCTGATTTATATGATTTAGAATCATTTTGACAAGTTTTATTACGAACAAGAATTATAAAATATTCATTATATTGCACACACGTGTGCGGTACATATTTATAGAGAATCTTATTTATATAATTTCATAGAACGATTATTAAATAATTTATTATAAATATTATAGATATTATATTATTTATTCTATATTCAAGATTTTTTCCTCGTAATTTTTTTTCAATCAATTTTTAAATTATTTAAAAACATAGAATGATTATTAAATAATTTATTATAAATATTATAGATATTATATTATTTATTCTATATTTAAGATTTTTTTCCTTATAATTTTTTTTCAATCAATTTTTAAATTATCTAAAAAATGAGAAAGTAAAATGGATTATCTTACTTTTTTATTAGATATTTCTATAATTGTCTTTTGATTTCGCATATTTGCTCGTCAATTATTTCCAATAAACAAACGCAAACTTTACGCGAAATCACACAAAAAAATAAGTCAAATCAAAACTTATATACTTAAACTAACGCGTCATTGTTTCATACATACGAAACAATTTATAATCTTCTTAGAAGAATTTAATAATTTTAAATTTCAACAATTTTATAGTCTTATTTTAATTGTCACCTCAAGAATATATAATTATTTAATTCTACTTTAAGAAAATTCTAATATTTGATTTAAAAATGTTATTTTCTATCTAATATTGTTTCTTTCCCATTCAAGAAAATTAAATCTTAAAAATTATAATATTTAATTTAAAAATGTTATATTTTATCTAATATTGTTTCTTTCCCATTCAAGAAAATTAAATCTTAATTCATAAGAATATATTTTTCTTGATTGAACTATATAAAATGGCTTCATTCAAATAAGCAATTATTCAAGCAATTATATTTTTTCTTATTAATTAACGCAATATAATCTCATTTCAAAATTTTCATATTAAAACTAAATATATTTTCCAAATAAAAATGTCCTTTTTTTCTATGCATGCGTGCCTGGTTATCTACAAGACTCCGAAGAAACACAGAAATTGAATCTACTTGGCGCAATGCACTGCGTTCGCTCGATTTGCGACGATTATTATGTGACAAGGGGATTATTTAATTTATATCTGCGCAACGATATTCACGGTTTTGTGGCTCGCCGAGCGTTCATAAAATTTATCCTACACTAGGAAGAAGAGAGAGAGAGGGAGAGAAAGAGAACGGGCGTATCCACGGCAGCTGACGTCATGTGCAGCGAACCGTTAGTTAGCCAGTGAACTATACTAATATTGGAATGCGCTCTGAGCCTGTCAAGTCGTCGAGGAAGCGTGCACGTGTGTATGTATGTATGTAGATGTATGTACACAACAGTTGCTGGCAGGATCTCTTTCGTATTCCTCCTGGTTATATTGCTATCCACCTACAACGTTACAGCAGAACGATAAACTTACTTGTTTTCCGACAACTTTTATCTATATCCCTTTCCGAAAGATATATGGCTCCGTAGGGAGATGTTCATGGATTTATTTCGTGAGACTTAATAGCTGGCGGACGTTGCCGACGTTACTAATGCAAAATCAAAGCTTTGCGTCGATCGATGGTGTAAATAAAATAAAAACGACGCGTTAATAGTAACTATTAAATAATAAATACCTTAATAATTCTTATAAGAGAAAGAAAGAGAGAGGGGGGAAGAGAGAAATAGAGAGAGAGAGAGAGAGAGAGAGAGCAACCTGCTTCACAAAATTGGCCATCTAGCTCTTAAATTACAAATTAGATTAAATGAGGAACAAAATTCTGTTAATTATTTAGATCCTCAAATTTATTTCGTTTTTCGATGATTTATTTAAGATAATTTTGAAATAAGATTTCGATAAATTTGATAGGAAGCGTTTTTAAATTCGAAATTTGCAATCGATATAATCGATATTATAATGTAAGAGTTAAATAATTTACTATTTTTGATAAAATCCATGACATAATAATGTTATTTTATATATCATTCAAATGTTATTTTATATACCATTGAAAAATTAAATTTATTTTCTAAAAATCATGTTTCTCTAAATAAAAATAAAACGCGTTTTAATTTTAATTTTAATTGAGGAGAATCTGTAAGAATACTATCAATGTGTATAATATATATTATAAATATATAATAAATATATAATATATAAATAATATAAATATATAATAAATATATAAATAAATAAATACATAATAAATATATAATATATATTATAAATATATTTTGTAAATATAAAATTAATTTTATGGCAATTATTATTTTAAATTACAAGTCCTCACAAATTGAATTGCTCCTAAATATTTCAGTTATAACTATTAATTTTATGTTTAGTTTTTATATTTTATTTTTTAGAGGATATCAGAAAAAGGACAGACTTTTAGGAAAAAAATTATTTTTCAGTTTTTATTTTTTAGCGATTTTTCTTTCAGGGATAAATATTTTAGAGATAAATTTTTTTGTTTTTTCTACACAAGTTTACATAATTTTCATGTTTTTAGAGTTTTATTTTGTCCTTTTCATATTTTTTAGAATTTTTTATTGTCCTTTGGTTGTTTATTTGAGAACTTTCACAAGAAACAATTCTATGCGTCCACTTTGCACTAATCCTGGAACATCTGATATGACATCAATTATGAAAATATTAATCGCTCGTCATTCGCCGATGATCGATTCTTCGACGAGCATCGAGTAAAGCCGCGAAGATGTCGTTTATCACGCATTATGATCACATTAAAATGTCTTTAGCATTGATAATGATTGATCAGAAGTTTCGGTATTAAAATTCGCGCCTCATTATTCATGGAAGAAAGTCGAAAAAGAATAGTATCGTTCGATACAAGCCGTGCGAAGCGAAATGTCAGTTTGCCCGCGGAAATTCTGTTTACGCAAAGCACGCGGTTGAATATCGCGATTACCGTCACTGGCTCGGTGATGTATTATGCATCCTGGAAATATGTCAGTTCTCCAAAGCAATCTTTGCCATTGTTCTCGTCGATGCGAGCACGGTTTCGTCCTCGCGAAACCATCATCGACAATACTGACGACGATCAGGGGTGAGGGAGAAAGAGGAATTATTTGTCGCTCGCATATAATTACGACAACAAGAACGATTAATCGATGAGATGAATTGCGTCGGACAGATACTGTTCGACCGGAAGCTTGGCATGCGCAAAAAGGAACCGCCGAATTCCGAATTGATAATTTTCACTAATTATCGTCGGGAGAGCGCTCGAATAACAGTATAAATGATAGACTCATCAATCATTTTTTAATCAAGGCGCATCGATTTTTTTCCTGTTTTTTAGATTTCCGCTCGATTAAAGAGCGAGTCATTGATTTAGCAATGACGAAATTATCTACTCATCCAGTAGTCTTTGATGAAGATCTTAACTTGTTTAATTAAAAAAGTTGTTGCTCTCTCTTAAAATACATTCTGTCACAATAATTTTTATAATATAAAAATTAAAAACAATTAAAAGATAAATGGCTCTCTGTAAAACACAAATGAAAATTAAAAACTAAAATTAAAATTAAAAACTAAATTGAAATTAAAAAGTAAAATTAAAATTAAAAACTAAATTACAATTAAAAATTAAAAATATAATACATATATATTTCTTTTTCTTCTTGTAAAGTGGAATATTACACAGAAAAAAAGAACATTCTTGTTTTGAAAATATCTTTGATTTCAACATGAAAAACTTGAAATGAGATTATATTGCGTTAACTGAAGAAAATTTGCTTGAATGAAGTCATTTTATATAGTTCAATTAAGAAAAATATATTCTTATTATTTAAGAATAATTTTTTTGAATGGAAAAGAAATAATGTTAGATAGAAAATAACACATTTTTAAATCAAAAATTATAATTTAGAAAATTTTTTATTATCAAGATAATTATATTGTATTCTTGAGATGACAATTATAATATTCAAATAAGATTATAATATTGTTAAAATTTAAGATTATTAAATTCTTCTAAGAAGATTATATATTCTTGCGTATATAGGAAACAATAAACACGTCAATTTAAGTATATAAGTGTTAATTTGACACTTAATTTTTTTCCGTGTAGATTCCACCAATTACAATTTATTTTCTCTTTTCTTAATTTTTCAACTTACTTTCTATTTTTTTATTTAACTTATTTTCTCAAATGTTAAATAATAAATTAAATGGATCGAAAGGGAATCTATATTTATCTATTTATTATGTTTATAGGGGAGGTATATGGTGTGTTGCGCATTAGGAAACGTACATTTGATTTTATATATTCCCTCGCATATTTTCTTGTCACATAATTTTAGTAAAATGTTTAGCATTCAGTTGAGCTTTCGCGTTATCCAAAAATAAATAACGTGCGTTAAAAATTGCGTGATTTTATAGTATGATCTGTGTGTCGGTATTCAACGGAAAATATTGTCTCACGTTACGCGAGTATTTTAGCTGGAAGAGCGAGTCGGCATTTATTGAATTAAATAAAATTAAAATATTCGTAATATATACTCGATACGGAAGAACCACTAACAGAATATTATTTATTCAATTATGATTTTCACTTTTATTTCTCTATATTTACTTTGAAAGTTTGTACAGCGTTAATCAGTTGAATGGGAATATCGTGCTGTGCACAGAAAGCGTTTTATAAACAGCGCTTATATAAAAATCTCTAAAATGCGTTTTCGGGACATGAAAAGAGCCTTGAAGATTCTTTCACTTTAAAGTAACGTGTGTCGTAAACTTTTTACGAACTTGCTTGTAAAAACGCTAAAAAGGCAGGGTTATATATTATTTTGAAATACGAGTTATGCTTCTCAATTTTAACGTATCGATTCGCGTATCAATATTCAATAGCAAACGCAAGGAACTGAAGGTAGATATGAATACATATTTGTATATACGAGGTACGGATACTTTATTTATATTACTTTTAAATATTTTTTTATATAGCAAGAAATGCCTTTCCAATTCTTATAATACAACATGGATATTAAATAGAAAAGTATTTAAGTATTTTGATTTTTTGTAATTTTGAAAAATGCATTTTTCTTTTAATAAGAATATAACAATCACTTAATTACGAGTATAGTTAAAAATTAAAGCAAATTTGATCAAGACAGATTAAAGGAGGAGATCGATAAGAAATTTTTTTGCTGATAATAATTCGTAAAGTATAAATGTCAAGATATCTATTGAAAATTATATAATATTCTTTTTTATGAAAAAGAACTTTATGTACGAATGAAAGGAATAACAAGTTAGACTTACCTACGATAGTGATGAGAATCAGGAGACAGAGCACGATTGCTGTTAAAATGATTTGTGCATCGATGAAAATTGGATTTTCTACGGTTGAGTTTGCTGCTTGATCAACGTGAGCCTCCATCATGGCTAAAATATATTTTCCCGTCTTCAGTGTTCGCTATTCATCATCTGGTTAAATAATGTATCATGGTCCGTTCTCGTTAGAGCGAATCCAATGCTTTTTTTTCTTTGCTCTCGATAAACGCGGAGTCAACACCTGGCCGATAAACGTCGACTATTCTTCTCCAACATTTTCATCTCTATTTCAGAATTTTCCTCGATCCCTATTTTCCGTAATTTTCTGCTCTGAAATTCCATGGACTCCGAAGTGCAGGTTTTTTTTGGAAAAATGTTAGTTTTTTTGCATGTATGTCTGAAACAAAAAAGTAGAGAAAAATTTATTTTTATAGATAATTTTATATTGAAGAATAATATATATATACATATATATCTAGTTTTTCATTAATATATTTTTAAATATTTTAATATATTTTAATATATTTTTAAATGGCAATTAAACTCGACCATAAACTATTTATTTTCGTCTTATATAATCCTATGATTAAAAATATATAAACACATAATTTTCTTATATTATACACACACTTTCTAAGTACAATTTTTTAGATTATTAATTGTGTGTACATACACATACAAATGTAAACATAATATATATATATATATATATATATATATATATTTATTTTTATTACATTTATATAAATATTAATTTAAGTATTAAAATATAAAATTATTAAATTAAATAAATATTAAAATATTAAATTTATATAAATATATATTTACAATTATTTTTTATTACACTTATATATAAATGTAACTATAACAAATATATAATAAATATATAAATATATAATAAATATATAAATATATAAATATATAAATGTAATAATAATATATAAATGTATATAATAAATATATAAATGTAATGAAATTATTTATAATGTTATTGTAAGAGTTTCGTGTAAGTTTAGAGGAAACTATAGTAGTACACACAATCAAGCATGTAGGGTGTGACGTTTATGGTAGTCCACGAAACCAACGAAATTGAAACAATCGATCAGCAATTATCAGGATTGCAACAGCCAACTACCGCAATCGACTTTAATAATAAATCCGCAACGTTGCGCGAAAAATAAATGCGTTTACAACAAACGCCAATTGTGAAATAGCCTTAGGAGGTCGTATGCACTCTATTAAATTTTCCGATAGTGTCGGAACGTTTCATTAACTTAAATTCATCGGGACCTATCTGCTATTTGGTTTTAAACTGATTGAATTTCCAGATGAATAGCATTTACGTTTGATAGTGGCGTTGATACTGTAACGAGTCTACTTTATCCTGGTTCATTTGCGCAATTTTATCATATCGATGAATTACAAATGATTTTATTAAAACATGAATTTCCAGGAATATTAGCTATTCCAGCATATTGTACCCTGTTTAAAACGTTTTAATGTGCAATGTGGAATAAATACATGAAATATGTGCGAATTTATAATCACGATAATTACTATATTAATTATCGTGGCATTGTATCATCATATTTTTCTCTCTTTAAATTTCTTGAGAGAATATCAAATTAAATGTGAGATTATCTTTGGAAACAAAAAGGGAGAAATGTTTGCCGCATAGATCTGAAAAAGGTTAAATACATCCTCGTGAGAATAGACATTTTTCTCGTGACAGGACGAAAAATTTGTCCCGTTGTGATTGTTGCCGCAGCGGCGATTTTTTGCGCGCGCGACCGCACGAGATCGAAGTTTTATTCCCATCGCATGACGTAAATCCATGTATTCTTTGCCGACTACCAAAAAATGTCCCGCCCTACGGCTCTCTTTCCCATCACCCATTTTTCGGGGCTCGCTTTTCCGACGGGAGACCGAAAAACAACTGTTCTCCTACAATGAAGAAGTATCTCCCGGCCAACTTTCTAACCACTAGTGTCGCCTGAGAAAAAACCCGGGAGCGTGCAAAAGTGTGGAGTCCGTTCCTGAAAACTTCAAAGGAGGACAGGAAGGACGAGTATCTCTACGAACGAACAGCAAAAGTCAATTAAGAAATTTCGTATAAATAGACGTTTTTAATATTTAAACGTTACTCGCACAGAGTAACGTTTAAATATTAAAAACGTATATTTATACGAAAATTTACATAATCTTGATAAAATCAAGATTATGTAAATATATTTGCTTCTAGAGTAGAGCATCAAACAAGATTATTTTTGTTGCTAAAATATGTGCTATTATTGACAAAAATAAGTATTTAATTTTATCAATTAAGAATTTATTGCAAATTATAAATAAATTGAATTGATGACAGAAGATATGAATAAGTTTTTTTATCAAAAGCAAAATATTTGAGAGAGAAGGAGAAAAATATATATATTTAACTTTGTTGTAAAGAACCTAATAATGAGTACAAAAAACTTATTGGGACACGATAGGCACGCCAGCAAGATGACTCTTGAAATTTTGTTTTCTTGGCAATTCACTTTTCAGCGGGATATTGCCCTTTATAACCCCTATAAATTTTTTTTCTTGCAATGATGCAATCACAGTACTGCAAAAAAATGCTATTAAAATAACCGACCGGATAAAAAACAATTGAATATTACGGGAAATTTGTGTGGCTCATAGGAACGTTGTCTCGTGATGAAATATTTTATTCATTCAGAGACGCGAGAGTTAATTCGAACTTCAATAATGGAAAACAGGCTTTTGTCCCGTTGTATAATGCAATTTTTATATCCTAATGAAAAATCGTTGAAACGCGAAAGGATTTAGAAAATATGAGAAGTAGAATAAAACAAAGGAAATTCTTCTTTTATAAAAAATGCAAATCCGCGCGCACACAGGTAAAAATTGCTTCTAAATTCTATTGCTTTCAAAATAAAAGAGAAAATCTGATACAAGAAAGAGCCAATTTTCTTCAAAATTTGATTTTTAATATTTTGAAAATCGTTGATAAGTTTTGGGCAAAATAAATTAAATTATATATATTACACTTATTCAATTAATTTATTCGATCAACTTGATTAGAGAATTAGAGAAATTTTAGAGAGAAAGATATATGTATGTGTATATTTATTTATTTATTTATTTACTTATTGATTAGAAATAAATAACAAAAAAAAAAGAGTAAAAAAGGTATATCAGTAGACCTATCATATAAAAAAATTTACAATTATATCAGATGATTGAGCAAAGAAATAACTTTTAATAATAGAAATAAAAAAGTAATGAATAAATTTGGCCAATAAAAATTAAGTATAAGTATTACAAGAAAAATTATAATTAATCAAAAAATTGAATAAGATTAGAGAATTAAGATTCAATCATATTAATTATGAGATAGCTACGAAGCCCATTTAAAGAAGTTAATTTTAAATGAAAGAAGTCAACGCGATTAAATAAATCATTTTCAACAAACATATTCTATCCAAAGGTTTAAACTTTTCAGAGGAAGTTTTATATATATAATATTTTTATAATAATTATTATTATGTGTACATTAAATAATAACAGCAATTAATATATTCCTTTTCAGTGTTTGCGATAGATAATTTCAAAATTATCTAGATAAAGATAAAAATAAATCCGTAAATTTATCTTAGATGAGATAAAGATGATTTTGCTTTTACTTAATCCAGATGAAAGATGAGACAGTTATTGCGATAATCTAGATAATTATCTAGATATTTTTGTTTATTTTAGAAGACTATAAATATTTGTAAAAAATGTGACGCAGATTATAAATGGGATATTAAAATCGTAAACACATATTTTTTCTCTTTTCCTAAAGAATATTTAATATTATAAAGAAATAATAGTAAAAAGGTATACAAATGATGATAAATATTTATTTATTAATTTATATTTATAATATATTTATAATATATTTATAATATATTAATAACAATAATATAAAAAATATATTTTAGATAGATTTTTAGAAGCTTGCCTGAAAAACTTTTTTCCATAACGAAAACGTCATCTTAAACAATTTTTAGATAAGATGACATATATTTTTCATCTAAGATAAAGATAAAGATAATAATTATTATAAAAATATTATATATATAAAACTTCCTCTGAAAAAGGTTTAAACCTTTGGATAAAATATGTTTGTTGAAAATGATTTATTTAATCGCGTTGATTTCTTTCATTTAAAATTAACTTCTTTAAATGGGCTTCGTAGCTATCTTTGCATTTCTTCATCTAGTTAAAGATAAAGATGATCCATTTCTTTATCTAGATGATTATCTAGATAATTTTATCTAGATATCAGCAAACACTGTTCCTTTTATTCGATCGTCACAAAAATTGATTTTCCCTCAAATTAATTCATTAATTTGTCGCGTATGACTTATCAAAAATTGGCACGCGAAAGAATCTACGTGCGATGAATTACGTTTAGTCGCGCATTACGGTAGACATTGTTCGCGCAATAGACCGGAATTGCGCGAATACTCGCGGTGGTCGTTTGCACGAGGGGGGCGGAGGCCGCCACCAAATCTCGCCGTATTTCGAACAATTCAAAATTGAAAGTGCATGCACAGACTCGTGCGCCTGTATACATTTTACAATAGCGGATGCATTTATCACGACGAGAAAACTGCGGCTCTCGGTCGCGCTTGGAACTCCATAAATTCCCGGCCGTTAGCGGAGAACGATGGTGGGATATCTCTGGTAAAGCGGCGGCGGAGATGGAACGAGGGAGAATCGACACGTCGGAAATCTATTTCTGGGGAAAAGAAAAGTCGGGCAAACTGTTACGCGATTAAATTGCGAGCTGTCAGTCGAAACTCACGAAATTCACGATCGTTTGACTTCGATTTAAGGCGAACTGAATCTTGCCGATCGAGACGTCTTCGTCATGATACTTCTTCTCCTCGCGGCTTTCTGCCTCGCAAAAAAAAAAAAAAAAAACGCGTTAACAAGGGATTGATCTTGCTCTCGTCAAAGGAGTAAATGGATTAGGTGGCTTTAAAATTTAAAACCAACCTCGGGTAAAAAGAGCAGCAAGCTTCTTTCAGAAGAGTGCAATAGTTTGATTTGGGAAGTCTTTAATATTGATGCTCAATACGTCAATCATTTTAACATAAATTATTTTTAATAAAGGAGGATTTATCCAAAAATCTCGGGATAAAATATATCTAGAAATATTAATTAAAATCAACTAAATTTTTTTTAAGAAAAAAAGAAAATTCTTAGATAATAATTGATGACAATATTATGGATTGGATTGATAAAAATGATCTACTGTTTTATTAAACAGATGATCAATATTTATTTCCATTCTAGAAAGATAACCTATCATCTACAATGAAATATTGCAATTATTTATATTTCCCATATTTAACAATCATAAAATATGTGAATGTAATGTTGGAAGAGAATCAAACTTGAGTGCATTCGTAAATCTTCGTGTTGTGTGTGCTTTTCTTGCACTGTCAAATTTTCGCGGTTCTGCATATTTCCTTTGTGTTCTTTTTACTTTTTTCCATTAGGAGATCTGTAAGTCTGCCGCGAAATTCAGAAATAAAACAAGACGCTCTTGTAAGTGGAGTGCACTCGTATTTACGACGCCATAGCGTCGTCCATTATCTAGAGCTCCTACTGCGTTCCATTAGTCCCGTGTAACTAACTTCTTCAGCTTCCAAGGATTTCACGCTGAACCGTGCTTATAGGATCAAAAGATTAGGTCCATGCGTTTCAATATATATATATATATATATGTGTGTGTGTGTGTGTGTGTGTGTGTGTGTGTGTGTGTGTGTGTGTGTGTGTGTGTGTGTGTATGTATAATCGGCGGGAAAACTTAAAATTTATCCGCAAATTCGGAAAATTCCCGTTGTAACATCTTGAGGTACTGAAAAATACACTTGTTTAAAACGATAAAAAAATATAAAAAAATATAAAATCGTTAAAAGAATTGAAAGAATGAATACATGAGCACAAAAGAAGATGAATTTTTGTCAAGTCGATGCTATATAGTATGCACATTCCATTTTTCTCATAATTTAAAAATTTCTTATCTATCCTGATAATAAAATATGCGGTTGCATAAAATTATGCGAAGAGATCAATTTTGTAAAATTTTTCAAAGTGCCGTATGTCCTTGAACGGAATGATAACAAAAACGCAGTTTGACACAAAGTGATAATTTAAGCAACGGTGAACTGCTGCCGTATATTTGATAGAAAGAACCAATATTTGGACGCGCGCGATTGTAAGCATACGCAAGTGCGAGAGCGATGTGTGTGCATCTAAAATGAAAAGAGAGATATCGGTTCAATCAAAACCGACGTTTACGTCTGATATTTTGATACCATAGTCGTTAATCTTATTATTGCTGGCTGTCCTTCATTCCAGACAAATCTCAATCATTTCTTTATTAATTTCTGTGTAAAATATTAAAAATTATTAAAATTTAAAATTATTAAAAATTATTAAAATTTATATAATTTGCAAAATTTTAAAAATTATTAAAAGTATAATCAAATTTCATTTAATATTTACTATAATTATTCTTATAATATTTTAATAATAAACGTCAATATCTCTCATTTAGTATAATTTATGTATAAATATTTATACTCTTAGGCTGACTTTATCATATCAATAAAAGGAAGACATCATCAAGAATTTGATTAATTTTGCAGCATTTTTGGAATAATGTTATGTAAAAATAATTAAAAAATTAATTTAATGATAAATAAATTTGGTATATGATAAAATGTGCGTAGAATTTGATAGAGTAATTTATTATTACGCGATGATTAAATTCCTTATTTATCGTCATTTTTTATTGCATTTTCGATTAACGTCGCTCTTATGCGTTATTAAACTTCCATCAATCTCACTTACCGCCGCTCGAAAAATTTCAGTCGTAGTAATTTGCGAGCGACCGATAATATGCTAATATGCTCTCCTGCTTGCATTTACAACCAACCTGTAAATATGTACATAACTCGTGAACTACTATTTGTCAATAGATCGTAATATTTGTCCACTTATTTGCGACATCGAGCAAACAAGTTCATTGTGATAAACGTTAAAAGGGATGCATATTTTTTGCTTCTCGTTATAAATCAAACATTTCGCATTCGAATAACAACTTTTGAAATTCATATCATAATTTATTAACTATTTTTTCACATAATATTAGTATAAGTTAAAAAATAAAAATATATAGATAAAGGTATTTTTTACTTTTGACAGAGATATTATACGTGAATAGACAGGGAGATTAAACCGAAGCGAAAAATATATTTGTAAATTTTATTGTGTGAGTAAAATATTTTCACTGAAGAAATACCAATTTTTATTTTTAAACAATTTTTGTTTTCCAAAAAAATCGAAAAATTGATCCGAATTATTTTACTTATGACAAGATAAATAATGTATCTACGTGAAACAGTTAATATATACAAGAGAAATTTTTTTTTCTTTTGAAATTATGTTAGAAATCGTGGTCTAGTCATTTCTAGGTCATTTCAATTCAGACTAATTATTAGCTGGACTATTGCTCTTATTATTAGTTGAATAGTCATTTATTGCCATTTAGCTTCACCGCCACTATAACTTTGAATCCTTCGATCTCGTTGTTGTTCGAGTTATGAGATTAAGGGTCGGCAATACCTAAGCCAGCCATCTTGGATTATGACGTCAGAAGCGAGGAAATATACGTGAACGATTCTTGCGATTTACGTTCTACATAAATGACTTTACGTAAACCAGTACATCATAATTTCTCCGGAGAAATCACATTATGAATTGTAGGAAAATATCTTATAGGACAGAATCCTCATACAGAATATTCATATAGAATATTTTTTTGTCAAAAAATCAAAGCATCATGTTCTTAAAAACTGTGCTTATCCATGCGAAATAATTTTTCTTAATTGAAAAAATTAATGATATTCAAAAAATATATATCTTGAGCTGATCCGATTTAAGAAAATGTTATAGAATAGCAAGATTTTTACAGAATGATAAATAGTTTTATGAATACAGTTTTATGCTATATTCAAGAAGAAATTCCCATAAAATTAGTTAATAACGCTTGATCTTAGTTTATCTCAACGGATCTTTATGGTTCGTATAAATTCATATTGATGTTATTCTTCATAAACAGAATTTTATGACAGTTTTAGTAGGAGACTGTATTGATTTTCTTACGCTAGTGTTACAGAGATAGAGATAATGACAAATTTCCGCGTATAATAATTAATAATAGTGAAATAAAATATAATGCTGAAAAAATGTCTCTCTCTCTTTCTTTCTCTTAATTTATAAAAATTAATATAAGTAAAAAATATAAAGATAAAGTAAAAATATATAGATAAATATAGTACAAAGGTATTTTGACAGAGGTATTATGGATACTAATAGACAGCAGAATTAAGCTGAAGGGAAAAATATATTTGCAAAGTTTATTGTTGCGAGTGGAATGAATCGCATTGGATTTCATAGCATGAATATTTAATAACACTTTAAATTGCATTCTGCAGAAAGTGCTACAATTTAAGCAAGAGATAAACTAAAGTATGTATTGTACAAGGATCTCCTTCGAAAGGATTCCTCGTCTAATGCAACCATATCGGCGGAATTTGTTAAGAGAATAAAAGAGATACATTTAAATTCCACTTTTTACACAAGTTTATGTCATGTAATTTCTAAACCGTGACATCACAAACAAATTAAAATTATTAATTGTATTGAAATAAATAAAGGGCAAAGGCATATGAGATTTGAAAGCGAGCGCTAAAATAACCGCTTCCAGCTTTTTTTTGATCAAACACGCAAATAAATTGTTCTTTAGACACGCTTTATGGCGAAAAAAAATGATATCTTTTGAATTTTTTATCGAGCTTATAGAATAATCAATTTTATTTATATCAGAAAATTCGAAAGGATTTTTAATTTTATGAAGATGATAATCGTATAACAAGCTTAAGTCACATGTGCGTGAATTCACCTGTTCTTAGATTGTTTCTATATAATATTCCGCCGGGAACGATATTCGACATTTGCAATAATGCGGCGCGAAATGTAGGAATTTGCACAGCAAATTTCAAAGGCTCGTTTCAATGTTCAAAGGCGTGTCGTCATACATTATTGCAACAGCGAATATGCCGCCCAAGGGAGTGCTGCTGCACTAGTATCGCAATAATGCACGTCGCTACAACTTTTGGCATTATTGTAATGTTCCATCCTTGTCTACTTGACTGCTCGTCCGCTTTCTTCATATCCCTACGAGAGCGCAAGCCATTGATTTAAAATATTAATTTTTATTACGAGCATTTACGTAATGTTTTAGTCTGAGTGCAGGTCTTCTATCGATCCTGCTGATAAGTATCTTATTTTTTGTCTTGCAAGTCTTGAGTATATTTTGAGAGCTATAAAAAGTAAAACAGCCAAAAATATATATACGGTAAAAAACATTTTGTATTTCTGTGGAATTTTTCTCGTGTAAAAATTTTTGTGTTAAATTTTTAACATACTCTTATGTTAATGTAACATATTATCGTTGTGTTATTTTGACATTTCTGCGTTGAGTTAATATTCATCGTTTCTAAGAGTTAAAATAACACAATTAATATGTAAATGCACGAATTTTTGATGAAATAAGTTATATGTTAAAATGAACAGATAAGTTGTGTTATTTTTCTCTCTATAACAGTTTTTATATGTTAAATCGACATATCTCTTCCGTTATTTATCATAAAAATGTAAGAATAACATTTTCTTTTAAATAAATTTAACATTATAAATATGTTAATTTAACATAAACTTTATTTCCAGATAAAATTTAAGTATTACACTTTTGTGTTAATTTTTAAACATATTACGTGTGTTATTTATTTACATACTTGCCTTTTGTTAAATTAAAATTAGAGTGGATAAATTGGGACATGTGAAATATGTTAAATTTAACACAAAATTTTTTACTGTGTAGGTATTTAATTTTTCAGTAAATAAGTTTGATATATTTTACGCATAAAAATTCGTGCAAAATTTTATAAAATCCTTTTCGAATTTTATACTAAATAAGACAGATATATCTAAATGTCTAAAACCGAAATTTTGTGAAAGAAAATGCATCAATCATTTTGGTTAACATATTAACTATTAAAAAGGTCAGTAAAATTTCAATTATCTTTTTAGACGTTCGTACAAAATCCAATCGAGCGCGAAAGAATAATAAATAAATTTTTATTGAGGATAATCCTTTTTTATTATAACAACGCGTATTATACATTAAAGAGAAATGACAAGGAAAGAAGAGTGTAAACAGAAGTGTCTTGTTAGTTCGCCTAAGTTTTGTAAACCATGTGTATTTTCAAGGGCTGCGCATTCTCAAGGATATTTTCGTAGCACATATCTAGCAAAATACTGCGTCTGTAGCAAAACTTGGATAAAATTCCTGGCAAATATCATGAAAGAAATTGATCGATATCGGTCAATGTCCTGTTTAGAAAAAAATGGAAATTTTTATTCAATTTTTGTATTAATATTTCACGCGAAGAATGCGTGAAAAAAAAATTAGAAGCAATTTTAATTATTATTTGCACATTTATGGGACAATAGTTTTATTGTATAATTTCCGTTTACATTTCTTTTTTTCAGATAGATATTTTTTTCAGATAGATTTCTTTTTTTCAGACGACGGGAATTATTTACCTTAATATATAATCAATCATTAATATATCATAATCATAATATTGGATAAATATTGACAATTTTAAAAAATAAATAAATATTTACAATTTCCATTCTAAAATATAATCTTTTATTTTGAAGTACACGGTAAAAAACATTTTGTATTTCTGTTGAAATTTTCTCGTGTAAAAATTTTTGTGTTAAATTTTTAACATACTCTTATGTAACATATTATCGTTGTGTTATTTTGACATTTCTGCGTTGATTTAATATTCACCGTTTCTAAGAGTTAAAATAACACAATAATATGTAAATGCACGAATTTTTGATGAAATAAGTTATATGTTAAAATGAACAGATAAGTTGTGTTATTTTTCTCTCTATAACAATTTCCATATATTAAATTGACATATCTCTTCTGTTATTTATCATAAAAATGTAAGAATAACATTTTCTTTTAAATAAATTGAACATTACAAATATGTTAATTTAACATAAACTTTATTTCCAGATAAAATTTAAGCGTTACACTTTTGTGTTAATTTTTAAACATATTACTTGTGTTATTTATTTACATACTTGCCTTCTGTTAAATTAACATTAAAATTAGAGTGGATAAATTGAGACATATGTGAAATATGTTAAATTTAACACAAAATTTTTTACATAAATGTGTAGGCACTTTTCTACAGCAGAAATATGACACGAGAGTATTTTTAATTACGTCGCAAGTTCATTATCGCCGCATCTTGGATAAGAATAGGCGACACTTCAACATTACCTCGTTTTTGCCTCTATCCCAGGCGGCAAAAGAGCTTGATCAGAGCGCGGAAGTATAAGGGAATTAAATAACCGCGGTAAGTGCTTGCTCGCAAAAGAATTAAATCGCCGGCGCGCGTTGCACACGCGAATGCATGCCTCGCGTTTCCAATTCATTCGCGAAAGCAGGAATGCCAGGGATCGTTACACACGGACGGTTTCGCAGGTGAACGCGATCGTGAATGTGCAAGCCGTCTTTTTCACGATACCTGTTTACGGTCCGTTTACAGGGCGAGCGCGCGCGCGCACAATTAGAGCCGAGTGAAACACATTTGTCAAAACAAAATACTTCATCGTAATTAAGCGCGCGCTTTCTTCGCTTTGATGCGATAATTAACGTTACCCGTGTCGGCGAATGCATTTTCTCTCTTGCGCGTGCATACACATGATGTTTATATAGAATATTAAATGTTGCAACTGCGAATGTGGAAACGTGCGGACGCGTTAGCGAAGAAAATAACGAGCAAAGGAGGACGGGCCGCGGCTCGTATGCGCCGTCACGCGTTTCGGCTTATTTCAGGCAAATGAATTTGTCATATCTTATTCATAAGGTATGTGCATTAACTCCCGCCGTCAAATTGCTCGAATGTGCCGCGGCATTTCCATCACGCAGCGATTACGTTTCTCTCCGCTTCCGTCCGCGAAAGAGAGGGTGGGCATCCTACTTTTCGATCAGTCAAACTGTCCCCAGTCGGTCATTGGACTCTCTTCATAATGCAAAATCGTTCAGTGCGAATTGCACGCTCGGAAAGTTACCTGTATCAAGTATAGATGCAATGCATCAGCGATGGAAACAAAATGGATGGCGAATTTCATTGTCAAATTTAAGATTGAAATCTCAGTCAGTCACTATCTAATGCATCCCATGCAGCACAGATCATTGTTATATTGTAGTAATATTGCGGCAATATTGCAATTTTATGAGATGTTACAATATTTTAATAAATTCAGCAATATTGCAATGTAATAATGGTTGCACAGTAAAAAATGTTGTGTTAAATTTAACATATTTTACATGTCCCAATTTATCCACTCTAATTTTAATGTTAATTTAACAGAAGGCAAGTATGTAAATAAATAACACAAGTAATATGTTTAAAAATTAAAGGTGTAACACTTAAACTTTATCTAGAAATAAAATTTATGTTAAATTAACATATTTATAATATTAAATTTAATTAAAAGAAAATTTAGTTATTCTTACATTTTTATGATAAATAACAGAAGAGATATGTCAATCTAACATATGGAAACTGAGAAAGAGAGAAAAATAACACAACTTATCTGTTCATTTTAACATATAACATATTTCATCAAAAATTTGTGCATTTACTAATTGTATTGTTTTAACTCTTAGAAATGTTGAATATATATTAACTCAACGTAGAAAATCAAAATAACGCAATAATAATATGTTACATTAACATAAGAGTATGTTAAAAATTTAACACAAAAATTTTTACACGAGAAAATTTTAACAGAAATACAAAATGTTTTCTAGCGTGTGTGTTTTACGAGATGTTACAATAGTTGAATAAATTCAGCAATATTGCGGTAATATTACACGGTAAAAAACATTTTGTATTTCTGTTAAAATTTTCTCGTGTAAAAATTTGTGTTAAATTTTTAACACACTCTTATGATAATGTAACAGATTATCGTTGCGTTATTTTGACATTTCTGAGTTGAGTTAATATTCATCGTTTCTAAGAGTTAAAACAATACAATTAATATGTAAATGCACGAATTTTTGATGAAATATGTTATATGTTAAAATAAACAGATAAGTTGTGTTATTTTTCTCTCTATAACAGTTTCCATATATTAAATTGACATATCACTTCTGTTATTTATCATAAAAATGTAAGAATAACATTTTCTTTTAATTAAATTTAACATTATAAATATGTTAATTTAACATAAATTTTATTTCCAGATAAAATTTAAGTGTCACACTTTTGTATTAATTTTTAAACATTTTTAACATATCACTTGTGTTTTTATATTTATTTACATACATATCTTCTGTTAAATTGACATTAAAATTAGAGTGGATAAATTGGGACATGTGAAATATGTTAAATTTAACACAACATTTTTTACTGTGTAGAATAAATTCATATCGCACTATTTGTGAGGAACACGATGATTTCATGGAAGTAAAAATTTACGGTAGGCTATTTTTAAAATTTTTGAATATGAAAAAAATTGTTCGTTGCATCTCGTAAGCACAACTGGATCGATTGAGAAGTATCGTCCCGAGGGTGCCTCCTCGTGTTCCATTATAAATTTTCAGAAGGTGAAATGAACACGGTTAAAGATTGATCGGCCATATGGATAGGATGTTGCACGATCGTAAATTCTGCTCTGTTAACTTTGCGTCTAAATCATTCGCGTCAAATACAGCGCTCGGCGAGTTTCCCCCAAAAAAGTGGCAGATGGATCGAGCGGTCGCGTAGAATCGTGTCCTCCGAAGGTACCTCTCGCATACGGATATTTTATCGGCTCGCGATATTTTACATTTTCCGTAGTAACGAACGCGTTTGTCCCTCCCGATAGAAATAAATATCCCTTTTCCGCGCGGCCATACATCGAACGCGTTTCGAGAAATTATCGGAAGTTCATTTATTGGATGATATATTTTATATCGAAAATTTCTCCCCGATGGCAACAGTGGCGTTCAACACGTTGCGTTATGTAATGGAATACAGGAAAATGTAATCTCGCAATTAAGCGTGTGCATTAATTAATTACGAAAGCGTGCCGAAGAATTATGTCCTTGTTTGCGAGAGTTAATTGGATATTTTAGATGCCTCGGAGCGAGTTATCAGGAGATTACCGAAGGAGGTCTCTGTGAAATAATATCATTACACTTTAGATCGCAATTAATTTACTTCGAATGATGCCAATTTCACTTTCTCGCCTCATCTCCTCGATTTTGCGGTGTACGTTTAGCAGGGATTGAGTTTAAACCCGCGCTTAAATCCTCGGCTTAATAGAGTAGGTTAAAATTAATCTCATATGTCTCTATGCGATTTGTGATGTGTGTACATGCCGCTAATTTAGAAGTTTACGTAAGGCTTAAGCAAAAATTTGCTGTCAAATGCAGCTGGAAATTTCGCTCGAGTTAAATTGAGAAAGATACAGCCTTTTGAAAATTATTCAATTAAACGGTTAATTAAATGTGTAACTTTGAAATATGCAATGCAATCCAGACACATTTATGTATCTATTATAATAGAAAAGCATTACATATTTATTTAATCATAAACTTATTTTAATTTTTTATAAAAACATACACAATAAAAAATTTTGTGTTAAATTTAACATATTTCACATGTCCCAATTTATCCACTCTAATTTTAATGTTAATTTAACAAAAGGCAAGTATGTAAATAAATAACACAAATAATATGTTTAAAAATTAACACAAAAGTGTAACACTTAAATTTTATTTGGAAATAATGTTTATGTTAAATTAACATATTTATAATGTTAAATTTATTTAAAAGAAAATGTTATTCTTACATTTTTATGATAAATAACGGAAGAGATATGTCGATTTAACATATGAAAACTGTTATAGAGAAAAAAATAACACAACTTATCTGTTCATTTTAACATATAACTTATTTCATCAAAAATTCGTGCATTTATATATTAATTGTGTTATTTTAACTCTTAGAAACGGTGAATATTAACTCAAGGCAGAAATGTCAAAATAACACAACGATAATATGTTACATTAACATAAGAGTGTGTTAAAAATTTGACACAAAAATTTTTACACGAGAAAATTTCAACAGAAATACAAAATAAAATATTTTTTACCGTGTATAATAGAAAAACATTACATATTTATTTAATCATAAACTTATTTTCATTTTTTATAAAAACATATTTAAGTATAATTAAAATTTTATATAATTACAAAATTAATTAAATTAATTATTTTGCATTTTTTAACAAAAGATTATATATTATGTAATAATTTTCAGTTTTAAATTTGCCTTTGGAGGAAGAAAGAAGGGATTTGCAGTTTCTTTTTACGAGGGCGAGCAAATCCTTCGTTTTTAAATCAAACGTAGGATATTTACATGGGGATTCAAGGGTTCCCTTGAATAATTCTACGAACGCTACTGGTTTTAACATTTCTTTCTAATATTTGCCCATTTACTTCGTGACCCAAATGCCTGCTTGCATTCTGTCGCGAATTCAGTTTGAGGATAGATAGCTATGCATGAAGTTGATGCAAATCATCTTCGAGGGTCAACAGGTACCAGATCAATTTGGGGCAACGGAGAATAATTATGAGCGCCGGTAGTGATTTAGCGCGATGGGTAGCGAATGCCATTTCGAGGGAAATTGATAAAAACACTTTTCTCAAAACAAATAATTGCGCAACGAGAACCGTGTCACTTTATTTTTTATCTCTCTAAAATTTGTCTGACTTTCAAAAGGAGGAGAACTTATTCCAACAATTTCTCTTTTTTAAAAAATTTAAAAGATAGTGCAATCTGCTTTAACACACTCGTAACATTACACTAATATACTTTGTTACCTTTTCCTTTTGCTTAAAAGACAGAGTCCTTGAAAATCTTGCTAATTATAATTTTCATCATCCCCGTGCGTTTCTTTTAATTAAAAAAAAAAAAAGAGAGAAAAAGAGAAAGAAACATGTTTTGCTTAAGGATAGTGTATTTAGAGATGCAGTTGAATTCGTGTTCTTTTAGTGTACGTCGTTTGTACAATTATCCTCGCAGGAGTAGAATCGGCATGTAGCGTGCAGGAGTAATTAACGCAATTTATTTCGGGAAGCATCGCGTATACTAAGCTCGAATTCTCTCAACTGCGGAATCTGTATTATTCGGCCAAGCCCTACGAGATCGATATGGTGGAACGCAGTGAAATAAACATTATTTATTGTACGAGATATTCACGAAGGCTTAGCACAATACGATGGCATATATATTCCCTCTACAGAGAGCTCAAGACCTATTCACGTTCCTGTGCATTCGATTTTCCAGGGATACGTATAGTTACACATATATCCAACGTAGCGCGAATCTTAGATTGGAAATTGTACGCATTACTATTGTTTTTCATTGTTTCCTTATCACTGTGTGAATATATTTAAAATCTATTGTAAATTTACGGACAATTCGCAAAATATCGGGAAATAATTCCGCAGCGTACATTCCGGTCATATCCGAAAATTACGAGATAACGATGTAATAATTCCGTGACAATTATGAAACGCCACGATGATAAAGAATATTGTATTTTTTTCGCAATTGATTTTAATTCAATTGCACTTTTGTATAAAAAAAATATGGCATTATTCATTTTAACTTTACAAATAGCAAAAATTAGTGTTTTTATGGAATTAACATACCAATAAAAAAATTAGAATTGAAAGAGAACAATTGTGTGTTTATATAGAACAAGATTTCATTTTATTTTAAATTTAGAAATGCTTTTTTTAAACGCAAAATGGAATTTTACGTCATACATGAAATTGTTAAATGAAAAGCGAATTAATGTATTCCAATTAATGTTTTTTTTTTTCTAAAGAAACAGGAAAAGATTTTTTATAAATAGAAAATAAAAAAGCTGTTAACATTATTCCAATTCTGGAAATATTTTTCTTTTAATACATATTTATATTTTTAATTTTTCTATTAAAAAAGTCGAAAGGAAAAAATAATAAATTTATATTTGATTGCTTCAGCGTATCTGAAAAATTTTTGGCGACACTTACAACTTCTGTGTGTGTGGTAGAATAATCTAAAATATAAAAATTGAAAAGATTATTAAATCGCAGGAAGACACCTTTCATTAAAAGTAAAAAGTTTTTGAATAAAAAGGAATTTGTCATTTTTTTGTGGAAAAAAGTGAAATTTTCTTTGAGTGATCGCCATTTTATGATAAATTGAAATTTCGAAAAACGTGTATGCTTAACGATATATGCAAATGTCTTCATTAAATTTTTTTTTATTTTTTATGTTTTACATCATTCAAAAGTTATGAATATTACTAAGAAATCTTTAAATAAACTTGAAGCAATCAAATTTAATATTTATTACTTTCCTGGCTTTTTTAATAGAACAATTAAATGTTATATTAAAGGAAAAATATTAGAATTTGAAAATAATGTTAGTAGCTCTTTTGTTTTCGATTTACAAAATAATCTCTACTTTCAGTTCACAGTAATGTTCTTTTTAAGTAAGGCAACCGAGAATTTGAAAAAAAAAAACCTCATAAAAGAAAGCACCGACATTGTCTGAATTTTGTACGCTTTTACGATATAAGGAATGCAAAGAGCATAGCGTTCGTGTATCGCGTGTCGCGTATCGCCGTAACCCGAATTAAAAAGGGAAATTGCAATCTGGTACGCTCGAAGAATCCGCTTGTGAATCGTAATGTGAACGAGTGACACTCGCGAGGAAAAACTTTGCCAGCCAAAACCTCCTAGGCCCGAACATCGGTGGAGGAGGCTCTTTGTTTGCGCGCCAAACTTCCGACGCGCCGTTTGTTCATGGTAAATGTTAAAAGTTTCATTCGTGCGTAAAGAAACCCATCGCAAACGGTGAAATGAAACGTACAAACTTTAAATTAAATCCGACGGGACATGTAGATTTGCCTTGCTTGAGCGTACGACATAGAACTGAAATTGGATGGCGAACTCGGGGCGATGGGTGCGGCGCAATCCTCGCGATTCCCGTTGAATTAATCCTGATGTATCTTTTATGCAGCTCGTTTACGTGCATAAGACGGAGCTGTACGAGCTAATAATACCGACGAAAATAAATCTCCTCGCTGAACGCACGGATTTCAGAAACACCCGGTACGGATCGAGTCCGCGTTTATTCGTTGATTCTTCCAGCCATCCGGCTGCGAGCGCAGTTCAAGTAGTAAAAGGCGTCGCTCGTCAGACAGAGAGACAGCGTCCGTCCGTTTTATCCGTCCGCGGCTCTCGTATCCCGTTTTTTTTTTTTGTCTTTTTTCATCAGCCGGCACAATATAAGGCATGAAACGGATCGAACGTTGAAATTGAAGCCGGGACTATTGAAGCCGGGGTAACCAAATTCGCATCAATATTAATTACACGCACACTGATGGAAGTCTATATTTATTAACGAAAATTGACGTACTGCTCAGGTTGCGCTTGCCTGACCTTTAAAGATCGTATTTGTTTTTTGCGTATATCGGTTAAAAAGATGTACATGGGTATATTGCATACGAATGCAATGCAATATTATTTGTAAAATAACGCGTAGGAAGATAAAATAATCAATTAAAAGGAGGAAATATTAAATGTACGAGCGTCAAAATTTCATAATTATAATACAATATTTTTGAATAAAAAATAGCAGAAGGAAATTAAATATGTAAAATAAAAATTTATATATTTTCTATATTTTATTAAATATACGTGAGAAAAAAAATATATATATTTAATACTGTTATAAATAAATAAAGCATCCCCTCTTGATTAAGCAGACATTATGTTGTAAATTTATCATTGATAAGAAAAGTGATTTTTTAAGATTTAGAATTGAGAGATGTCAGCTTATCGGAAATTGCTACAGATTTGTGATACAACTTACACGCGAAATTGTAAAACTTCAATATACTTTTTACGAATCTTCCAGCGTGACCTAGATTGCTATCGACGTAATATCAAGCGTCATTGTTGCGGTTCTGTATGACTAGTCGATCACGAATATTTTTTACGTCAACACGATGCACCATATCGGTGGCAGATTAAAATTCTGTCGTCATACGAGTATGATTGCGATTTTCAGACGACTACCTGCTGCTCGAACTGTATCATATAGTCGATTTTTTTGCCTTGCTTGCTATTCAGTTCCTTCTTGTTTCACATTGTTTATCGTGTGGCAGTTTCAATTCAATTGTCGGAAAGTTTTTCCTATTTTGCTGTTCTAATAATATCCCAAAATTGCTTTAAAAATAAATTATAATTTTATTATATTATACTTTTTACCGTCTCGGTAATAAAAATAAAAATCTTATTTTTCCGTTCTAATAATATCCCAAAATTGCTTTAAAAATATCACAATTTTATTATATTATATTTTTTATCGTCTCGGTAATAAAAATAAAAATTATTATTTGCTTAATGCAAGTAATGGAAAGCTATTGTAGAATATCCAGATTGCACAATAACATGTTATAACATAAAATTAAATGCGTGTTTGAAATTTTTATCAACGCTTTTGTATATTTTATGCAATAATAGAGTAAAAATGTCCTTTCATTTACTCGGTTTAACCTGCAATTTCTACGTACATTTTTTTTTTTTTTAATATAACGAATTGTCTGTCTTATATTGATTAATATTTGAAGATTTGATCAATCTTGCGTATTTACAGAGACACGTATAATTTTATGCTTATTAAATAATGAAGTCTATTGCGTTAATTTGAGATGCAACAGCAACATGTTTATTATGATGATACGGCACAGCTCCAAATGCAGTGCCGTTTCGATGTTAATACAACGGAATTGCGTGTACGCAGCATGCCAAGATGATATGCGGCTGTGTTTCGAAATGAGAGTTAAACGCTCTGCAGATGGTTGCTATGTATTCCTATCAGATGCAATCGCAGCTCATCTGTCATATCTGCAGCGCTGTCCATTTAATCCGGGCCATTTAATCAAGAGTTGAATTCACCTTCGATAAATAATTTTATCCGTGCGGCTCTCTCAGCAAAGTTTTGCCTTTCGCATATTGAAAAGGGCGAGTTGAATTGGATCTTTTGAAATATATAATTTACAAAATATAAATCATAATATCTCTTATAAGATATATAAATGAAAGATCCATCAAAGCTCTCAATAATAAAATCGGATAGCGCAGGAATAAGAGATTTTACATTATTCATAAATTATGATTATCTAAATTCCTTCTTTTCCCCCTTTGATTTATATTTGGTTATGATTTAAAGATATCCATATAATTGCTTTTCTCGCGCCGTATCTCGATTTTCGACTCGAAATTTAATGAAGCCCCGCTAATATTTAACGAGATATGCACGTTTTCGGTTTATTCTACTAGCGTATCGGCCCTCTAATCTTAATTAGGGTCCTCCTATTGTACGGGGCTCCTATAGTCTCGGCAAATACAATGCACGCGTAACGGCCAGTGCTGCTCGCGTTCAACACGACTGGGTCAGATCTGGATCAGCAATGTTTATATGTAACGAACTGTTTACATATCATTTTGCATTGCATGCAGTCGCGTTTGCTCTTCATCAATTATTATCATCATGACCCTGAAGGGACGTAGAATACATTTTAAAAAGCGGAGTATTTTTTTATTCAGCGAAATGGCGAGATTTGTTGACGCATATTTAAAGTATTATCGAGAAAAAAACTGTGCATTTCGCGAGAAAAATTGAATTATCACTAATTTCGATATTTTACATGGATTAAAAATCTTGTTGGACCTTTGCAAATAAACACCTCTGCTTCCGAGGTATTTTACTTGTTAATGGCTTGTACTTTATGAATAGTTTGTCGACTGATTGAATAAAAAAAAAGGAAGGAGAAAAAAAATAGAAAATCGGTTTCGTACACGAGATGCTGATATACGATACGCGAGGAAATTACTACCGCGATGTAAAGGAAGGTCGGATAGGATAGGTATGTCGGTTAGGTATTGGATGATGAGTTTGCGCAGGAATACATACTAAGAAGCTCGGCGAGCGTTTGGATCTCACTTTGAGACTCTGGGTGCTGCGGCTGACACAGATAGACTATATCCACTAGGACGCAATTTCCCTCCGAGACACATGGAAGAAGGGGCAATAAAAACTGAGTTCTCTTTCCCTGAAGAAAGCCGCTCCTTGTTGAACCAAGCGCAAATGTAAGCGAAACAAGATATTGCAAATGCACTTTCTTCTGCACTTAATGCTTTTGTCTTATGACATACGCTATTTTAAAATCGTTGGATGTCCTTCGACTTCTCTTTCAACAATTTTGAAGACATCATTTAGTTTAGAAATACAATATCTGTGGATGTTGCAAATTTGCAGAGTTGCATATTGATATCGAAACTTTTCCTTCAATTTAAAAGCAGAATATTTCTAACAATCTAAGATTTTTTTCTATATATTTATATCAAAATATAATTATATTGGAATATATAATTTTTTTTTAAATATTTATATATTTATATTAAATATGTAATTTAATATGAAATTTTATATATTACAAATAATTAATATAAGAATATGTGGATGTTGCAAATTTGCAGAGTTGCATATTGATATCGAAACTTTTCCTTCAATTTAAAAGCAGAATATTTCTAACAATCTAAGATTTTTTTCTATATATTTATATCAAAATATAATTATATTGGAATATATAATTTTTTTGTTATATATTTATATATTTATATTAAATATGTAATTTAATATGAAATTTTATTATATATATTACAAATAATTAATATAAGAATATGTGGATGTTGCAAATTTGCAGAGTTGCATATTGATATCGAAACTTTTCCCTCAATTTAAAAGCAGAATATTTCTAACAATTTAAGATTTCTTTCTACATATTTATATCAAAATATAATTATATTGGAATATATAATTTTTTTATTATATATTTATATATTTATATTAAATATGTAATTCAATATGAAATTTTATATATTACAAATAATTAATATAAGAATATGTGGATGTTGCAAATTTGCAGAGTTGCATATTGATATCGAAACTTTTCCCTCAATTTAAAAGCAGAATATTTCTAACAATCTAAGATTTCTTTCTACATATTTATATCAAAATATAATTATATTGGAATATATAATTTTTTTGTTATATATTTATATTAAATATGTAATTCAATATGAAATTTTATATATTACAAATAATTAATATAAGAATATGTGGATGTTGCAAATTTGCAGAGTTGCATATTGATATCGAAACTTTTCCCCTCAATTTAAAAGCAGAATATTTCTAACAATCTAAGATTTCTTTCTACATATTTATATCAAAATATAATTATATTGGAATATATAATTTTTTTGTTATATATTTATATATTTATATTAAATATGTAATTTAATATGAAATTTTATATATATATTACAAATAATTAATATAAGAATATGTGGATGTTGCAAATTTGCAGAGTTGCATATTGATATCGAAACTTTTCCCTCAATTTAAAAGCAGAATATTTCTAACAATTTAAGATTTCTTTCTACATATTTATATCAAAATATAATTATATTGGAATATATAATTTTTTTTTATATATTTATATTAAATATGTAATTCAATATGAAATTTTATATATTACAAATAATTAATATAAGAATATGTGGATGTTGCAAATTTGCAGAGTTGCATATTGATATCGAAACTTTTCCCTCAATTTAAAAGCAGAATATTTCTAACAATCTAAGATTTCTTTCTACATATTTATATCAAAATATAATTATATTGGAATATATAATTTTTTTGTTATATATTTATATTAAATATGTAATTCAATATGAAATTTTATATATTACAAATAATTAATATAAGAATATGTGGATGTTGCAAATTTGCAGAGTTGCATATTGATATCGAAACTTTTCCCTCAATTTAAAAGCAGAATATTTCTAACAATCTAAAATTGTTTTCTATATATTTATATCAAAATAATTATATTGGAATATATAATTTTTTTGTTATATATTTATATATTTATATTAAATATGTAATTTAATAGGAAATTTTATATATTACAAATAATTAATAAGAATATGAGAGATGAGAAAAATATATAATAATTTACACGCAGCTAAAGTTTACTATTATAATTGTTCAATAATTATATTATTATTAGTTTATTAATAAATTATTTTAATATAGAGATCGCGAATTATTTAATATTAATTGCGCACACTAATATTAACTATAATTCAAAGCTCCCGGCCCATTGTAATTTTCTTTAACTATTTCCATTATTATACGATACGAGATATTACCACATTGTTTTGTGGCAAGCGAAACGCCACCGTCATTTGTACGAGAATTCTCTCGGCTTTCTCCCGCTTTTTCATGAACTGTACATCACATTAACCGTTTTTCCTTCATTCTATCTCTTTCTTTTTGCATCTTACGGCCGAACATTCCCTTTCGTTGCAATAAAAGCAAATGGAAAGTACTCAGTTATATCAGAAGCTCCTACAGGGTGTTCGTAAAGTACATCCGATAAGAGGCACTAGAGGAAAATTGTACAAAAAAAGTAACAAAATTTTAATTATTAATAAAGTATTTTTAAATATCTCATATTTATATCTGGAAAGTTAAAAAATTAAACATTTATTTCGCATGATACAACTCGTATATAAATTTCGCACAATATTCCCGCATATTAAAATTTATTGTACTTTAACAAAAAAAAAGTGTGCTCACGTATATATATGAATTATGCACGCGAATAATTTAAATTTTTCCGACGATGATTTATACGATCGCGATCGCGAAGACGGCAATGTTTTTCTACACCCCCCCGAGTTCGTCGTTTATTGCTTGCTGACGTGCACGTCGTTTCAGCAATATCCGCCCGACATTTTTTCATGTTTTATTACGCCTTCATAAATATGATTGAAAATATCATAAATGTAACACATATACACGGAGGGAGGGGAGGAGGAAGAACGACGACACAGGGCCGGGTGACATATAACAATGGTGACGAAGTTCATGACGATTTATCAAGACGTGCGTGTCAGCGACACGTATCGCGCGTCTGCCGACGAAATCCAATTTTCTACTTGGACGTGGTTAAAACGATACGGCAATTAATAATGTGTCGGACAGGTTGAACGTTACGTAGAAAGGATGGCATTCGACAGTACAAACTCAACGCCGGTGGCCGGACTCGCGGAATTGTGATCAAGACAAATGCGAATGCGGCCAAGAGATATTGTTCGCTGTCAGCAAAGTCAAGGGAAAATCAAAATAAGCGGATATGCCTCCCTGCGAGTGTGCATATCGTCGCAGCGATGTAACTCTCAAGGGCAAGTAGCATTGTCTGTCAAAACTTAAAATGGCCGACGCTTGCTTTACCATCGAGCGGTCTCTCGTTGTCTTCTGCTGCATCTTCTCCCTTCTATGAAACGATGCCTATAGCGTCTATAAGACGTTGTTTATAGGATTAAAAGCTCGGGGGATGGCACGTATAGCGTCTGAGAAAGAGATAAGAAGCATTATTTCGCACATCGTTGCGCGACTTGCCGCGCAATTGCTTGTGTATACGAATCTTGGATGCCAAGCATTCCTTTTGCCTAGATAATTCTGTATCTTGTCTTCTTTACGATATATATCTTCTTTGAATTATATTTAATTCCGTCCTGAATATCCAATCCTGATTGTTTGTTTCTCTTTTATGTTTAAAACAAAAGTTGATTCGATTATTTCGAACACTCTGAGAAAAAAATCTGATTGCGTTAAGGGTATTTTGTATGTACAATCCCAGCAAAAAGTAGCTGAAAATCAATATTGACGAATATATATATCCACTTTTGGTGTATTTTGAGTAAGAAATTGTGTGGAATATTAATTTGATCTTAGCTACAGTGCAGAAATGTATTTTTTAATATTTATTGCGTTTTTACTGAAATATTCCGAATTTTGTTAAGGAGGTATTGGAGATATATTAATCAATGAGATCGCCGTGAATTTTTAATTTAACGTTCTTAATAACATTCTAAATCGAATTATTTCAAATTTTTTTACTTGCTCCTTTAAAAGTTATTAATTTTTGAATTTTGCGATTTTAATATAGGATCTTATGTAAACGTTCAAGAGACAGGTAATAAATTATTCACAAACTATAAAAAAACAATGATAAAAAATTTCATTTTGTAATATTATATTTTTCATACTGTAAAAATGTTTCCACAAAGTTTTCAAATAATTTATTTGCTCGTTTTGAAATTATTATTAAAAAATAACTGTGATTATCGGTTTGACGCAATATTGATAAAACGTGGCAACATTTTCTTGGAAATTAAGACCTATTCGTATTAAAGAATACTTTAAAATATGATTTCGTGATTTTTAAAAAATTTTTGATCAATTAGAATTCTGCCCAACTTTAATTTTTTGATACTTTGGATTAACTTTTGAGAAGGACGGTCCGTCCAATACATCCTTAATCGAAATGATTAACTTTTGACAGAGAATTTCGTCTTGTGACAGATACATGGTTAACTTTGTTGAATTATATTTAATATCTTTTTAACCAGTTAATATTTGTATAATATTATTTGATGAAATATTTCTTCTGTATCTAAACTTTTGCAAATTTTCAACAAATTCTGAATATTATTTCCATGTGTTTTTGTCATTTGAATCGACGTAGTTATACGTTTCCCATAAGAACACATATTAATTCGGTGTAAATTAAATTCCTTATAACTTGTAAACGCTTTAGTGAATCGATTTAAAAATTGTACTGAAGATTCTAAATATATGTAAGGACATTCTGTACAATTTTCATTAAATTCTCAATATTTTGAAAATAGGTACAAAACATCCTTAATTAGAAATTTGATAGATTCAATCAGTATGTCTGTTGGAAAACGAACCAAAATTTCTTTAGGAATTACCAGATGAATATGATTAACTCCTTCACTGAAAAAAAAACTTGATTGAAAAAAGCAAAATTTGTTTTGTCCAACTAAATATATTATCCGATACGTTAAAATAAATGTAACTAAAATATTCCGAAATAATTTGTTGACAATGTAAACAAAGTTTATTCAAATCATCAAAGGGAGTTCACTACAACGATGTATAACAGAATATTTTTTTGGTAATATTCAATCAAATTTTTTTTCCGTTTTCCTATTAAATTTACCAGATTTTTTTGGTAATAATATTCAACTTACAAAAATGGCATCACTGTGTCCATGGTTAGTTTATATAACAAGAAGTTTTATAGATTCACCTAGAAAATGTTAACCAAATTCTTGATCTAAACGTTCTAGTTATAAAAAATCGAGTCTCATTGTGACAACTAGAAATTCTGCTTGGTTTAATCAAAATGCTTTCTATCAGACTACATTTTGTTGATATAATCAAACGATTTTTCTCAGTGCACAGATTCTTTTTTAATTATTTGAGCATTAATTGCCACTTAATTCCAAAGTATTTACAAATTGTCGCATCTATTCCACATTCTCTTATGAAATATATTCAAATTTTACTACTTAAATAAGGCGTCTAAACTCTTGCTGAAAAATAAATAATAATTTCGATTTTGCTGATATTTTTATTTTGCACAGAGAAGTTTATTGTGATCCGTAATTCTTTCACTTTTCTATTGTTAAGGATGTATTGGAGATATATTACAATCAATGAGATTGCCGTGAATTTTTAATTTAACATTCTTAATCGTCATGAATTATTTCAAATTTTTTTACTTGCTCCTTTAAAAGTTATTAATTTTTGAATTTTGCGATTTTAACATAGGATCTTATGTAAACATTCAAGAGACAGGTAATAAATTATTCACAAACTATAAAAAAATAATGATAAAAATTTCATTTTGTAATATTAGTTTCTTCATACATGTAAAAATGTTCCTACAAAGTTTTAAGGATGTATTGGAGATATATTACAATCAATGAGATCGCCGTGAATTTTGAATTTAACATTCTTAATAACATTCTAAATCGTCATGAATTATTTCAAATTTTTTTACTTGCTCCTTTAAAAGTTATTAATTTTTGAATTTTGCAATTTTAACATAGGATCTTATGTAAACGTTCAAGAGGCAGGTAATAAATTATTCACAAACTACAAAAAGCAATCATAAAAATTTCATTTTGTAATATTATATTCTTCATACATGTAAAAATGTTCCTACAAAGTTTTAAGGATGTATTGGAGATATATTACAATCAATGAGATCGCCGTGAATTTTTAATTTAACATTCTTAATAACATTCTAAATCGTCATGAATTATTTCAAATTTTTTTACTTGCTCCTTTAAAAGTTATTAATTTTTTAATTTTGCGATTTTAATATAGGATCTTATGTAAACGTTCAAGAGACAGGTAATAAATTATTCACAAACTATAAAAAAACATGATAAAAATTTTATTTTGTAATATTCTTCATACATGTAAAAATGTTTCCACAAAGTTTTCAACGATTTACTTGCTCGTTTTGAAATTATTATTAAAAAATAATTGCGATTATCGGTTTGACGCAATATTGATAAAACATGGCAATATCTTCTTGGAAATTAAGACCTATTCATATTAAAGAATACTTTGAAGTATGATTTCGTGATTTTAAAAAAATTGTTCATCAACTAGAATTCGTGTTCTGCCCAACTTAAATTTTTTCATACTTTAGATTAACTTTTGAGACATTCCGTCCAATACATCCTTAAAGCTGAATGGCATATTGTTGGAGCAACATGATTATTTGAGATTCGTTTTAGACTAGAGCGTTATATACGTCGCACTTGCAGGTATGCGAGTCACGAAAATTGAGAGAAAACATTGTTGTCGACCATACCTTGAAGCATATACCGATATGGTGGCAAATGTGCACGACAAAGGCATGTGTACAGCGTATACGGCATAAAGTATACATACCGTATGCATACTCTTTGTTGCACCTGACTGCACTTATGCACTTGCCGGCATCATAACCACGTTACATTATGCGTTTGCGGAGACAACGTAATGCGATAAGGGGGTTTTCGTCATGGTGTAATGTAAAACCGAGATCATAATATAACATTTTGCTGTCGGGGAACCCCCGGCTTCTCAACGTCCCATCAACGAAATTGTTTATGGCGCCGGCGGTACGGGCAGAAAATCCCCGCTGACGAGATTCAAGATCGTCAAAACGCGATTCGCGGCTCCCGTCAACGTCTTTTTTATTCAGTTTAAAATGTAATAAGATTGTTTGTCGGAACTTTTTAATCACAAAAGTTTAATAAGTTGGTCCCGGGGAAATAAAACGCGGCAATTTTTGTGGTCGGCAAAGTGCTTGGAATAAGTTTTCCAATTTTACTTTCCACGTGTTACGCCACGCGTTCCCGTTTTGTTTAATTCCTTCTGTAATTGATGTTACCTAAGAGGGAATCTCTTTCTCTCGGGCGCGCATATTCGAAGAAAGAATATTCAAACTTTTTTAATATGCATCCAGATGATCGTGTACATGTAATACGCTCTTTGGTTTTTATTTTTGTAAACGATGTACGATGCGTCGGAATAACAATTTTCGAAAAAGGCGTTTGTCGGAGAAAATTTCAGAGATGAATTTCTCTCCCGTACAAGCCACGTGTTTGTTTACGCCGATCAATGTAACGGATCATTATCTCGAATCTAGGACACATATGTTATGTGCTAATCCTGAAACGGGTACGTGTATAAGGCACGATAATCTTAAAGGTAGCCGTGTACGCGGAGGCGTTTACTCCGAAATCCAATGTCTTCGGGCGATCATGCAATATGCGTTCTCAATGCTTTGACATACCCAGAGGTTATCCGCGCGTGTAATTGGTCCGAAATCCGACAGTTTGTCAAGCAGTAGTCCGGAAATGGATCCATCATATCCCATTAATCATAGTCACTTAATACGATAATCACGAGATATCATCGGCATACGCATCTAGATCGTACACGTCATAATTGATGTAATCCAGATGACTTTGACATTTCCTTAAACGTGTGTGTGTGTGTGAGATAACGCGTTATACATATATCAAATTTTAAGATCCTGCATAAAAATCTATGCGTGTGTACGTCTAAAGTGCACGTGAGTACGTGTATCGAGTTATAAAATTAAATAAAACAAATTGTTAAAGATGTCAGACTCAACGAATATAAAATTAAATATAACTAGACAGTAAAAAATTTTGTGTTAAATTTAACATATTTCACATGTCCCAATTTATCCACTCTAATTTTAATGTTAATTTAACAGAAGACAAGTATGTAAATAAATAACACAAGTAATATGTTTAAAAATTAAACAAAAGTGTAACACTTAAATTTTATCTGAAATAAAGTTTATGTTAAATTAACATATTTATAATGTTAAATTTAATTAAAAGAAAATGTTATTCTTACATTTTTTAGATTGATAAATAACGGAAGAGATATGTCGATTTAACATATGAAACCTGTTATAGAGAGAAAAATAACACAACTTATCTGTTCATTTTAACATATAACTTATTTCATCAAAAATTCGTGCATTTACATATTAATTGTGTTATTTTAATTCTTAGAAATCTCGGTGAATATTAACTCAACGCAGAAATGTCAAAATAACACAACGATAATATGTTACATTAACATAAGAGTATGTCAAAAATTTAACACAAAAATTTTTACACGAGAAAATTTCAACAGAAATACAAAATGTTTTTTACCGTGTAGTATAATTGGCAATAAGAGTCTAGTGTGGTTAAGATAAATTTGTTATAAAGTTCAAATAAAGATATTCATTAAATAAACATAAATATAAATGATTCGCACATAAATATAAACGTTTCGACCCTATTTTTGGGTCATCTTCAGCGCAACAAGAAAGCGGATTAAACAATCTTTTACTATTGTTTTAATTAAAATTATTGTAATAATTGACTGTATAATCCGCCTTCTTGTTGCGCTGAAGATGACCCAAAAATAGGATCGAAACGTTCGCGAATCATTTATATTTATGTTTATTTAATCTGAATATCTTTATTTGAATTTTATAATAAATTTATCTGTGTAATATTAACCACACTAGACTCTTATTGCCAATTATACTAGTTATATTAAATAAAACAAGTAATTGAATTTTGTTATAAAAAGGAAATGTGTTAATACATTAAACAATATATAAATATTTTTTAAATAAAAAAGGATATATTATATATAATAAAAATTTCTATTTTGTATAAGGAATTAAAAAAAATTTTGAAATATACTACATTTGTTTGTATTCACAACAATATGTGTATTAAAAATCATGAAATTAGATGGTATGATAGTATCTTTTGATTGATATTCATGGCGATTCGCCGATATTAATCGGTGTTTAAAAGTTCTGCGTCCACGAGGAAATAATTTTCTCATAGCTAGGAAGAGTAATTTATGTATTTGAATTTCCAATGGACTAGAGCGTTTGATTTGGAAACATACACTTGTCGAATTGCATTTATTATATTGTATCATTGATATTTAAAAAGGTATCTGTTTGCATACTTTGATATTTTTAGAATTAAATTGTTACGGATACTTTAAAATATTTATTATTCTCTCTCTCTTTTCTCTTTTCTCTATCTAATACGGTCTTTTCTACAAGTATGGGGAGCTTGAAAGTTTAAATGGTACTAACTACGATAACTACTACCACGATCACATTTGTAAAAGCTTAAGGAAATGGAACGGTGGGAACTTCTGAACCGCTTTTTGGGATTCTACACATGCATGTGTGTACATACACACAGAAAAAAGGATTCTTGTTTTGAAAATATATTTAGTTTTAACATGGAAATCTTGAAATGAGATTATATTATGTTAATTAAGGAAAAATATAATTGCTTGAATAATTGCTTACTTGAATAAAGCCATTTTATATAGTTCAATCAAGAAAATATATTCTTATAATTTAAGATTTAATTTTCTTGAACGGAAAAGAAACAATGTTAGATAGAAAATAACATTTTTAAGTCAAAGATTATAATTTTCTCAAAGTAGAATTAAATAATTATATATTCTTGATGGTGACAATTACAATATTAAAAATAAGACTATAATATTATTGAAATTTAAAATTATTAAATTCTTCGAAAATGATATATGTATGTATAAAACGATGTATATTTGTAAAAAAAAAGGACATTCTTGTTTTGAAAATATATTTAGTTTTAACGTGGAAATCTTGAAATGAGATTATATCGCGTTAATTAAAGAAAAAATATAATTGCTTGAATAATTGCTTACTTGAATGAAGCCATTTTATATAGTTCAATCAAGAAAAATATATTCTTATGATTTAAGATTTAATTTTCTTGAATAGAAAAGAAACAATGTTAGATAGAAAATAACATTTTTAAATCAAAGATTATTATTTTCTTAAAGTAGAATTAAATAATTATATATTCTTGATGGTGACAATTACAATATTAAAATAAGACTATAATATTGTTTGACTATGATTGAAAATTAAAACAAAATTCACAAATAAAAGATGATTAAAAAAATATATATCTTTAAGAAACAATAATTTATTTTGTTATCAAAAGTTTTATATTTCAATAACGATATAATAAATTTAATTCATTTCTTTTCCCCTCGAGAAATAAATAAATAAATGTATGAAAGTAAATTTGTAACGGAATATTCATCTATTGAAATTTTTATTGTGTTACGTATAAGAATTATAAAACCATCGTAAAACTCGTTAATCTTTGCGTTATTATTTACAGATTTGAAATTTGTACATCGAAATTATATCGTGTATCGCGTATTATAAATATTATATTATTGAATGAAACATTATATTATGATATTCAAATTATTGAAAGATTTAGAGATGCGAAGATAAATCGCTGAAGCTTCTGAAATTCCGGAAAATCAATTTCTAAGCACTCACTTCGTGTACGTGGCATACAAGATAGAGCACCTCTCTCTATCGTCTTCCTCTTTACCTGTTGCTCTATGAAATCGGAACCCAAAAAATCTTGATCATTCTATATAACATCACTTTATATTCATTTAACGCGGCTTTATCAGAGATTAGACAGATTTTTTATTCCAGATTTCATAGAATATTCAATGTTTCAAATAAAGTTAGTTAATATAAAATTAATCAATTTAAAAAGTTAGATTATACAATTTCTCAACCGCAATTATTTTAATAAAAGAATAAAATTAAATTATATAATTAAATCATAATAGCTTAATAACAATAAACATATTATTTATTAAACATATTTTGTAAAAAGTAGTATTAACAGAAGACGGAATATTCCATTTTGAACGTTTCTATTCAAATGCAATCCACAGAGTTGCAAATTTGTAATTCAAGCATATACATATAGTAATGTTCGTACATCTTGAAATTTAGTTTACAGAATAGTGAGTACAGAATATCCGCTTGTTAAATTCGCGAAAGCCCCGAGTTTATTTTTCGTATAAAATGGAAATTTGGAAAATTGACCATTAGCATATATCAACGTTGCACAACGATATTTTGAATAAAGTAGCAATTTGTTGAAAAATGTCGATGTGGACGGTTTATTCGCTAGATATATTTACCTTTTTTTTTTGATAAAATATAGGTCATATAAAAGTAATCAATTATATCAAGATTTACATTCAAAAATGGAAAAGATTCATATCAATATAAAACATTTTTCTACAATAATACCATCAAAACAGTTATTAATGTTTTTTTGTTATTATAATAATACAAACAGTATTTTATTGAAACTGTTTCCTTCTATAATACTTACATTTCATTTTTATTTTATTATATTTTATTATATTTCAGTTTCAAAAGTAAGATAGTTAAGTCTAGTGTTAAAACATTCCAAAATTAGAAAAGCAGCATAAAAATTTTAATGACGTAAATAATACGTTTCACTAGAAATGTTGGAGCTCACTTTAACTATTGGAAAATTTAGTAAACTAACATCCAACATTAATGTGGTTGTTGAGAAAAATATTTTTATATAGTACGTATGCATGTTTCTTTCTTATGCTGTTTTTATTTAACCGAAAATCTTTTTTAATTTTGTATTAATTGAAATTATTTTATTATTTTATTATTTTTATTTACAAAATATTAATAAAATTTTTTTATTTTGTACATTGCAAAATTGCATGTATAATTATATTATAGATTTATCGCATTTTATATTAACAATTACTTATATAATTAATAGAAAAATTAATAGAAAAATGTGAAATATTTCTTTCGACGTGAAAGGGCACCGATTGTTAAATTTCATGTTCTTGAAACTCAGCAGCTGTGAGTTTGTTAAGTGAAGTAAAAGAGAAACGCTAATCGTTAATTCGATATACTTCCTTATAGTAAAAGTCTCGTGACTGCAATTCACTAGTTTTCGTCAGTGAATTGCGAACGAAAGCGGCCAATGAGAGCAACGCAACAGGTATTCCGATGTAATACGATATTACTCTTCACTAGTTCTCGATTTGTCGTTGAAGTGGATATAACAAGTTTTTCCAACGATTTTACAAAATCCAGAGACTTTTGTATTGATTCAATTATCGTTGCTTTAATTTGAAATATAACTATCACAATCTCGATTAACCTGAGAATTTCTCAATGGATACAACGATAATGAATCGAAGATTGGCCAATATGCGGCATTTAAGATAATGGAATGTATCTGTCTGCGTGAAAGATGTATCACGAGATATGTTATTTATTTCAAGTGCTCAGATTAAGGACAATCAAGTATCAGCGATGACATTATACGGTATGAATATTGAAAAGCTCATTAAAGCCATTAGCTCCGTGAGTTAATAACACGTCGTTCAAGTGATAAGCTGTCGTTGCTAAAGACAGATTTCTCAATACATGAAGTTTATAAAATCCTTCATGCATGATGCCAAATATTAAACAAATTATTATAACAAGTAATAATTTTTATATTTGCCAAGATAATTTAAAACAATATTATTTCTGTTTGCAAAAGTATTTTACTTTTTTGTCATTATTAATTACATAATAAATAAAGAGAGATAAAGAGAAAATTAGGAAAATTATACAATTAATTTCTCTACTTTTCTTTTTCTTATTTTTCTTATAGAAATATAATTACACAAAATTAGCTGTTACTCGTCGTTTTACTTTAAAATAAAATTTTTCATGAAAAGAGAAAATTTCTTTTATTTACAGATTTCTTTTCACTTAGATTGTTAATTTTTTTCGCAACTGATAATCGATAGGATTTTAGCAAGCAATTAGGAAAATTATACAATTAATTTCTCTACTTTTCTTTTTCTTATTTTTCTTATAGAAATATAATTACACAAAATTAGCTGTTACTCGTCGTTTTACTTTAAAATAAAATTTTTCGTGAAAAGAAAAAATTTCTTTTATTTACAGATTTCTTTTCACTTAGATTGTTAATTTTTTTCGCAACCGATGATCGATAGGATTTTAGCAAGCAATTAGGAAAATTATACAATTAATTTCTCTACTTTTCTTTTTCTTATTTTTTTATAAAAATATAATTACACAGAATTAGCTGTTACTTTTTACTTTAAGATACAATTTTTCATGAAAACAAAAAATTTCTTTTATTTACAGATGTCTTTTTTACTCAGATTGTTAATTTTTTTTCGCAACCGATAATCGATAGAATTTTAACAATGAATGCTTAAGATAAATCTCGATGATATCTAAAATGTTTTACTTTTTTGTCATTATTAATTACATAATAAATAAAGAGAGATAAAGAGAAAATTATACAATTAATTTTTCTACTTTTCTTTTTCTTATTTTTTTATGGAAATATAATTACACAAAATTAGCTGTTACTCATCTTTTAAAATAAAATTTTTCATGAAAAGAAAAATTTCTTTTATTTACAGATTTCTTTTTACTCAGATTGTTAATTTTTTTCGCAACCGATGATCGATAGGATTTTAGCAATGAATGCTTAAGATAAATCTCGATGATATCTAAAATATTTTACTTTTTTGTCATTATTAATTACATAATAAATAAAGAGAGAATTAGGAAAATTATATAATTAATTTCTCTACTTTTCTTTTTCTTATTTTTCTTATAGAAATATAATTACACAAAATTAGCTGTTACTCATCTTTTTACTTTAAAATAAAATTTTTCATGAAAAGAAAAAAATTTATTTACAGATGTCTTTTTACTCAGATTGTTAATTTTTTTCGCAACCGATGATCGATAGGATTTTAGCAATGAATGCTTAAGATAAATCTCGATGATATCTAAAATATTTTACTTTTGTCATTATTAATTACATAATAAATAAAGAGAGATAAAGAGAAAATTATACAATTAATTTCTCTACTTTTCTTTTTCTTATTTTTCTTATAGAAATATAATTACACAGAATTAGCTGTTATTTTTTACTTTAAGATAAAATTTTTCATGAAAAGAAAAAATGTCTTTTATTTACAAATTTCTTTTTACTCAGATTGTTATTTTTTTTCGCAATCGATGATCGATAGCATTTTAACAATGAATGCTTAAGATAAATCTCGATGATCTAAAATATTTTACTTTTTTGTCATTATTAATTATATAATAAATAAAGAGAGATAAAGAGAAAATTAAGAACATTATACAATTAATTTCTCTACTTTTCTTTTTCTTATTTTTATAGAAATATAATTACACAGAATTACCTGTTATTTTTTACTTTAAGATAAAATTTTTCATGAAAACAAAAAATGTCTTTTATTTACAGATGTCTTTTTACTTCGCAACCAATGATCAATAGGATTTTAGCAATGAACGCTTAAGATAAATCCCGATGATATCTAAAATAAATAAATGACGATTTAAAAAAGCGATTTAGCCGAGAGATATTAAGAACCGTACAATTTCGTGTAGTGCAATTTCTAGTAGGACTGACGCGCGTACCAGATTAATCACATACGAGATGCTCGCGAGGCGCGTGGATGACGTTCCGGGCGTAACTCACGGCATGACGAGCCAGCATTCACCTCGTTCTCGTCATCCCTCTTCGCGGACCCCATTCGCGGCATGATCCGAACGGCTATCCCGATGTGGATCATTGCTCGCATAATCGTTCGCGCAGCACGAACGCCCACGCGATCGTTATCGTCGTGATCCACGCGACGATTATCGCGTGACGTGCGGTTCGTTGTCCGCGATAATTCTAAAAGCACGGCTCATTTGCGGCGTAGATGCATGGGATGCAATCGTGTCGCAGTTGTACATATCGCGAATAGCGAAGCCCCTCGGTCTAAAATCGACGGATCGGTGGATTTCGATCGATTTAAACGAATAGGAGGAAGGAAGCCGGGGATCCTTTATTCCCCGCGCAAATGTTTTATCGGAGCATTTTCCGGTTTCATAAATCTGCAGTCTGAAGCGTTCTTGATTCAAAGAGCATGAGATTACTTTCGATCTGAAATATGATGTGAAATATAGTATCTCTAGATGTATAGGTTCTTGAGGTGAATACTGCACGATTATTCGTGTTATATACAGGGTGAGCCATTTTAATTAACGCACGCAGTTATTTCGGAAACGAAGCATTTTGAAAATGTTCAGACAAAAGTTTTATGGTTTCGAGGGGGCCATAAGATGGTATCATTGGTTTGACCTTGAAGAGTCATTTGAAGGTCACGTGAAGATCATCTCAATTTTTTTAAATGGCACTCCCTACTTTTTATTACATATTCTTGTAGCTGACCTCGAGGGCTTTCCAAACACTATAATTAAATGTTTTTCATTGTACTTTCGAGTTATAAGGCTTGAAATAATATCGTAATTTACATAAACCATAAAATATCTAGTAAAATATTCATTTTTTCGGTTACCTTAATATATTTATGTACAAAATAATGGGGGAATCAATTGGTAAAGAAAACATAGTTGTTTCGAAGAAGAAATATGTAATTTGCAATTAACAATTACATATTTCTTCTTCGAAACAACTATGTTTTTTCTTTACACCAATTGATTCCTCCCATTATTTTGTACATAAAAATATTAAGGTAAGATAATCGGAAAATAAATATTTTACTAGTTATTTTATGGTTTATGTAAAATTAAGATATTATTTCAAGCCTTATAACTCGAAAAGTACTTAATGAAAAAACATTTAATTATGTTAGTGTTTCGGAAAGCTCTCGAGGTAAGCTACAAGAATATGCAATAAAACATAGGGATTGCAATTTAAAAAAATTGAAGTGACCTTCACATAACCTTCAAATGACTCTTCAGTGTCAAACCAATGATACCATCTTATGGCCCCCTCGAAACCATAAAACTTTTGTCTGAAACATTTTTCTCTAAAATGCTTTGTTTCCGAAATAATTGCGTGCGTTAATTAAAATGGCTCACCCTGTATATATGTTTCTTGTCTTTCGCGATGCGTAGAAAAATTCATTCAATTCTGATCTTATAATTGTGTATATGGATTAAAAAAATCTATCGAGATATATTTAAACATTAAATATGTCATTTCTACAAAAATATTTAACGTGCTTTTCATATCTTTTAAAAAGCGTCTGCGGGAATTTTTATTTTCTCTTTTATTACTCCATGACCCAGTATCTATTTAATATCTTGGTAGCTAATGTAAACGAAAAAATCGAAGAGAAAATATATACTTCTTCATGAAACATTTACATTTTTCTTTATGAAATGTTTTCGAAAGAGCGTTTTTGCCTTTCGAATCGATTCGAATCGACAAAACGTAGAAACATTTGGATTTCGCGCGACTCCATCATTTTCTGATGAGAGTGGAAAGGGAGAATTTTCATACAAATTTTCCAAAATAGTCGTCAAACAACCTTTTCCTATGTCATGTGTTAAAATTCGATTGGATGCAATTTACGTGAAATTCGAAATGATAGAAAGAGTTAGTGAATATAAGTGAAAAGTTTATTGACATTCACACGCGATTTCGATGACGTGAATAAAACGGTACTCGCTTCTCTCAATTAATTGTAGTAATCCATCCATTCTATTTTTCCATTTTTTTCCATTTGGAATATCCAAAGCCCTGCGATTCCATTGCGAATGATTTTTGAGAATTCTATAAAATTATAATGGAGAATTGACATCGTGATGTCGACCGCATTATTGAATTACAGTTCAACAGGACTTTGTGTCTTGAATCGAACTCAATTCTTCTAATCTTTTTGATTTCAAATCCAAAAGTTCGCCCACAGAATTGCTCTAGCATGCTACAATTTTGACAAAAATAAAATCCTTAAAAAGAAGTATTTTGACAATATTTAAAGTACCTTAACTTTGAAAAATATACTTGAAAATAAAATTAATTATTAAATATAATTAATAGGGTTATAGGGAAGTCTTAAAAGTGTGATTACATTTTAATAAATTTCAAAAATTCAAGGGAATAAAATATTTTCAAAATGACAATTTTGACAAAAATAAAATCCTTAAAAAGAAGTATTTTGGCAATATTTAAAGTACCTTAACTTTGAAAAATATAATTAATTTTTGAAAATAAAATTAATTATTAAATATAATTAATAGGTTATAGGGAAGTCTTAAAAGTGTGATTACATTTTAATATAAATTTCAAAAATTCAAGGGAATAAGATATTTTCAAAATGGAAATAAAACCAGTAAAAATGTTACATGACGCTTATGAATCTATATAAATCCATAATTAAATTTCAAAGAATGAATGGTGAATGAATGAATCTGCGCGCATCTTTTGCATTAATTCGAAAAAAAAATATTTTTTGTCAATTTGTTTTTCAAAAATTATTGTTTAATAATATCAAAATTTATATCTCACTCGAATCATACATTTATTCACTCCCTACTTTCTCGCCTATCTTCTCCTTTCGTCAAATCATTTTTACCTGCTCGTTGTACTCAGTTATTTATCTCTATGTCATCTCATGTAACATCCCAACACTATACTATCTGCATTTTAAAAGTTTCACCTTGTTTCATTATTTCTTGAATTTTATGTTAAACTTAAAAGTACCTTGTTCCAAATTTCTTGAATTTTCTGTTAAACTATTATTAGATTCTTTTGAGATCTCATAGATCTATAATTATATTTTTTCTCAAAGTCAAAACATACCTTTTCAGAGATGTACATCATTTTTTTCAAAATTATAACATGTTAGAAGGATATTATGCGGTTAAATTTAGCATCAAAAAATCTACAAGATACGATAAATTGAATTCAGATGGCAAAAAATTAAATTTTATCATATTATTACACAAAAAAACAAGTGTCAAATAAAAACTTATATACTTAAATTAATGTGTTTATTGTTCGTATATACGCAACAATCTTTTTGAAGAAGAATTTAATAATTTTAAATTTCAACAATATTATAGTCTTATTTTAATATTGTAATTGTTATCTCAAAAATATATAATTATTTAATTCTACTTTAAGAAAATTATAATCTTTGATTAGAATAGAATTATATCTTTGATTTGAAAATGTTATTTTCTACATTGAGAACAAATCTGGATGCATTAATTAGAATTTGGGTAGATTCAACCAGTATGTCTGTTGGAAAATGGACCAGAATACTTGTAGGAATTATCAGGTGAATCTGATTAATTTCTTAATAAATTTGTTACATACAGAAAAAAAAATGTCAAATCAAAACTTATATACTTAAATTAATGTGTTCATTGTTTCGAATATACGCAACAATTTATAATCTTCTTAGAAGAATTTAATAATTTTAAATTTCAACAATATTATAGTCTTATTTTAATATTGTAATTGTTATCTCAAGAATATATAATTATTTAATTCTACTTTAAGAAAATTATAATCTTTGATTTAAAAATGTTATTTTCTATCTAACATTGTTTCCTTTCCATTCAAGAAAATTAAATCTTAAATCATAAGAATATATTTTTCCTGATTGAACTATATAAAATGGCTTCATTCAAGCAAGCAATTATATTTTTCTTTAATTAACGCAATATAATCTTATTTCAAGATTTCCATGTTAAAATTAAAGATATTTTCAAAATAAGAATGTTCTCTTTTTCTGAGTAAATTTTATCATATTATTAGTTTACTACAACTCGAAGAATTCGTGATTATATTAAAGATAATTCGATAATCGGCGACAAACGCGAGTATGGATTTTGCGTACGATACAGTTAGATGAATAGTTGCGGCACAATTACGAAGCTTTCCTTCGTTATGCACGAGTACATCAGTCATTGTCGTCTCTAAAATGAATTTCCCCGAGTTTGTATAATTTTCACAAATAAGCAGATATTCTCTCGAGGAATTTGTCGCATATCCCGCCGCAAGTATAATTATATTAAATATCAAACAATAATTTAATATCGCTCATATCATTGTCAAACGCTTCGAATATTTAATTCGGAGATAATCAATCCCGGTGCACAACTTTTCGTACGCGACGGAAAGATGATAAATGAACAAAAATATCCCCGTCAAAATGTACGATAAACAAACAAATGAAAAATGAAAAATAAAAAAGTAAAATATGAAAAATAAAAAAATAAAATAAAAATGAAAAATAAAAAAATAAAATATTAATTCGCTCTGCGTTATACGATACAAGATTTCCTCTCGAAAGCAGGTGAGACGGAAAGACGGACAGCTCCAATGACGGTCCTCGCTTTTCCTTCTTTTTTTTTAGTTACGCGTGCGATGCGGTTGATGAAAAATGAGATGCGAAAATGTCGACTCATAAAACTTTCAGTCGCCCGGGTCTTGGTTTTCCTTGGCGAATAAGCGGATCCGGAAGACGGTCCGCTTGACTAATCGCTGCGTTAGAATTCCACGAGGAGGCTAATGCGCGATTACGTGGATCCGTGCACATTGATATCCGGTTCTGCTTCCTCCCTTCCCTCTCTCTCTTTCGCTCTGCTTATCGGTCAACATTAGCCTAATGCAACTATAAGCATCTGGCAGCCGTTGCAGCGCAACGAAGAATGAAGCTGTACCAAAAGCATTACCATAAACCTAATTACACTGGGAGTATCGCGGCATGCCACTTGTAACGTCGCGTGAACATTGTAATGTTCTCGCGCCAAAAGCACCACCAGGCAAGACAAACACGCCTGCGCGACGTTAAGTTCTCGCGTATAATTAATTAAACGCGAGATGACAGACACTTCGCTGTCAGAGCGTGTATATAGTATACAATAATAGCTCCTTTAGCCGGTTTGTGCGCGCGTGCACCGGAAACTTCGGAACAATATACATAGCTCACATATCAGAAAATGTAACAGAGGCGTTACGATGACGCTTGTTGCTTGTTAGCGGTATACGAGAGTGGCATAATCATGCACTTAGAGAGATTAATGCGCGGAACATAGGAAACTCTGGCACCGAGTACATGGAGTTTTCGATAATTTCGCGTAAATATTTTAATAATGGGTATAACTAAGATGATTTTTTTCTTTTAAATTGTCGTAAACGCTAATTAATGTTTGATAAAGATTTCCATTTCTGTAATTAATAGAGATGCAATTAAGGATGCTTTGTATCTATTTTCAAAATTGAGAATTAAATTGACAAACCCGCTTTGTACCTATTTTCAAAATATTGAGAATTTAATGAAAATTGTATAGAATGTCCTTACATATGTTTAGAATCTTCAGTATAATTTTTAAATCAATTCACTAAAGCGGTCACAAAAGTTATAAGGATTTTAATTTGCATCGAATTAACATGTGTTCTTATGGGAAACGTATAACTACGTCGATTCAAATGACAAAAACACATGGAAATAATATTCAGAATTTGTTTAAAACTTGCAAAAGTTTAGATACATAGGAAATATTTGGTCAAATATTATTATACACATACTACAATTGATTAAAAAGATATTAAATATAATTCAATAAAGTTAGCCATGTATCTGTCACAAGACGAAATTCTTTGTCAAAAGTTAATCATTTCGATTAAGAATGTTTTGTACCTATTTTCAAAATATTGAGAATTTAATGAAAATTGTACAGAATGTCCTTACATATGTTTAGAATCTTTAGTACAATTTTTAAATCGATTCACTAAAGCGTTCACAAATTATAAGGATTTTAATTTATCGAATTAACATGTGTTCTTATGGAAAACGTATAACCACGTCGATTCAAATGACAAAAATACATAGAAATAATTCAGAATTTGCTTAAAATTTGCAAAAGTTTACATACAGAGGAAATATTTGGTCAAATAATATTATACAATACAAGTATTAACTGATTAAAAAGATATTAAATATAATTCAACGAAGTTAGTCATGTCACAAGACGAAATTCTCTGTCAAAAGTTAATCATTTCGATTAAGAATGTTTTGTACCTATTTTCAAAATATTGAGAATTTAATGAAAATTGTATAGAATCCTTACATATGTTTAGAATCCTTAGTACAATTTTTAAATCAATTTATTAAAGCGTTCATAAGTTCTAAGGATTTTAATTTGTACCGAATTAATATGTGTTCTTATGGGAAACGTATAACTACGTCGATTCAAATGACAAAAACACATGGAAATAATATTCAGAATTTGTTTAAAATTTGTAAAAGTTTAGATACATAGGAAATATTTGGTCAAATATTATTATACACGTACTGATTAAAAAGATATTAAATATAATTCAATAAAGTTAGCCATGTATCTGTCACAAGACGAAATTCTTTGTCAAAAGTTGATCATTTCGATTAAGAATGTTTTGTACCTATTTTCAAAATATTGAGAATTTGATGAAAATTGTACAAAATGTCCTTACATATGTTTAGAATCCTTAGTACAATTTTTAAATCAATTCACTAAAGCGTTCACAAGTTATAAGGATTTTAATTTGCATCGAATTAACATGTGTTCTTATGGGAAACGTACAATCACGTCGATTCAAATGACAAAAACACATGGAAATAATATTCAGAATTTGTTTAAAATTTGTAAAAGTTTAGATACATAGGAAATATTTGGTCAAATATTATTATACACGTACTGATTAAAAAGATATTAAATATAATTCAATAAAGTTAGCCATGTATCTGTCACAAGACGAAATTCTTTGTCAAAAGTTAATCATTTCGATTAAGAATGTTTTGTACCTATTTTCAAAATATTGAGAATTTAATGAAAATTGTACAAAATGTCCTTACATATGTTTAGAATCTTTAGTACAATTTTTAAATCAATTCACTAAAGCGTTCACAAGTTATAAGGATTTTAATTTGCACCGAATTAATATGTGTTCTTATGGAAAACGTATAACTACGTCGATTCAAATGACAAAAATACATGGAAATAATATTCAAAATTTGTTTAAAATTTGCAAAAGTTTAGATACAGAGGAAATATTTGATGAAATAATATTATAAAAGTACTGGTTAAAAAGATATTAAATATAATTCAATGAAGTTAGCCATGTATCTGTCACAAGGCGAAATTCTCTGCCAAAAATTAATCATTTCGATTAAAAAAATTCGGAATATTTCAGTAAAAACGTAATAAATATTAAAAAATACATATCTGCACTGTAGCTAAGATCAAATATTCCACACAATTTCTTACTCGAAATACACCAAAAGTGGATATATTCGTCAATAATGATTTTCAGCTACTTTTTGCTGAGATTGTACATACAAAACATTCTTAATAGAATAGATTTTTACGTTATCGTTATGAACAGAACGCGTGTAATAATAAAAGTGGCATTCGTCTATATTTATTTTGAAGCTATTCTGTCGTTACCTTCACTGTCCACTTAACACTCTTATACTCGCGTACGTATTTAACTTCAAGGAAATCAGTTATACCGCAACATTCTATCTTTGTAACCTTTAGAAAATCTATCTACAATAATTAGACCTGCTGTACTGGATTATTATATTACACAATATATTGACAAAATTTACCTTTTTCTTTGCGACCTGAATCCAACCTATTTTTTGTAGATTCTTTTATGCTGGATCCAAACCGATCGCACGTTATAATTTTGAGAAAAATGGAATTCTTAAAAAGAATTCTTTGACAATATTTAAAGTAACTTTGGAAGCAAACATAATTCATAGACTTATGATGTCTCAAAAGAATCATCAATAATTACACTTTAATTTGAAAAAATTTAACACAACGAGATATTTTGACGTAACATAAAAATAAATAATTGAATGCAACGAGCAGATAGATGAAAGTGAATGATTCGAGTGAGATAACGTAAATTTTTTTTAAATAATGATTCTTTAAAAACAAATTGATAAAAATGATTTTTACTAATCTTGAACTAATCCAAAAGATATGTACGGATCATCCTTCTATCATTTTACTCTTTTCGATTTATCTCCAAGATTATTCGAGATATTAATAAATACTTTATATAAAAATTTCATGGACTTCGAGTGAGATAACGTAAATTTTTTTTTAAATAATGATTCTTTAAAAACAAATTGATAAAAATGATTTTTACTACTTATCTTAAACTAATCCAAAGGATATGTACGGACTATCCTTCTATCATTTTACTCTTCTCGATTTATCTCCAAGATTATTCGAGATATTAATAAATGCTTTATATAAAAATTTCATGGACTATCATAGTTTGGCTATAAGTCTATAAATTAATAAGCATCAGTATGAAAATATTACGTAACATTCTCATACTGTATTATCTCCATTTTGAAAATATCTTGTTCCCTTAATTATTTTAGATTTTATAAAGTGTATTGTTTTCCTTGAATAAATTTATTAATTATATTTACTTTCAAAGTTATAATACTCTAAATATTACATAAAACATTCATTTTTAAATCATCTTTCTACTCTATTTTTTCTCAAAATTGTGACGCAGAGCAATTCTGCGGCTGGATTTGAATTTAATATAAAAAAAAAATTACAAAAAATAATGGATTCGATTCAAATCGCAAAATTCTGTTATTTCCGAGCAATCTAAAGGAAGCATTTGCATATTAATCTCATCGAGTTAACACGTTTGTTTACTTTTAATTCGGCGTTATCTATACATGAGTGTGCGAGCGTACTTGAATAAAACCGAGCATAATCTTGCGATCGGTTCGAGCAACGTAATGCTGGAGGCCAGATGCGGATAGGCGACTTTTTTATCGGTGTTGTCGAAAACTTATATTCATGCACCTATTCAAGCTAAAGTCCCAGCTGTTGCCTTTTATCGATATACATGGCACGTTTTGGAAAAACTTCGGACGCGCGCATGCACTTAATATATTATATGCGATATCAATGTCTCGTGATTCCGTCGTCTCGTCGCGAAAAACGACCTTTTTCCTATCCCGTGTGAGTATCGCGTCACCCGTCATCGTTTCCGCGAGAGGAGAATCGCGAGAAAACTGCGATACTTGGGGAAAGGAGCCTCTAAAAGCCCGTCGTTAGCGGTAAAAGCATCGATAATGCACGGTGTGACGTACGAAAATGCTCACGTTGCCGGCAGGTAATCTAATATTACTTGGCAAACTTCGCCTTCGGGGTCACTCCGTCCGCGGGTTAACGCGAAATATTTTGCTGCTTCTGCAGCAATCGCGCTAACCTACCCCTTTATTGACTTTTGGAGTTTAGTCACGCTGCACTTTTAACGAGTCGCAGCTACATATGTGCTCATTGCGCCGACTTTGCCTCCGAACCGTAATCTCGCGGACTCGTTTGTTGTAACTACCACTGTTTTGTTTTTCCCTCTGTATATCCGGTGTATACACTGACTGAATTGTAAAGTACGGAGGAATCGTGAAATGCCGGGCTATTACGAGGATTTTTATTCTCGTATGCTTCTTAGAATATTTAAGGATGTTTTGTATGTACGATTCTAGCAAAAAGTAACTGAAAATCATTATTGACGAATATATCCACTTTTGAATTTTGATTAAAAAAGTTGTGTGGAATATTTGATCTTAGCTACAGTGCATAGATATATTTTTTAATATCTATTGCGTTTTTACTAAAATATTCCGAATTTTGTTCATCGAAAAGATTAACTTTTGGCAGAGAATTTCGTCTTGTGACAGATACATTAACTTCGTTGAATTATATTTAATATTTTTTTAACCAGTTAGTACTTGTATAATATTATTTGACGAAATATTTCTTCTTTATCTAAACTTTTGCAAATTTTAAACAAATTCTGAATATTATTTCCATGTGTTTTTGTCATTTGAATCGACGAGATTATACGTTTCTCATAAAAACACATGTTAATTCAATGCAAATTAAAATCCTTATAACTTGTGAACGCTTCAATGAATCGATTTAAAAATTGTACTGAAGATTCTAAACATATGTAAGGACATTCTGTACAATTTTCATTAAATTCTCAATATTTTGAAAATAGGTACAAAACATCCTTAATCGAAATGCTTAACTTTTGACAGAGAATTTCGCCTTGTGACAGATACGTGGCTAACTTTGTTGAATTATATTTAATATCTTTTTAATCAGTTAATACTTGTATAATATTATTTGACGAAATATTTCTTCTGTATCTAAACTTTTGCAAATTTTAAACAAATTCTGAATATTATTTCCATGTGTTTTTGTCATTTGAATCGACGAGATTATACGACGAGTTTTTCATAAAAACACATGTTAATTCGATGCAAATTAAAATCTTTATAACTTGTGAACGCTTTAGTGTATCGATTTAAAAATTGTATTGAATATTCTAAACATATGTAAGGACATTCTGTACAATTTTCATTAAATCTTCAATATTTTGAAAATAGGTACGAAACATTCTTAATCGAAATGATTAACTTTTGGCAGAGATTTCGCCTTGTGACAGATACGTGGCTAACTTTGTTGAATTATATTTATTATCTTTTTAACCAGTTAATACTTGTATAATATTATTTGACGAAATATTTCCTCTGTATCTTAAACAAATTCTGAATATTATTTCCATGTGTTTTTGTCATTTGAAACGACATGATTATACGTTTCTCATAAAAACACATGTTAATTCGATGCAAATAAAATCCTTATAACTTGTGAACGCTTTATTGAATCGATTTAAAAATTGTACTGAAGATTCTAAACATATGTAAGGACATTCTGTACAATTTTCATTAAATTCTCAATATTTTGAAAATACAAAACATCCTTAAAATGTAGGAACCATACTAAACCCTCAGATTTTGAGATACAAAGATTGGAGATTTAATAAGAATGAGGATATCTAAAATTTAGAAACTAAAAATATCTAACAAAGGAACTTCCCGAGCTGGAAAAATGCGATTTTGATGAAACTTTGCACATATGTAGGAGAGGTAAATAGATGAATTCATAAATTTTCATTTTTGCGACTCAAAAACGTTTCTAAGAGGTGCGACTATTCCTCATATGTAAAACGATTTTTTACTTTCCTCGATAAAAATTATTAAAGATATCATAAAGTGTTTTATGCAAAATTTTTATGGTAAGAATATCTCTATTATAATTAATCATATTAATAGAGCCTGTCTAATTAAGAAATAAGACAGGCAATTAATATGATTAATATAATTAATTAATTAATTCTCTTTGTATCAAACGGATAATTAATCCCGTTGTTGTATTATTAAATAAATAAATAAATAAATAAATAAATAAATTAATAAAATGATTCTTTTCAAAAATAAAACAGAATTTTTGTCAAAAGATTTTTTTGAAATTTTATGGTGATTAATTTTTATTATTAATTATGTATTAATATGTATTAATATTGTATTATTTGTTATTAATTAATTAAAATAGAGATGTTCTTATGATAAATCTTATATAAAACATCTTTTGATATCTTGAATCTTATTCGAGATATTTCTAAATATCAATATCAAGCATAAAGAAGAAATTTCTTTTAATAAAAATTGCATATAATTTTCTGTATAAATCCTGATGAAAAGAAACTATATGGAACTATATGAAATTCTCATCATACTTTCCAGTTATGACAGAGATTTATCGCTAAATATTAAAATATCTTAAATTATTATTTCCTATTATTTATATATGCCCTTTCTATTGTTGAACACACATGTATGAAATTTATTAATTATCTGATGATGAAATAGCAATTTAATCGTAAAAATTTTTGCGTCGTCATGCTTTGTGCCAATAAGCGGAGCGCGATATGGATTATATGAAGCATACAATTTGGTTAGAGAATTATTAGGAGTTCGCTCTACGTTCAACAAGTGTTTCAACCAACCTGAGCTTAGAAATGGTCCACTGGGATTCAATCTATGCACTGTTTATATGTTGATGACCAGCATAACGCACTGAATTTATGAAATTGCGTCCCTCGGTTGCTAGTAATCCGTAAGACGGAGAATGAGCGTTTTAAGTATGATTTCGCATTTTATAAAATTATAACGACATATATATATGTAATTAATGGACACAGATTATATAAAAAAAATTTACAATACAGGTATAAATGAAAATATTTTTACGGTTCTTAATAATTCTTGAATTATTATATGATTAGTTTTGCAAAAAAAAATTAACGTTAAAAGAAGAGAGAGATCTGACCGCTGAATTTTTTCGAAAATAAATGTCCACTTGACATTTGCGCAAAATGTCAATCTCATTCGAGGACAGTTTGTGACAATCGAATTAAATTCCAAAGTTCCCTTCGATCAATCTCAATGCAATAATCGCATAATAGTCTTCGTTCTAATTACTATGCGACTAAACTGAATGGATGATCGTTATTGAAACTGAAATTCGCTCACGCTAGACTACTTTGAAACAGAAGATCTTACGGCATATCCATGTCCCGGGATCCATGTTCAAGTTACTGAGGCGCACTGGACCATCGGAATCGAGCGTATTGGATTTTCGGGTGAAACCATGCAATTCGACGAGCATGAAAGTCAATGCAACAGTGTCCGTGTGAAGGCGTGCATTCGCGCTCGTTGCCCGCTCACAAGCCTCCCGTCAATTCGTCGATCGGGCTTCGTCGAATTTTCGCAACGCGTTGCCCAACATCCCCCGACTCTTCCGATTCATCCCCTGCAATTGATAGAGAAAACGTGGGGCCGCACTCTTCCGCGCGGTCGCTTTTTACGCGACCGAATTTCGCGCGCAAAGAAAAAAGAAAGCGAGAGACAACACGAGGCTGACTCATTAAATTTACATCCCGTTAAGTGCAAATTTCGCGCGAGGAGGAGAGGATGCCCGAAATTCTCTCCTTCTCTCGTATCTGCCGCTAACAATAACGCGCATTTAATGGAAAGCTGCGTGGGCGACACCAGAGATACAAAGCTGCCGTACTCTCGGCTCGGCTCTCCAACTTTTGTCGATGTTGCAGATGAATGCGAAGCTTATGCGTTGCGCTCGGAATTTTTCGGCGATCCATATATCTGGGGAACTTTATATCAATTTTTTTCGAAACCGGTTTCGACGGACTGGTAGTTTTACATTTTATTTTTAGCAAGCTTTACGTCGACGTAACACGCTTGTTAAAAAAGAAAACTGTATTAATTTCTCGTATATTATAACGAGAGATGTATGAGATACATGTTGATTCAGGGAAAAAAATAAATTTTTACACAAAACGGAAGATTGTTGAGTGATATAAACTATTATTGACTGGAGATAAAAAGTTGACTCTTTCGAATAAAAGCAACAGTTGAATATTGATCACTGGAGGTGGGAAGAATCTTAATTAGATATTTTATTTTTAGATTTTAGATGAATCTAAAAATAGATATATATTTAATATTTCAAATCTTGCTGTTTTCTTGCAACTGTTAAAATTAACTATCGGATTTTTAGCTCTTAAAAATTCTCAATTAGCTTTATATAGAATGTTTAAGAAGGAATAGTAAACATTTTTATTTTTGGGGGATCATAATATCGATTAGTCTGAGTAAAAAAAGTTTATATAAATGTGTCCAATATATCAATGGAACGGAGATACAGTTACTGGCATTTACAAAGCTATTACGAGAAATAATACAGAACGATAAATGACTTATTGTTTCTATTTATTGACTATTTAAATGACATACAAAAACACAATAATTTACAACAGGTACTGTTATTACAAGAGTTACAAAGTGCATCGAGATTGATGTGTAGCTTTCAAACAATTAGTATATAAATTATAAATTATTTGTAAGTTATTTGTCAATTACACGCGTTTTGTGTCATTCAAATCAAGTTAATCAATACAAACAATAAATCATTTATCGTTCTTTAATACCTTTTATAATGATTGTACCAATTTGCATCCGCTGACAGTTGGACACATATTTATCTAAACTCTTTTAATCAAGATAATCGAAAAATGTTACAAATTTCCAAATATTTATTTCCTTTTGAAACATTTTATATAATATATAAATAAGCTGTGTATATATTTAAATTTCTTGTATAAGATACTAATTTAATTAGTGTATAATCGGAGAAAAGCAGAATTTATTTTTAAATGAATTCAACAAACATTATATATTGCACGGTAAAAAACATTTTGTATTTCTGTGGAATTTTTCTCGTGTAAAAATTTTTGTGTTAAATTTTTAACATACTCTTATGTTAATGTAACATATTATCGTTGTGTTATTTTGATATTTCTGCGTTGAGTTAATATTCACCGTTTTTAAGAGTTAAAATAACACAATTAATATGTAAACACACAATTAATATGCACGAATTTTTGATGAAATAAGTTATATGTTAAAATGAACAGATAAGTTGTGTTATTTTTCTCTTTATAACAGTTTCCATATGTTAAATCGATATATCTCTTCCGTTATTTATCATGAAAATGTAAGAATAACATTTTCTTTTAAATAAATTTAACATTCTAAATATGTTAATTTAACATAAACTTTATTTCCAGATAAAATTTAAGCGTTACACTTTTGTGTTAATTTTTAAACATATTACTTGTGTTATTTATTTACATACTTGCCTTCTGTTAAATTAACATTAAAATTAAAGTAGATAAATTGGGACATGTGAAATATGTTAAATTTAACACAACATTTTTTACTGTGTGTGTAATAAGCGATTGACATGACACGCAAGGCATTTTTATTTTAAGATAAATAATTTATGAAATTGTTAACGAGAAAGAGATGCACTAGAAATTATAGGGAATAATTCAGTAGAAAAGAATAATTACAGTCAGACGTCAGAAGTTAGTAAGCGCGATTTTCTTATATTCGCAATTTTTTCCGACAACGCTATAATTTGCAGTCGACGCGAATTCAAGCAAATATGTATTTACGGTCTACAAAACACGAGATGTTCGCGCGGTGTTCCCGAAATCCATTATAAATACATATGCAAGAGCGTTATCAAGAATAGGCGTTGCGCTACATTGCACATGTACACTTCATTATACGCGACTGTTCTGCTGTAATGCCACCTCAGAAATGGTATATGTGTCTCTAGAATTGGAATATTGCTGCGCCGGAATGACTATTCATTTCTAACTGAGGACAGGTATTTCGTGCAGAGTCCAAAACTGAGTTCGCGTAACTTCTTACGCCCGAAATTTGCAATTTTCGGATGTTAAAAGCATGCGTTCTTGAATTTTTATATTAAATTTTGGCAAATTTTTGCAATATTTATAATTATTTAATTAATATTATATAAACATTTTGATATAATCTTTATAATATTATTATTTTAATATTAAATTTTATTATTGCCTTATATATATTATTTTTTAATATTCTATTTTATTTTTATCTTATATTATCTTCTATTATTATTTTATATTTTATATTTTGATTTATTATTACTTTAATATATTTTAAATACATTTAATATATTTTAATATATTTTAATTACATTTTAATATATTATTGTTTTAATATTATGATCTTTCCAAAGTGATAACTTTTAAATGTTAAAAGTAAGTGTATATATATTATTAATATACATAAATACATATTTTTCAATATTGTAATTGATAAATTATTCAGTAACATTATATCTGAGATTAATTCAGCAAAATATTCAGTACAAATTTAGTTAAATAATTTTATATAATCTGCTGTATTTTATCAAAAAGTATGAGATCGGCGAATTATAATTTGTTCTTCGTATTAAAATTTTACGAAGAATGCTCAACCATTTTAATGACTATAACAATAGCATACTTACAACCAAGTCGGTAATAAGATACTTTACTGTAAGGAGCATCGAGTCAGTTTAAGCAATGCCACAATAGTCTGCGAATACTGAAAGGACTATTTATAATCACTGTTATATATCTATCCAGCAGAAAGGAAGGATTATGGAAGAAACCGATGGTTTTGTTAAAGTGGAACTGACGTGACCCAATTGTAAGAAAAAGAGGAGCTTAGAATATTTACAAATTGTCATACATTTTCCAGCGATATTATTTATTATTATATTCTTCAAATTGTTCAAAACGCTATCATTGGCTTTATAAAGATTTTAATATTTTAAAATTTAATTATTTAATATTTTAAATTTCTAAAACTTTCTCTAAATTTCTCTCTCTCTCTCTCTCTATTTATATATATAAAATATGAAAAATTTAGAGAAATTAAGAGAATTATATTGATAATTAACGATGAAAAATAATTAACACACGTCCCACAGGATATTCTTTCTCGGATATTACGTGAAAACTGTCTCCTCTCATTCTTTGATGAAATAATTTACACGGCCGCCATTCTTCAGTTACCTCTCGTATAACACGTTGCAGAAAGTCCCTTGTGAACTGCCATAGAAATTCCTTTCGCATACCGTCTTCGTTATAAATTAGAGATCCACAATATCCGTTCGTAAAGCCACTTAAACGCGAGGGGGCTCTTCGATAGAGCTTTCGAATAACGCGAGGAAATCCTTCGGAGGATTCCATACTCCGAAGGATCCTATGTGAGCTAAAATGCGTGCCAATATCTAGTAATAGCGCACGATTCCTTCAAGCGCGCGTTCACGTTTCAGATATAAGATTAATCGAATGTCTAAAATATTATGTTCCATTGCTATCTCGGAAATTTTGCATATCTTTAATTAATAATTATTTCCCATCTTCGTTAGTCGATCGTTAGTTTCTCCAGTCCTCGATATCGATTTGATCAACGTGAATTAATTTATTTAAAGTTATATCCTTAGTATATCTAGAAAGAAATAGTTAATAAGTTTAATTCAATTTCTCTTTTCCATTATACTAAAATTAGCTTTGAAAAATAATCAGTTAACTTACTACTAAGATTAATCTTTCTTTTTAGTTGTGGAAAAAAATAAGTTAAACTCTGCAGTAATTAATCAAGATAGAAACGAGATCGGCTATATAAGCGAAGTTTATTCATAATAAATTATAACTCGCCGACACGCCCCAATTCATATTGTATATACGTCAAATGTTCAAAGAGAATCGCAGAACTGCAATGCGATAGTGGTATAAAAACTCGGGGAGAGCGGTCGCAGGGCCTTATTTTCGAAACTCTCGAATACTATACCTTCAGTCATTTAATTAATCGTTAAAATTATCTTAATTATTAGAAAATTAACATCGAGAAGGGCTCTTATCGCAAGAGCCTTCAAACACGAAAGCAAACGCAAACTGGTACAAGTTCATAATGTTGCTACTAATTACGATACTTTAGCTAATTAAAAGCACGCATTAAACGAGAGTTTGCTCACGGGCGGCATAACGTACAGTCCCGTTATTGTTTTGCGACCAGACTTCCGGCTCGTTAAATACATCGGTAATACAATTTCCCCCTTCACCCCCTTGTCCCTTCTTTCTCGTAGAGAACGAAATAAACGACCGGAGTTTATTGACTGAGTAAATTAAGACCGCGAAAGTCGGAGCTGGCTTGCATGCTACGCTCGCCCGATCCACCACGCGAATTTCGCAGAGGAGAATTAATCGTGCGGAGGCAGCGGGAGCTTTCGTACATGACGGAAACACCGGTCGGTCGGTCGTGCTGACCGCCGTTTCTCTCCGTGACAATTTTCCGGAAGCCCGTAGCAAGTAGATCCCGTCATGCGGAAGGAGCAGTCGCTAGGACTAGTCGTCGGTTTCCTTCCTCCGTCGAGTAATCTGCGATTGAGAGCGGAGCGATTTCAACGGGAGCTTTTTTTCCCCCGATCTCGCCTCTCCTTTCGTCGGATATATATATATATATCGGATTCTTGCGCTGACGTCAATCGGAGAGGCACTTGTTTATCGCAGGCACTTTGGAACTTTCAGAGACCGCTCGATTATTAAATGTTCTCTGAAATTCTATGGTCTCGCGCGCACTCCGTGGTATTAGTTCGACGTGGATATCGTAGTATTGGCCTGTCTGTCGGAACATTTGTGTGTACTTTCCGAGCCCTTTGAGAGCCAAGGAGAACGGCCCCACGAAAATGCTGCCGCCAGCTGAGTCTCATTTACGAGTAAATGCGCACTTACGTTTTACGAGAAGGGCGTTCTACTTTACGGGAATATTTCTCTCGCGCCAGAGGCAGAAAACCCTTCGCGTATTGGGTGTATTATGATCGAGTTTTATTCGATTGAGAGGGATGCTTAATTAATTATAACAGTGTAGCTCGCGACTTTATATAATTTTATATGAATTTGAATACAAGTCTGAGTATATTTAAAGAAAATCGATATTCTTTGAAATAGACATTTTTTAAAATCAATTAATGTATTAAATTATTACGTGCAAAGGTTCGAAATAATTTTGAGATAATTATTAAAAAAGTAATTTAATATTAGGGTATTAATTTGAATACAATACATGTTTTTATTATTATGAAAACAAATTTATTAATATTTCTTTCGCACTAGAAACAGAAAACCTTTCGCGTATTGGGTGTATTATGATCGAGTTTTATTCGATTGAGAGGGATGCTTAATTAATTATAACAGTGTAGCTCGCGACTTTATATAATTTTATATGAATTTGAATACAAGTCTGAGTATATTTAAAGAAAATCGTTATTCTTTGAAATAGACATTTTTTTTTAATCAATTAATATACCAAATTATTATGTGCGAAGGTTCGAAATAATTTTGATATTATTATTAAAAAGTAATTTAATATTAGGGTATTAATTTAATTATAGGACATGTTTTTTATTATTATAAAAACAAATTTATTAATATTTCTTTCGCGCTAGAAACAGAAAACCCTTCGCGTATTGGGTGTATTATGATCGAGTTTTATTCGATTGAGAGGGATGCTTAATTAATTATAACAGTGTAGCTCGCGACTTTATATAATTTTATATGAATTTGAATACAAGTCTGAGTATATTTAAAGAAAATCGATATTCTTTGAAATAGACATTTTTTAAAATCAATTAATGTATTAAATTATTACGTGCAAAGGTTCGAAATAATTTTGAGATAATTATTAAAAAAGTAATTTAATATTAGGGTATTAATTTGAATACAATACATGTTTTTTATTATTATGAAAACAAATTTATTAATATTTCTTTCGCGCTAGAAACAGAAAACCTTTCGCGTATTGGGTGTATTATGATCGAGTTTTATTCGATTGAGAGGGATGCTTAATTAATTATAACAGTGTAGCTCGCGACTTTATATAATTTTATATGAATTTGAATACAAGTCTGAGTATATTTAAAGAAAATTTGTTATTATTTGAAATAGACATTTTTTTTAATCAATTATTATAATATATCAAATTATTACGTGCGAAGGTTTGAAATAATTTTGAGATAATTATTAAAAACTAATTTAATATTAGGGTATTAATTTAATTATAGGACATGTTTTTTATTATTATAAAAACAAATTTATTAATATTTCTTTCGCGCTAGAAACAGAAAACCCTTCGCGTATTGGGTGTATTATGATCGAGTTTTATTCGATTGAGAGGGATGCTTAATTAATTATAACAGTATAGCTCGCGACTTTATATAATTTTATATGAATTTGAATACAAGTCTGAGTATATTTAAAGAAAATCGATATTCTTTGAAATAGACATTTTTTAAAATCAATTAATGTATTAAATTATTACGTGCAAAGGTTCGAAATAATTTTGAGATAATTATTAAAAAAGTAATTTAATATTAAGGTATTAATTTGAATACAATACATGTTTTTTATTATTATGAAAACAAATTTATTAATATTTCTTTCGCGCTAGAAACAGAAAACCTTTCGCGTATTGGGTGTATTATGATCGAGTTTTATTCGATTGAGAGGGATGCTTAATTAATTATAACAGTGTAGCTCGCGACTTTATATAATTTTATATAAATTTGAATACAAGTCGGAGTATATTTAAAGAAAATTGTTATTATTTGAAATAGACATTTTTTTTAATCAATTATTATAATATATCAAATTATTACGTGCGAAGGTTTGAAATAATTTTGAGATAATTATTAAAAACTAATTTAATATTAGGGTATTAATTTAATTATAGGACATGTTTTTTATTATTATAAAAACAAATTTATTAATATTTCTTTCGCGCTAGAAACAGAAAACCCTTCGCGTATTGGGTGTATTATGATCGAGTTTTATTCGATTGAGAGGGATGCTTAATTAATTATAACAGTATAGCTCGCGACTTTATATAATTTTATATGAATTTGAATACAAGTCTGAGTATATTTAAAGAAAATCGATATTCTTTGAAATAGACATTTTTTAAAATCAATTAATGTATTAAATTATTACGTGCAAAGGTTCGAAATAATTTTGAGATAATTATTAAAAAAGTAATTTAATATTAAGGTATTAATTTAATTATAGGACATGTTTTTTATTATTATAAAAACAAATTTATTAATATTTCTTTCGCGCTAGAAACAGAAAACCCTTCGCGTATTGGGTGTATTATGATCGAGTTTTATTCGATTGAGAGGGATGCTTAATTAATTATAACAGTATAGCTCGCGACTTTATATAATTTTATATGAATTTGAATACAAGTCTGAGTATATTTAAAGAAAATCGATATTCTTTGAAATAGACATTTTTTAAAATCAATTAATGTATTAAATTATTACGTGCAAAGGTTCGAAATAATTTTGAGATAATTATTAAAAAAGTAATTTAATATTAAGGTATTAATTTGAATACAATACATGTTTTTTATTATTATGAAAACAAATTTATTAATATTTCTTTCGCGCTAGAAACAGAAAACCTTTCGCGTATTGGGTGTATTATGATCGAGTTTTATTCGATTGAGAGGGATGCTTAATTAATTATAACAGTGTAGCTCGCGACTTTATATAATTTTATATAAATTTGAATACAAGTCGGAGTATATTTAAAGAAAATTGTTATTATTTGAAATAGACATTTTTTTTTAATCAATTATTATAATATATCAAATTATTACGTGCGAAGGTTTGAAATAATTTTGAGATAATTATTAAAAACTAATTTAATATTAGGGTATTAATTTAATTATAGGACATGTTTTTTATTATTATAAAAACAAATTTATTAATATTTCTTTCGCGCTAGAAACAGAAAACCCTTCGCGTATTGGGTGTATTATGATCGAGTTTTATTCGATTGAGAGGGATGCTTAATTAATTATAACAGTATAGCTCGCGACTTTATATAATTTTATATGAATTTGAATACAAGTCTGAGTATATTTAAAGAAAATCGATATTCTTTGAAATAGACATTTTTTAAAATCAATTAATGTATTAAATTATTACGTGCAAAGGTTCGAAATAATTTTGAGATAATTATTAAAAAAAGTAATTTAATATTAAGGTATTAATTTGAATACAATACATGTTTTTTATTATTATGAAAACAAATTTATTAATATTTCTTTCGCGCTAGAAACAGAAAACCTTTCGCGTATTGGGTGTATTATGAGAGAGTTTTATTCGATTGAGAGGGATGCTTAATTAATTATAACAGTGTAGCTCGCGACTTTATATAATTTTATATAAATTTGAATACAAGTCGGAGTATATTTAAAGAAAATTGTTATTATTTGAAATAGACATTTTTTTTTAATCAATTATTATAATATATCAAATTATTACGTGCGAAGGTTTGAAATAATTTTGAGATAATTATTAAAAACTAATTTAATATTAGGGTATTAATTTAATTATAGGACATGTTTTTTATTATTATAAAAACAAATTTATTAATATTTCTTTCGCGCTAGAAACAGAAAACCCTTCGCGTATTGGGTGTATTATGATCGAGTTTTATTCGATTGAGAGGGATGCTTAATTAATTATAACAGTGTAGCTCGCGACTTTATATAATTTTATATGAATTTGAATACAAGTCTGAGTATATTTAAAGAAAATCGTTATTCTTTGAAATAGACATTTTTAAAATTAATTAATGTATTAAATTATTACGTGCAAAGGTTCGAAATAATTTTGATATAATTATTAAAAAGTAATTTAATATTAGGGTATTAATTTGAATACAATACATGTTTTTTATTATTATGAAAACAAATTTATTAATATTTCTTTCGCGCTAGAAACAGAAAACCTTTCGCGTATTGGGTGTATTATGATAGAGTTTTATTCGATTGAGAGGGATGCTTAATTAATTATAACAGTGTACATCGCGTCTTTATATAATTTTATATGAATTTGAATACAAGTTTGAGTACATTTAAAGAAAATCGTTATTCTTTGAAATAGAAATTTTTTTAAATCAATTAATGTATTAAATTATTATGTGCGAAGGTTCGAAATAATTTTGATATTATTAAAAAGTAATTTAATATTAGGGTATTAATTTGAATATAAGACATGTTTTTTATTATCACGAAAACAAATTTACTAGTATTTCTCTCGCGCCAAAGGCAGAAAACCCTTCGCGTATTGGGTGTATTATGATAGAGTTTTATTCGATTGAGAGGGATGCTTAATTAATTATAACAGTGTAGCTCGCGACTTTATATAATTTTATATGAATTTGAATACAAGTCTGAGTATATTTAAAGAAAATCGTTATTCTTTGAAATAGACATTTTTTTTTAATCAATTAATATACCAAATTATTATGTGCGAAGGTTCGAAATAATTTTGATATTATTATTAAAAAGTAATTTAATATTAGGGTATTAATTTAAATATAAGACATGTTTTTTGTCATTACGAAAACAAATTTATTAGTATTTCTCTCGCGCTAGAGGTAGAAAACTCTTCGTGTATTGGGTGTATTATGATCGAGTTTTATTCGATTAAGAAGGATGCTTAATCAATTATAACAGTGTAGCTCGCGACTTTATATAATTTTATATTTGAATACAAGTCTGAATATATTTAAAGAAAATCGTTATTCTTTGAAATAGACATTTTTTAAAAAATGAATTACATATCAAATTATTACGTTGAAGGTTCGAAATAATTTTGATGTTATTAAAAAAGTAATTTAATATTATTAATTTGAATATAAATCATGTTTTTTATCATTACGAAAACAAATTTATTACGTCGAGCAATAATTGCTTATATTTACAATAAAATTATATTACGTATATTACGATCGATTATGAATAATTTGGGATTTCACAACGTCAGAAATAAATTGGAGGAATTATATTTACTATAACATTTTCTCTCTCAAAGCAGTTAACTAATATATTACCAGATATAAACTTTCATACACATTTATCATCCTTACCACGTTTGTCTATCTCAATTACACGGCATAGTGTTTAATAGCGTTATATTGATGCGCGCTCTGTGTAACATATTCATTATTCATTAACATGAAATATTAATCATATTGCATCTCGTATAATTACATGTATTTTGTCTATGTTTATTAATTATCATTTAATTAATTACGCCAGAGTTTACATTTGTATATAAACTGCATTATTCATCGTGATGCAGTTGTTTTGAGCGGAAAAATATTTGCGGAGGCAAGTTTGCATCAGTAACGCGATTTCGCTTTGATGTAATCCTCGCAAGATGCCGGTCGGTTTACACACCCCTATTCGTATCCGTCTTACTTTTACGTCGGCATTATGAAAAAACTTCGTCGTAATCTTCTGTAAATTTGCCCGACTGGAAGTTTCCACTTGCATAAGACGCTTTTCCGAACGATGGAACGTAACAGTACGCTTAGATTGAGTGGAAACTTTGAGGTTGTCAACTTTGTCACAATATTAATACCACATCCTGGCAACTCAATTTATCTATAAATCCATACTATCTGAATAATAAAATGAAATAGTTCCGCTTTGCATTATTATTATTTTCTAAAAGCAATAAAAATAATATAATTGTGTGTATCGGATTCTCGACAGGAGTTAGTGAACGAAAAATAATAATGTGAGGGATTTAATAAATTTGAACCAATCTAATATATAATAAAATATTGGAAATTCCATACAATATTTTTTTATAATTTTAACTTATTAGAAGATTCCTTTCATTTCAACTATATTTTTAATAAACTTCATTTATTTACATCACAAAAATTATGAAAACTATTATAAAAGTCTTTTTCATATGTGCATTATAAAATATACGCTGACTTTTATACGTGAACCGCCAAGAGATATTATAAAAAAATGTAAAATAATGAAGTAATGAAGTCATATGAGGGAAAGTTTCGATAAAAAATGTCGACGAGAGCGTTTTTGCAGACACGATATGTCTCATTGGTAGCCAACCGCTGAAGTTATTGTCTTTTTCCCTACAATTTCTTACGGTTCCATACGTATCATAAAAAGGCAGAGCCGCCCTAATTTTATGTGACACATATATGCTGAAATTTCGAGCTTTTCATGGTAATCCATGCGAGACACTCGCAGAAATGTCGGGATGACGAATATAATCGCGCTCGCCGGGATTTTTAGATGCGCATATAAAATCCTTAAGTATCCCATATTTAATTATCTCGTGGAAATTCCGAGAGATTATTCTGCGTCGATTTTTGATTTAATTTCCGCGCCATTTTTTTTCCGCCGATGATATTTCCGGTTAAATAATGCGAATGTAATAAACGGCTTTTTGTTTCGTCGATAAACATCCTTTCAATATGTATGGGGCTCTTCTCAGAGCGATTTTTCCCGGCCCATGGAGAGATTAATTTATTAGAATTAAGCGGCCCTTTTTATTATGCAACTGCATTTTTCTCGCGGCGGACAAAAATTTTTGAATAAATATCCCATGCATGCTAATTAGACTCTTTTAGCCTTTGTCCTCCGTTGCAAATTAAATAAATTTTTAATAAAAAATTACAAGTCATCCACCGTCTCTGGAGGACTTTTATTAATCTTACTGTGACGCATCGCGTTATTGCACTTGACAACGGAGGATATAGCGTACAATTTTAAAATGTAATATCTATATTAGAGAAGCATTCTCTCGACGATAAAAGGATAAGAGGAGGATAAGAGTAAAGAAAAGGATTAAGCTCGCTTGTTTATGTACAGCTCTCCTCTCGTAAATCGAGAGATCCTATTATAATCTGCTCTTTGACTTTAATCCTTTATTCGCAAGATCTCGAGGATAATCGAAGATTTTAACAAATCGCTGTCTTATTTTTCGCCGACACTTTATTTGAAAGTAAAGAGAAGAGAGGCGAATGAAAATGGAGGGAGGGAAAAAAAAGGGAAAGAAAATTGATATCGCGTGAACTATTTGATTAATCGCTCCTGAGAAAGAGAAGCTCCTTCCTCCGATCGACTTCTCCCTTTGATTTCGCGCACTAATTATAACTTGGCCATTCTTACGCGATGAGAACGAGAGCCTTGCGAGGCATTTCCGCGCAGACAGGCGCGCTGACCCGGAAGAGGAGCAAACTTGAATTACGTTCTCACGCGGATGCTGAACCTCTTACGAGTTCCGCGGATAACGTCCCGAATCCTCCGTCTCTCCTCTCTCGGATATCATCTCTCCCTGAGCTGATCCGCTCAGCCGTGATGAGACATTTTCGGGGAGGAAGGCCATGATCCCCGATAAGTGATACGTTATCTCTCCTTAATATTCCCCGGATAAACGATACGTCATAACTCCATGTCCGCAATCGGGAGGCTCGCCAGGAGGACATCAGTTTGGCTTTATACTCCGATTTAGCCGCGGGCGAGCGTGTATTATTATTGCTTTGCGTTTATGGCAGCCGAATGAGGCGAGATTTCGTTGCGGCAACTCTATGCATGTATGAGAGAGAGAGAGAATCGCGTTCACGCGAACGTTTGGGACGTTTGTGTAAGTGCACTCGTATGCGAATGCGTCGAGAATGCACGGTGAAGAAGCCAGATTTCCCCGCTCGACGCTTTTTACAAGCCGCGCACACCTGCCTTCAGTTTTTATCGCGATAAACCAGAAAAATATATACGTGTTTGTGTGGGAAGATGTATAGGGTGTAACGGAACAAAAACAACACGGATGGGGAATGACTCTACGCGAGCCGTATACATTAATGTTTCATAAAATTTGAGCCCGCGGCTCGGGGAATGGAATTGACGGTTTCTGTTTTTTCGAGTTTATCGACCCTCGCTTATTTCTATATCCCTTTATTCATAATAACTAAAAAAAAAAAAAAAAAAAACAATTTTCTCTCTTCCTTTTCAATAAAATAATTCTAAAAATAATTCTTCTTTATATCGCGTACCTTTATTTTTTTTATGACGCGAGTTCAAGTAATGCTGTTCAAGATGCTTTAAAGATTTATCTAATGTAATATTTTGCATCGTTCAATGCGAATATGTTACAATTATTATTTATTTCTATAATTTTCTTTATAATTTCTTCTATTTTTCTATTACAATGTAATGTGAATGAAGAGTAATGTTGTTCAGAACTTTAGAGACTTATCTGTAATAATCTTTTGCATTCTTCAAATTTTTGTATCACAATTATTATTCATTTGCTCAGAAAATCGAAAATGCGATCTGTAATCCATCCTTCGATTTTCTGTGAAAATAATAATGTCTCATAAAGTAATAAGTTTCTGAAAATAATTTTTTTATATCGCAACATTTTTTTAAATATAAGTTCTTTATTGCTTATAATTTCTTATAATTTCACGTTTATTGCTTTTTTAAATATAATTTCTCGTTTATTGCTTATAATTTCTTATAATTTCATATTTATTGCTAACATTTTATAATTCATTTATAATTCTTTTGTAGCTTTTATTTTTTTATTACAATGTAAAGTATTTTTTTACTATACACAATATAATGTTTAAAACTTTACAGACTTGTCTGCAATATTATTTTTTGCATTCTTCAATGTACACAGAAAAAAAATAAGTCAAATCAATACTTACATACTTAAACTGGCGCGTTCATTGTTTCGTATATACGCAACAATTTATAATCTTCTTAGAAGAATTTAATAATTTTAAATTTCAACAATATTATAGTTTATTTTAATTATTATTATTATTATTATTATTATTATTATTATTATTATTATTATTGTTATTATTATTATTTTAATATTGTAATTGTCACCTCAAGAATACATAATTATTTAATTCTACTTTAAGAAAATAATAATCTTTGATTTAAAAATGTTATTTTCTATCTAATATTGTTTCTTTTCCGTTCAAGAAAATTAAATCTTGAATCATAAGAATATATTTTTCTTGCTTCAACTATATAAAATGGTTTCAAGTAAGCAATTATTCAAGCAATTATATTTTTCTTTAATTAACGCGATATAATCTCATTTCAAGATTTCCACGTTAAAACTAAATATATTTTCAAAACAAGAATATCCTTTTTTTTTTACAAATATACATCGTTTTATACATACATACATATATCGTTTTTCGAAGAATTTAATAATTTTAAATTTCAATAATATTATAGTCTTATTTTAATATTGTAATTGTCACCTCGAGAATACATAATTATTTAATTCTACTTTAAGAAAATAATAATTTTTTATTTAAAAATGTTATTTTCTATCTAACATTGTTTCTTTTCCGTTCAAGAAAATTAAATCTTGAATCATAAGAATATATTTGTCTTGCTTGAACTATATAAAATGGCTTCATTCAAGTAAGCAATTATTCAAGCAATTATATTTTTCTTTAATTAACGCGATATAATCTCATTTCAAGATTTCCACGTTAAAACTAAATATATTTTCAAAACAAGAATGTCCTTTTTTTTACAAATATACATCGTTTTATACATACATACATATTTCGAAGAATTTAATAATTTTAAATTTCAATAATATTATAATCTTCTTTTAATATTGTAATTGTCACCTCGAGAATATATAATTATTTAATTCTACTTTAAGAAAATAATAATCTTTGATTTAAAAATGTTATTTTCTATCTAACATTGTTTCTTTTCCGTTCAAGAAAATTAAATCTTGAATCATAAGAATATATTTGTCTTGCTTGAACTATATAAAATGGCTTCATTCAAGTAAGCAATTATTCAAGCAATTATATTTTTTCTTTAATTAACGCGATATAATCTCATTTCAAGATTTCCACGTTAAAACTAAATATATTTTCAAAACAAGAATGTCCTTTTTTTACAAATATACATCGTTTTATACATACATACATATTTCGAAGAATTTAATAATTTTAAATTTCAATAATATTATAATCTTCTTTTAATATTGTAATTGTCACCTCGAGAATATATAATTATTTAATTCTACTTTAAGAAAATAATAATCTTTGATTTAAAAATGTTATTTTCTATCTAACATTGTTTCTTTTCCGTTCAAGAAAATTAAATTTTAAATCATAAGAATGTTTTTCTTGCTTGAACTATATAAAATGACTTCATTCAAGTAAAGCAATTATTCAAGCAATTATATTTTTCTTTAATTAACGCGATATAATCTCATTTCAAGATTTCCACGTTAAAACTAAATATATTTTCAAAACAAGAATGTCCTTTTTTCAATGCAAAGTATCACAATTATTATTCATTTTCTCGGAAAATCGAAAATGCGATCGCATCTGTAATCCATCTTTCGGCCTTCTGTGGAGATAATAATGTCCGTTCTGGCGTTCGTAGCTGCGGCAGTTGTAAATCACAGCGTGAGACAAGAAAATATGGATCAATAGACCGCGTGCAACATTGTGCGTGCGTGTTACCGCTTCACTAGTCCAGCGCAATATGCTACATTATAATTTCCGCTCCATACTGCGCATATAATAATGTAGATAACATGCCAGGTGTATAATCGCGATATAAAGATGTTGCGAGAAATGATTGCCTTTTTCCTGCACGCAATTAATTCCTTCTTTTAGAAACTATATGTGTATTAAATCGCTAGAACGATTCGAAAGGAAAGTAGTTGAGGGACAAATGGGGAGAGGAATTTTCGGGTGATATCTCGAGTGCAATGCACTCTTGATTCTGGAACACATGAAAATAGAATTTGTATTTTAAGTAAGCGATATTTCGCAGCACTAGGCCATTTTGAAGAGATTCACATACATGTGTGCATCTATGATTGTCCCCAAAATTGCAAGAGTCCTCTTTTATTTCAAGCATTATATATTAATTTCTGATATAACGAATGCTTTTAATGATTTATTGAGTCTCACGTAGTGTTATTATTATTGAGCTGCAAAGTGTGCTTCAGAAGAACATAAACATTTAGTGTAAAATGCACCTTTACATATGCTGCTCGTACTTGAAAGTGCAGTTTAATGCATATAAATGCATTCGTGTGCTTTTGAAACGTGCATAATTCATTTTGAGCCTTTTATCAACCTCCTTCCACTCCTATTGTAATATATCCACGAATTCCGCGATAATAATACTTTTCAACGATGCTCCGGACACTCTACCACTTTTGTTTCAAAATTTATATGCGTGGAATGCTTGATGTAAAAATATACAAGTGCTATAAATATAAGAGAAATAAATACCGTCCACTGCATAAAGTGCACGGTAGATATTAAATTCCATGATTTTTATATATTCCATTTTTTTAGGATTCATCAGATATTTGTATCAAAGTTTTTGCTCGAATAGTCTTATTTATAATTCAATTATCTACAATCATGATTTACAACTTAAAATTTAGATGATTTCATTTATAAATATAGTGTGTTTGAAATTTCAAAAATATATTTAAAGTATCTAGAATAAAAAATTTTGTTTATGATGTTTCAATATATATATTTAAATTTAAATATTATTTTATGATTTATCAGATATTGTATCAAAGTTTTTGTTCGAATCTTATTTATAATTTAATTATCTAATCTTATTTATAATTTAATTATCTACAATCATAATTTACAACTTAAAATTTAGATGATTTTATTTATAAATACAGTGTGTTTGAAATTTCAAAAATATATTTAAAATATCTAGACTAAAAAAAAGTTTGTTTATGATGTTTCAATATATATATTTAAATTTAAATTTTATTTTATGATTTATCAGAATTATTCTATCAAAGTTTTTGTTCAAATAGTCTTATTTATAATTCAATTATCTACACTCATGATTTACAACTTAAAATTTAGATGATTTTATTTATAAATACAGTGTGTTTGAAATTTCAAAAATATATTTAAAATATCTAGAATAAAAAATTTTGTTTATGATGTTTCAATATATATATTTAAATTTAAATATTATTTTATGATTTATCAGATATTGTATCAAAGTTTTTGCTCAAATGGTCTTATTTATAATTCAATTATCTACAATCATGACTTACAACTTAAAATTTAGATGATTTTATTTATAAATATAGTGTGTTTGAAATTTCAAAAATATATTTAAAATATCTGGAATAAAAAAAAATTTGTTTATGATGTTTTAATATATATATATATATTTAAATTTAAATATTATTTTATGATTTATCAGATATTGTATCAAAGTTTTTGTTCAAATAGTCTTATTTATAATTTAATTATCTACAATCATGATTTACAATTTAAAATTTAGATGATTTTATTTATAAATATAGTGTGTTTGAAATTTCAAAAATATATTTAAAGTATCTAGAATAAAAAATTTTGTTTATGATGTTTCAATATATATATTTAAATTTAAATATTATTTTATGATTTATCAGATATTGTATCAAAGTTTTTGCTCAAATGGTCTTATTTATAATTCAATTATCTACAATCATGACTTACAACTTAAAATTTAGATGATTTTATTTATAAATATAGTGTGTTTGAAATTTCAAAAATATATTTAAAATATCTGGAATAAAAAAAATTTGTTTATGATGTTTTAATATATATATATATATATTTAAATTTAAATATTATTTTATGATTTATCAGATATTGTATCAAAGTTTTTGTTCAAATAGTCTTATTTATAATTTAATTATCTACAATCATGATTTACAATTTAAAATTTAGATGATTTTATTTATAAATATAGTGTGTTTGAAATTTCAAAAATATATTTAAAATATCTAGAATAAAAAAAAGTTTGTTTATGATGTTTCAATACATATATTTAAATTTAAATATTATTTTATGATTTATCAGATATTGTATCAAAGTTTTTGCTCAAATAGTCTTATTTATAATTCAATTACCTACAATCATGATTTACAATTTAAAATTTAGATGATTTTATTTATAAATACAGTGTGTTTGAAATTTCAAAAATATATTTAAAGTATCTAGAATAAAAAAATTTTGTTTATGATGTTTCAATATATATATTTAAATTTAAATATTATTTTATGATTTATCAGATATTGTATCAAAGTTTTTGCTCAAATAGTCTTATTTATAATTCAATTATCTATAATCATGTCTATCATCATTTACAACTTAAAATTATTAGATGATTTCATTTATAAATACAGTGTGTTTGAAATTTCAAAAATATATTTAAAGTATCTAGAATAAAAAAAATTTGTTTATAATGTTTCAATATATATATAAATCAATATATCGTTAATGATAAGCACATTTCACTATAGGAAAATTTGCTCGACACTTTGTTATTTAAGACATAGGGCGTAAGGAAATATTTAAGGAATTCGGCAATACATAGTCGACCTAGAATGCTAAGATAATTAACGATTGAGAGATGAGCGACAGGAAAAGACGGAACACGATTGAGGGGGGATGCGAGCGAGAACTAAATAGGCAAGAGGAAGTTGAGGGAGAAACGAGGTTAATCGAACATTCGGTACCGAAGAATTAACTTGGATAATGGGATTGATATCGAGGCTTGTTCCAATTTTAATCAAAAGAATCCTCAACCATATCTCGATCGCTTAAAAAAAAAAAAAAAAGAATTAACCTCGCAATTAACTCCCGCAACTCCTCGCTGCATATGATTGCACTCCAAATGCACCTACGATGCGTATCCTTTGTAAAAGTACAACCGAATTCAATATCAATCAAAATTAAATTAATTTTCAATTTCAATTTTAATTGAATTATTTGTTTCAATTAAATTTGCGAATGAGATATGATAAGGAAAAGTAGATGAAACTATTCTCCCTTCGGCGTTCCAACACCGAAAAAATTGTATTCTTGAAATGTATACTTTATAAGTCCTCTTAATAAATATTCTTAATAAATAAGAATATATTCTTAATTTGCAACTTCTACATCACAACTCGATTTTTGTGTGCGCGACATGTTTCTTCATTTGCCTCTACGCGACGACATCACTCTTAATTTTTCTCGTATTCAATATTTATCATGAAATGTATATAAAGGACTTGTATTAACGTAAGATCTAAAGTATATTTTTTTCTTTAGCAGTGATGAAAGAGAGGACTGCTCTCCACATAGGTTCTCTGTACGCATGTGAGTCCTCTTTGACATCACTGTTTATCAATTTAATTTCAAACTGAATTTAAAATAATTTATTTAATCTGGGTTCCCTTGTTGGGATTCAGAATATTAAAAGACTATTTGAAATTAGACGGAAAAAACTTTTAGACCAATTAAACTTATTTGACTTCAACAAAATTTATTAAACCCAAAGAAATATTTTTCTCTGTGTATTAAGAATATCTTTTTAGAAGATTTGCCTCTTAACTTAAGAGGATCCTCTTGGCGCCTATTTTAGTGGTATATATTCTAAAGATAAGTGGTATATTCTTAAATTAAGAATACAATTTTTTCGGTGAACAAGTACCGAGCGTACTCAGCATTTCGTATTAAGACGTTTGGTACCACAAATAAAGAGCGCAGAAAAAGAATTCAAAGTTTCTCGGAGAAGCAACAATAGCCCACCGTTGTCCTGACACGGTTTTGTTACCGTGATTGATGCATGAGATCGTCTCGTGGAGGACGACGACGGCGACGAGGAGGCGGAGAGAAAGAAAGACAGAGAGAGAGAGAAGCGCGGCGGCCATCGCGTCTTTCGCACACACACACAATCTCGCGAGAATAAAATCTCTTTAAAAGCACCGACGCTTTAAAAGCATCGACTCGCATTTATTTTTTCTCGAAATAATGCCGGGCGACATTTCGAGAAGAAAAACGATGGACATTATCATGTTTAGTAGACAGCTTGCGTTCGCGCGAGCCCGCGAGATGTAGATAGAAAGTAGAAGGCAGCCGCCGCCGGGACATTAGCCAGGTACATTTTGCTCGATATCATAAATCTTGGGGTCGTTATTGCTTTCTTCCCATAATTCCGCTATCGTCGCGAACTTTGCAATCGGCTTAGCGAGCGAGCGAGCGAGAAAAAGAGAGAAAAGAGGAGAGAGAGGGGCGCTTCATCGACATTTCCATAAATATCCGATCGATCGTAATTATTAATACTTCCCGGAAAATGATTTCCATCGGGCTTGCGCGACTCATTATTCCAGGGGCGCGATAGGATCCACCAAAGTATGATCTATAATTCTTTTTTCCGCGAAATATACGAGAAATTGCGCCGGTCAAGTTTTACGTTCTCCGCTCTCCGAAAAGCGAAAAAACTCGTCGATTGCCATCTTCCAGGCATGAAATCAATTTGTCGACGGCGAAACAATCTGCATCTTTCAGCCCGATCGAAGTTTGCTCGTTAAACACTGAACAAATTGCCTCGCTCGATTTCGTCGACGTGATGAAGATAGGACACGCGCGATGTTTCAGATATTCAAGTGCTCAATCGACGAACTTGGGAAATATCTCGGGGAAATTTCTCATCATCGAATAGCTGCTGATTAATGATTCAATATCGCGTAATAACGTTTAGCTCTTCACGGATTAATTGCGATTTTTTTCCACTTACATTATCATTTTGTACACAATAATTTTTAATAATTTTAATTGCGATTTTTTTCTTACGTTATACATAATAATTTTTCACACGAAAAAATTATATAGGAATTTTATTTATCTCGTTAATAGATATGGATATATCACAAAAAAAAAGGACATTCTTTTTTTGGAAAATATATTTAGTTTTGACACGGAAATCTTGAAATGAGATTATATTGCATTAATTAAAGAAAAATGTAATTGCTTGAATAATTGTTTACTTGAATGAAGCCATTTTATATAGTTCAATTAAGAAAAATATATTCTTATGATTTAATTTTCTTGAATGGAAAAGAAGCAATTAGATAGAAAATAACATTTTTAAATCAAATATTAATAAGAAAAATATATTCTTATGGTTTAATTTTCTTGAATGGAAAAGAAGCAATTAGATAGAAAATAACATTTTTAAATCAAATACTATAATTTTCTTAAAATAGAATTAAATAATTATATTCTTGAGATGACAATTACAATATTAAAATAAGACTATTATATTTTTAAAATTTAAAATTATTAAATTCTTCTTAGAAGATTATAAATTATTGCGTATATACGAAACAATGAACGCGTTAGTTAAGTAATAAGTATATAAGTTTTGATTTGACACTTATTTTTTTATTATCACAGAAAAAAAGAACATTCTTTTTTTGGAAAATATATATAGTTTTGACATGGAAATCTTGAAATGAGATTATATTGCGTTAATTAAAGAAAAATGTAATTGCTTGAATAATTACTTACTTGAATGAAGCCATTTTATATAATTCAATCAAGAAAAATATATTCTTGTGATTTAATTTTCTTGAATGGAAAAGAAGCAATTAGATAGAAAATAACATTTTTAAATCAAATATTAATAAGAAAAATATATTTTTATGATTTAATTTTCTTGAATGGAAAAGAAGCAATGTTAGATAGAAAATAACATTTTTAAATCAAAGATTATAAAAATTTTGTATTTATATTTTAACAAAAATTAATAAAAAATTTTATTATTAATAAAAATATTAGCTATAAAAATCTAGAATTACATATTTGTAATATATTATTATAATATATATAATATATACACAGAAAAAGAATATCCTTGTTAAAAATATATTTAGTTTTAACATGGAAATCTTGAAATGAGATTATATTACGTTAATTACAGAAAAATATAATTGAATAATTGCTTGAATAATTGCTTACTTGAATGAAGCCATTATAGTTTAATCGAGAAAAATATATTCTTATGATTTAAGATTTAATTTTCTTGAATGGGAAAGAAACAATATTAGATAGAAAATAACATTGTTAAATCAAATATTATAATTTTCTTAAAATAGAATTAAATAATTATATATTTTCGAGATGACAATTACAATATTAAAATAAGACTATAATATTTTTGAAATTTTTAAATTCTTCTAAGAAGATTATAAATTGTTGCGTATATACGAAACAATGAACGCGTTAGTTTAAGTAAAAAGTATATAAATTTTTATTTGAAACTTATTTTTTTTCTGTGATTTTTCTTTTTACATGACACTTTCTTTCATTGAAATTTAGATAAAAAATTATTTTGTCGATTCTGCCTATTCAATCCTATTTCTTCAGTCTAAGCAGGCGAAAAGATTTTTATCCAGCTTGAATTATGGCTCGTTTAGGAAAATGTTATTCGTTAATCCGTCTTATTTTCGGGAAAATAGGATCATTTGATAATTAAATCTTCGGTTGCTATCCGACAACAATACGTACGCTATATTTTCGATCACCGAGCGCGTTTCTACTGAATTTTCGTTCTCCCGCGACTGTTCCGCGAGAATTCAATTATTCCTCAGGAATGGCCCGGCCTGTATTTTGGGTAGAACAAATATGTGCATTATCGCGGTACAGTGTGCTTGTCACTTGCATGGAATTACATTAATTTCCCTCCGCAGGACACAGGCTGTCCGGAATTTGTGGCCTAAAAGACCGACACTGGTAGTTTACTTCTCATGTTGTAGGTACATGTTGTAGGTTACGCTTTTAAGTCTCGTGACAAAGGATTAGACATCTCATTATTATGTAATTAAGGAATACCCTTTATTATGTAATTAAGGAATTTTGCCTGTCAATTGCTGCGAAATTAAATTCAAATACATAATATATTCAATATTTACTATATCTCTTTGTACGATTTTTTTTTCTTATATAAATAAAATATATAATTTATAATAAATTTATAATAAAAATTTAATATAATTTATAATAAAAAACATTGAAAAATATTAAAAATTATTAAAAAATATAGCATTAAAAATTAAACATATGCATCCAAGTTATTTTAAATCATTGTTAATTATAAAAATATTAATAAAGTCAATTACTATAAAATAAGAAAAATTACAAACTTGCTCGAAGATTGCTGCTGATGTACTTAAATCTCTAATGACTGGCGATTGACACTCGAGCACATATTAGGAAATAATTCATTTATGACTACGTGGGATTGAAATTGCTTGGGGGTACTTGAGATTAGCACGTCGTTAATGCGCAATTGACCTACAATCAAAAGCAGAACTGTGACATGTGTAACATATAAGAGGTCAGCTGCAATCGACTTAGTTAATGGTGACGCAAATGCTGCGATTTATGCGAACTAAATGCGGAAATTCGCTCTGTCTTATCCGCAAGATGAGGCGAATATTTGCTGATGAATACTATAAATTATATCGCGGTCTCTCGCTCTACTCGTTGCATTGTAGCCGATGCATAGTTGCAAAGTAAAGTTCGCGTTTGCCTTTGAGTTGAAATAATATTACATTTGAATTAAATAATGTAAATAAATAGCTTGTTATTTTTCTTTAGAATTAAATCATTATAATTTTTACCACAAGAATTGCGCTCAAGGGATATTATATAATTCGATTATCGATCTCCCTTTCCTCTCCGGGAGGTTTTTCCTTTGGATTTATGTAGATTACAATATTCAGTATTATCATAATATCTAGACAGTCCCGCTTCTATCTTTTTCTTGTCAAGTTTCGATTTCGCGTCAAAAGGAAGTGCGAGATCAAGCTTTAAGTTCCATAAAGCATACGAAGCACCGTCTCTTTTAGAGACGCGCGCAAAATAGCCCCACGTATAGCATCACGTTACCGTTCTTTTATACTTCATTCGATCCTCGCGAGCGAAACGAAGCCGATTTTTCTCCCAGCCTTTAAGCATCCGAGACATAAATGTCACTAGTCGTTGCGAGTGATGCGACGTCGACATGTAATAATGGCAAATTGCGGTTGCCGACGTATCATTTCGGGTTTTTCCCATCGTAAAAGGAGGAGCCTTTTGTTCTTCAGATTGCATCTCGAAAAATCCTACATTATGGGATTTAACGGGCGTAATTATAACGTTGCCAGGTTTACGAGGAACAGTCCGAACTTCCGTCTTAGCGGTCGTTAATTCGATAAATTTGTTGACTCAATTTTCCAACGCAATTTTTCGACGCAAAAGGATTCTGCGTCAAAATTAACATTCTCTGCTTTCATATACATATATTGAACATACGCATCCATAATTCATAGCAAACTCGGAATAATTAAGAAAAGTCTTAATACGCTTATGAAGAGTGCCGTGATAAGTTTGCTAACGCGATTCTCTTACACGGCGGATACCTTTAGGCTACCAACTCTAACACGGTGTTCTTCTCGCGTATAAGATCTAATTTATTCAAAGCTTAGTAGAATATTTTACGTCATGTGCACACGTTAGCCTACGACCCATGCACATATATTTACCATATCATATTTGTCTTACTTTTAATCGACGATTTTACAACGAGAAAAATATAAATAATAAGTAGAAAATAAAAGGAGCACACTTTTGTATTAATTTTCTGAAGAAATTACATATTTTTAGATTTTTAATATAAAATACATAATAAATATATAAAATATGTTTCGAAAATATATAATATATTAATTAATATATAATAAATATATAAAATATATTTTAAAAATATATAATATATTAATTAATATATAATAAATATATAAAATATATTTCGAAAACATAATATTAATTAATATATACATAATAAATATATATTAATATAATTAATATATATAATATTATTATATATATATATATATATATATATATAATAATATTATATATATAATATTATATAATTAATATTTATTATTATTAATATTAATTATTATTATATAATTATATAATTAATATATATTTATATTAATATGATTAATATATATAATAAATATATATTAGTATATATAAAATATATTTTGAAAATTATTTTCTATTTATCAAAATTGTCAAAAATATTTGAATCAGCTCGCAAAACAACAAGTATTATCCGACACTGTCAATATCCCTCGAGACATATCTCTTGGGGTGATATAAAATCGCGACGGCGATCCACAATCATAAAACGCGTTATCGTAAAGTATCACAGAAATCACTAAAGCAAATAGCGAATGATATTCTCGCCGCCGATTTACTTGGCGGACGCGAATGTTATTGCTAGAATCGATAGCGTAATGAAATATCGATACGTATGAAGACTATATTTCCAAAATATGTCATTTCTAACCCAAGAATCGCGTTTATACATTGGATATATAAGCGCGCAAATTTTATTGATTGTAATACATTTGTAATTGTTTTATTATTATATATATATATATATATATATATATATATATATTAATTAATATTATGTTTTCGAAATATATTTTATATATTTATTATATATTAATTAATATATTATATATTTTCGAAATATATTTTATGTATTTATTATGTATTTTATATTAAAAATCTAAAAATATGTAATTTCTTCAGAAAATTAATTTCAATTTAAATTGAAAGACTAAGCGAAAGACAGGAAAATGTCAAGTTGTGAAGCTGTCAGAAAATAATCTAAAATCTAAAAACATCTACATGTGTGTCGAAGAGATAAATATATAAAATTCTCTCTCGGATTATTCACTAAAGGATTATTCGTAAAGGATTGCTGAATATTGTTTGAGACAAACTGTTACACTTTAATGAAGACGGAATGCGACTTTGATATATTCTACAAACGTTGTCTTGGGAAAAAACACAGCGAATTCAAGTCATGTCAATAAATAAAAATACCGAATCGCTTGCAATGCATTTGAATTGCTTGCTCCTTCTTCTCCCATTCCTCGATCAAACATTTCAGGTGCGTCCCGTATGTACGTACGACCACAAATACAGAGAATACACGTCTCACTATTCCGAGGGACGCACAATGGGAACGCGGCGCGACGTTCTATTAGATCGCGGAATAATCATCGTCCTTGTCGAAGGACACAAGGACAGTGCCAGGTGAATCTATCATGGCTGCATGGCAGTATTCAATCGAATTGCCGAGGGACGAGGATCAACATGCGGGGCGTCGTCCTTTGTGCTTAGAAGCCGGAAAACATTATCTTTCGTTACGAACCTCTCGTTATTCCGACCCTCGCTCGTCTTTGTGTAGGGTCTTCTTTTATATTTTCGAGAAATGAAGATGACGAGGAGGACCGTCCACTGGATGGAACACAGAGGACAGAGGCTGATGATATCCCTCTATGTTGGATGCTCCTGTTTCTAAACTCTGCTTCAAGGAGACGGCGAGATAAGAGATTAAAATCGCATCTCATCCCTCTCTCACCCTTCAGTCGACGTTTAAAGTAAATCATGCAAAATAAATGAAGTTGTAATTATATCATGTGTGATGTAAATCGATCTGTATGTTGGATGAAATAGCTTTGTGGAGCTCATAATAAACAAATAAATTGTCAACGTGTTTTTCATAAGGTATAAAATGTGAAATGGATGTTTCAATGTTGGAAGAACCGGAGGCGAATTACAATTTAGAAATATATATATATATACATATTTTTGCTAGAAACGGAAAAGCTGGAAGCGATAACCGAGGATAATATTGCAATACATATGACATATTCTCTTAAAAATGAATTTAAATAAAACACATTTTAAATGCAAGTAAAAGCAGAATAATAGGCAACGTACGTAAAATATGTACATGTTTGAAAGAAAAAGGAAGCGAGCTGAAACTTTCATGAAGATGAAAAAACCGAGAGAGCGTTTGCAATGATAGGTATTGAAAGAGAATGGAGCTGTAATCAGAAAGGAAAATTTACTTTGACGTCTTCGGATATCTGATGTCAGCCAAGGACAGGATGTATTTCATAAATAAAATCATGTTTTTCCATCATAATGGAAAGCTTCCGGGAAGGATATAAACTCTGCAATATCAGGAAAACGAACGATTGAAAGCCGATGAGTTTCGCTACACGTTTCACTACTCGCAAGATCTTCGTGGGTGAAGCTAAGGGCTCGAGCAAAAAAATCAAGAGAGAGATTGACATTTAGCTTGCATATGAAAAGCATATTTCGATATGCTCGCTTTATGTTGCGTAGAATACGCGAGGAGAATAATATTTAACCTTCGTGGAGTTTCGAAAGATCGTAAATGTTACGTGAGCTCCTCTCAAATTCGAATTTTGTGAAATATTTCGTCGACAAAATGGCGAGACAAGCGTCGCGCTTTTACCTTACCAATTTTCATACTTTTCCCTCTTCAATATTTATTATAATACACGAAAAATTTTCCTTAACACATCAGTCTTTCTATTAATTATTAAAAATTATCTGCTGATTATCTGAAATTATGTAATTTGTAATAATCCGAATAATGTCTCTCATTAAATAATAATAATTGTTTAATATTGATCCGTCTATCCAAATTTGTTTTATATTTTATTGCAGCAAGGGCATTTTAAGCTTGCTTAAATAAGCAATTAAATAATAATCGAAATTAAAGCAGGAACTACATGAATATTATTTTATAATTTTTCAATTATTATATAATATTCGTTTCCAGAGGATTTTTAATGGTTTTAGATGATTTGAAATTCCACAAAAAATTCTCTATATCTTTCTTCTAACAAGGGCATTTTAAGCTTGCTTAAATAAGCAATTAAATAATAATCGAAATTAAAGCAGGAACTACATGAATATTATTTTATAATTTTTCAATTATAATATTCGTTTTCAGAGGATTTTTAATGATTTTAGATGATTTGAAATTCCACAAAAAATTCTCTATATCTTTCTTCTAACAAGGGCATTTTAAGCTTGCTTAAATAAGCAATTAAATAATAATCGAAATTAAAGCAGGAACTACATGAATATTATTTTATAATTTTTCAATTATAATATTCGTTTTCAGAGGATTTTTAATGATTTTAGATGATTTGAAATTCCACAAAAAATTCTCTATATCTTTCTTCTAACAAGGGCATTTTAAGCTTGCTTAAATAAGCAATTAAATAATAATCGAAATTAAAGCAGGAACTACATGAATATTATTTTATAATTTTTCAATTATAATATTCGTTTCCAGAGGATTTTTAATGGTCTTAGATGATTTGAAATTCCACAAAAAATTCTCTATATCTTTCTTCTAACAAGGGCATTTTAAGCTTGCTTAAATAAGCAATTAAATAATAATCGAAATTAAAGCAGGAACTACATGAATATTATTTTATAATTTTTCAATTATAATATTCGTTTCCAGAGGATTTTTAATGGTCTTAGATGATTTGAAATTCCACAAAAAATTCTCTATATCTTTCTTCTAACAAGGGTATTTTTAGCTTGCTTAAATAAGCAATTAAATAATAATCGAAATTAAAGCAGGGGTTACATGAATATTATTTTATAATTTTTCAATTATAATATTCGTTTCCAGAGGATTTTTAATGGTCTTAGATGATTTGAAATTCCACAAAAAATTCTCTATATTTTTCTTCTAATAATTGATTATTTACAATGTTCGAAATCTGTTACCTTTGTTATCGATATCACTATTCGTTTCGATAATTTGCAAATTTTTACCCAAGTTCATGTAACCTTAATTTAACTTTGCTACGTCTTCCAAAAATCCATCTTCCAGCTGATCAATTATTACGAACGTCTACGGATAAATACACACTGAGAAAAATTGTTTGATTGTACCAACAAGATTGAAGGCATTTTGGATTGAAGGTATATGATTGAAGGCATTTTGGTTAAATTAAACAAGAATTTCTAGTTATCATGACTCGAATTTTTATAATTAGAACGTTTAATAGATTTTATTATAAGGATTTGGTTAGTATTTTCTGATTGGATCTATCAAATTTCTTGTTACATTAATTTCTTTGCTTGCTTCTTAACTTAACTCGTATTCAATATTTGCCATGAAATGTAAAGAACTAGTATTAATATTAAATCCAAAGTATATTTTTTTTCTTACGAGCAGTAGAGCCAGAAAGAGGACGCTAGCTCTCTGATTGTGTGTGTTTGAGCTGCATCCTCTTCTTGCATCACTGTTTATCAGTTCAATTTCCAACAAACTGAATTTAAAATAATTTATTCAATAATCTGGATTGAATTTATTCAATCTTGGAATTCAAAATATTAAGCAGACTTTTGAGATTAGGAAAAAAACATGTAGACGACTTGGTGCTGGTGAGTTTAGTATTATTAACCAGAAAATTTAACAGGAAGAAATTAATCAAATTCATCTGGAAATTTCTGTTCGTCCATTTTCCAACAGACATATTGGTTGAACCAGAATTCTAATTAATGCAACCAGATTTTTTTCTCAGTGTATTTTTTTCTCTTACGAGCAGTAGAGCCAGAAAGAGGACGCTAGCTCTGATTGTGTATGTTTGAGGTACATCATCTTCTTGCATCACTGTTTATCAGTTCAATTTCCAACAAACTGAATTTAAAATAATTTATTCAATAATCTGGATTGAATTTGTCCAATAATCTTGGAATTCAAAATATTAAGTAGACTTTTGAGATTAGGAAAAAAACATGTAGACGACTTGGTGCTGGTGAGTTTAGTATTATTAATCAGAAAATTTAACAGGAAGAAATTAATCAAATTCATCTGGAAATTTCTGTTCGTCCATTTTCCAACAGACATATTGGTTGAACCAGAATTCTAATTAATGCAATCAGATTTTTTTCTCAGTGCACACTCGCAAATAATTGCTATTATAACACATCACATCTACTTCTTCCCAAGGCGACGATATATCGCGCGTTTACAAGCGGTCCCGCGCATTTATCATAATAACAGACGGGCGACTAACTTTTCCGCTGACTTCATCGCGCAATTAGCATCCCTCTCCCCCGATCCCCCCGCCTTTTCACCCCGCGAACTTGTCGAAGAGACAAGAAAGGGTGGCGGATTCGAAATGCACGATGCAAGCGCGAGTAATGACGTTACCGAACTTTCGACGACCCGGAGTTCTACTCTTGTCGGGAGGTTCAAGAATCGGCAAAGCTGAAAATTCGTTAGGTCGGACTTTCGGGGCTCGAGGATATATAAGTTCCGAGCACGCGAATAAACGTAGATTGTCGTCGTCGACGACATTCGGACGCCGATTCGGGTCAGCGTCGCGTTTTTCCGCGGCCGCGCGAAAAGCAGCGGCGGTTGAGCGGGAAAATGGCACGCTAATATCTCACGATCTCCATTAGCGATATTCTTCCTCGCCTCTAACGCTACTTTCCACCGACGAGCGCCACCGCCCGCAATCAAATAATGGAGCGCGGAGTTCGTCGCGTGTCCAAATAGTTTGAAACACGATGGGATATAAATCTTAACGATGCATGCAACGTCGGAGACACGGTGCTGCATATTTTTCCTCAATTACATTGCACGAACGAACGAACGAGCGAGCGAGCGAATGAATGAATGAATGACTGAGTGAATGAATGAATGAATGAACGAGCGCTTTTATTAGCCCCTATGGCTGCGGTGCGTATTATCCGGAATTATCAGTGTTAAATGCATCTGTTGGATCGCCATTTTATTCCATTACATTGTGTTCGATTTTATAATATTCGTATTTTACAGGTTTTTTTTACTTCGTTCAATCTATTTGTTTTATTTGGTAAAATAAATATCTATAAAAAGATGTTAATTTAATTCGCTTATTTAATTTAAAAGTTCGCTAATTTAATCGTTAATTTAATTTAAAAATTTAAAAATTTAATACTTAATTATTGATTTATTTATACGATAATTCGTAATAAATGCTCTGTTAAATTGTATGATATCTGAGCAGATAATTAATTCAAATCACTTCAAATATATTGAATCGATTTAATTTTTAATTATCTGAGCCAAATTCCACATTATTAAATCGACTGTATTTTAAAGACGCGAAGTAAAATATATCACGGGATGAAGACAAATGAGAAAAAAAAGAAAAAACTGCTGTGATTATCTAACAGTGATTATTTAAGCTTATAGCGCCTCCAAAATTGTCCATTGATTAGCCATCGTTCCCGCCGGAGAAAATATTTCGAGATATCGATATATATATTCGATTTTATAATATTTGTAGTTTTACAGGTTTTTTTACTTCGTTCAATCTATTTGCTTTATTTGGTAAAATAAATATCTATAAAAAGATGTTAATTTAATTCGCTATTTAAAAATTTTATACTAAATTATTGATTTATTTACGATAATTCGTAATAAATCGAACGCTCTGTTCAATTGTATGATATCTGAGCAGATAATTAATTCAAATCATTTCAAATATATTAAATCGATTTAATTTTTAATTATCTTAGCCAAATTCCAAATTATTAAATCGACTGTATTTTGAAGACGCGAAGTAAAAAATGTCACGGGATGAAGACAAATGAAAAAAAAGAAAAAAACTGCTGTGATTATCTAACATGCTTACAGCGCGTCCAAAATTGTCCATTGATCGGCCATCGTTCCCGCCGGAGAAAATATTTCGAGATATCGATATATATATTTGATTTTATAATATTTGTTTTACAGGTTTTTTTTACTTATTCAATCTATTTGCTTTATTTGGTAAAATAAATATCTATAAAAAGATGTTAATTTAATTCGCTATTTAAAAATTTTATACTAAATTATTGATTTATTTATACGATAATTCGTAATAAATCGAATGCTCTGTAAATTGTATGATATCTGAGCAGATAATTAATTCAAATCACTTCAAATATATTGAATCGATTTAGTTTTTAATTATCTGAGCCAAATTCCAAATTATTAAATCGACTATATTTTGAAGACGCGAAGTATAAAATATCACGGGGCGAAGAAAAATGAAAAAAAAGAAAAAAAACTGCTGTGCTTATCTAACATGCTTATAACGCGTCCAAAGTTGTCCATTGATCGGCCATCGTTCCCGCCGAAGAAAATATTTTGAGATATTGATATATATATATTCGATTTTATAATATTTGTAGTTTTACAGGTTTTTTTACTTCGTTCAATCTATTTGCTTTATGTGGTAAAATAAATATCTATAAAAAGATGTTAATTTAATTATTTAAAAATTGTATAGTAAATTAATGATTTATTTATACGATAATTCGTAATAAATCGAACGCTCTGTTAAATTGTATGATATTTGAGCAGATAATTAATTCAAATCACTTCAAATATATTGAATCGATTTAATTTTTAATTATCTGAGCCAAATTCCAAATTATTAAATCGACTGTATTTTGAAGACGCGAAGTAAAAAATATCACGGGGCGAAGACAAATGAAAAAAAAAGAAAAAAATTGCTGTGATTATCTAACAGTGATTATCTAAGCTTATAGCGCGTCAAAAATTGTCCATTGATCGGCCATCGTTCCCGCCGGAGAAAATATTTCGAGATATCGATATATATATATTTGATTTTATAATATTTGTAGTTTTACAGGTTTTTTTACTTCGTTCAATCTATTTGCTTTATTTGGTAAAATAAATATCTATAAAAAGATGTTAATTTAATTCGCTATTTAAAAATTTTATACTAAATTATTGATTTATTTATACGATAATTCGTAATAAATCGAACGCTCTGTTAAATTGTATGATATCTGAGCAGATAATTAATTCAAATCACTTCAAATATATTGAATCGATTTAATTTTTAATTATCTGAGCCAAATTCCAAATTATTAAATCGACTGTATTTTGAAGACGCGAAGTAAAATATATCACGGGGCGAAGACAAATGAAAAAAAAAAAGAAAAAAACTGCTGTGATTATCTAACAGTGATTATCTAAGCTTATAACGCGTCCAAAATTGTCCATTGATCGGCCATCGTTCCCGCCGGAGAAAATATTTCGAGATATCGAACGAACGAGCGATATCCCGCGAATAGATTGATTAGCTTCGACGATTGTAGGAAAAATTTCCGCGCTTGAATTTATTACGTTTTAGCGGGGAAGGGAGACGAGAGGGAGGAAGGGCGTGAATAAAACGCGTGCGAAACAGCTGGTCCCGGGTCGAAGTGGATTTATTTGGGCGTTCAATCTTCATTTTGGCATCGTGACACCGCCGCTACGGCCTTCGAGCTGCAATGCTGACACGTGGAAACGAATACGCGCGATTTCGACGTCGCGCAAACGACGTTTCCTGAAGTAAGACTGCGAGGGAAGTGACGGGGGGGGAGGCCACTGTTTCGCCCAGATGCAGATTCAGTACTGTTGCTACAAGGATTTGAACGGGTAACTCGCTGCTTCGCCAGCAACTACGTATCTTGGGGTGAACGGAAGGCAAGTTTTCCCCAAGACGTAAGCGGGACAAGTTTTGCGCTGTGTTAAAGCAAACTCTCCGGACTTCTCTCTCGACTTATCTCGTTGTTTTTATTTAAAATAATCAACCGATACACGCAGGATATATATGAACACAAGTGGGTATCCTTGGAAAGTATCCTGCTATTCTAAGAATAAAAATGCAGGAAGATAAACTGGACCTGATCGAGCAGAAGTGGACGGAAATCAAGTTTCACGACGGAGCGTTTACATTTCCGCTTCAATGTTATCTCGCCTACGTCTCTTCACCCTCATAAGCTCCTCGCAGCTCGCTTAATTATAGATCGAAAATTGCGGAAGCATCGAATTCGCGGACTCTCATCGACTTTCGCTCTCGCACGATCGCCAAGTTAAGCGAGGCACTTGGAGATCCGCAAAGTATCTCAAATAAATGTACGGGGTGAGGCTCTTTTTCAACCGAGGGGCGCGAGGAGAGTCTGGATTATGGGAACGGAATTTAACGCGGAGAGGAGCCACGACGAAAAAACGTAATAATGTCGACTGAGATTGAAACGGAGAGGTCCTAGGTCCTGTTAGAGAGACGTGGCTCCTGGAAGAGGAGGTTGAGGATCCGGGGAAAAAGAGGCCGCGTCCGTCCATTCGATCCATTATGCGGAATCGTCCCGAGCGAAGAGCAGAATCTCGTAATCCGGAAGCGTATTTGCTCGTTGACTTTTTCGACTTTTGCGGCTGCGAGGTGTCGCGCTCGAGGAATCGCGAACCTCGAAACGAAGATATCGAGAAACGAAGGCGAATCGCGAGTGACGCTCGGAGATCAGCTGACAGGTCGACAAGGTAGATAAAGGGAGGGAAAAATGAAGCCAAGAGGAAACAAGAGAGAAAAAAAAAAATGTGCCATCAAGAGCGCGTTTCGAAGACGGTTGACGTCGAGCAGTAAATGCCTCCCGACGATGTTCGTCTGACAGAATGATGTATAATCTCACTTATGGGTATCGCGCCTCCTACTCGTCCTGCATTCCCGGATGCCGGCATGTTTGCGCGTTCCCTGCGTATTTTTTTTCCACGCGCGTTCCACGTTTGTCCCTTCTGCGGGGGATAGATAGCGCTGTTTCACGTAATCTATAATAAAAGAATATGCCACGTGTCGTATTTTAATGCTGGAAGTGGATTAGAGAATTGAATTTATTTATTTCGAAATATTATTGGACTATTTTTTTATTATTATTACACTGAGAAAAAAATCTGGTTGCATTAATTAGATTCAACCAGTATGTCTGTTGAAAAATGGACGAACGAGGATTCTTATAGGAATTACCAGATGAAGCTGATTAATTTCTTAATAAATTTGTTACACACAGAAAAAAAGTGTCAAATCAAAATTTATATAATTAAACTAATGCATGCTTCATTGTTTCGAATATACGCAACAATTTATAATTTTCTTAGAAGAATTTAATAATTTTAAATTTCAACAATATTATAGTCTTATTTTAATATTGTAATTGGCACCTCAAGAATATATAATTATTTAATTCTACTTTAAGAAAATTATAATCTTTGATTTGAAAATGTTATTTCCTACATTGAGAAAAAATCTGGATACATTAATTAGAATTTTGATAGATTCAATCAGTATGTCTGTTGGAAAATGGACGAACCAGAATTCTTATAGGAATTACCAGATGAAGCTGATTAATTTCTTAATAAATTTGTTACACACAGAAAAAAAAGTGTCAAATCAAAATTTATATAATTAAACTAATGCATGCTTCATTGTTTCGAATATACGCAACAATTTATAATTTTCTTAGAAGAATTTAATAATTTTAAATTTCAACAATATTATAGTCTTATTTTAATATTGTAATTGGCACCTCAAGAATATATAATTATTTAATTCTACTTTAAGAAAATTATAATCTTTGATTTGAAAATGTTATTTCCTACATTGAGAAAAAAATCTGGATACATTAATTAGAATTTTGATAGATTCAATCAGTATGTCTGTTGGAAAATGGACGAACCAGAATTCTTATAGGAATTACCAGATGAAGCTGATTAATTTCTTAATAAATTTGTTACACACAGAAAAAAAAGTGTCAAATCAAAATTTATATAATTAAACTAATGCATGCTTCATTGTTTCGAATATACGCAACAATTTATAATTTTCTTAGAAGAATTTAATAATTTTAAATTTCAACAATATTATAGTCTTATTTTAATATTGTAATTGTCACCTCAAGAATATATAATTATTTAATTCTACTTTAAGAAAATTATAATCTTTGATTTGAAAATGTTATTTTCTATATTGAGAAAAAATCTGGATGTATTAATTAGAATTTTGATAAATTCAACCAGTATGTTTGTTGGAAAATGGACGAACCAAAATTCTTGTAGGAATTATCAGATGAAGCTGATTAATTTCTTAATAAATTTGTTACACACAGAAAAAAAAGTGTCAATCAAAATTTATATATTTAAATTAATGCGTTCATTGTTTCGAATTTACGCAACAATTTATAATCTTCTTAGAAGAATTTAATAATTTTAAATTTCAACAATATTATAGTCTTATTTTAATATTGTAATTGGCACCTCAAGAATATATAATTATTTAATTCTACTTTAAGAAAATTATAATCTTTGATTTGAAAATGTTATTTTCTACATTGAGAAAAAATCTGGATGCATTAATTAGAATTTTGATAGATTCAATCAGTATGTCTGTTGAAAAATGTACGAACCAGAATTTTTGTAGTAATTACCAGATGAAGCTGATTAATTTCTTAATAAATTTGTTACACACAGAAAAAAAAGTGTCAATCAAAATTTATATATTTAAATTAATGCGTTCATTGTTTCGAATTTACGCAACAATTTATAATCTTCTTAGAAGAATTTAATAATTTTAAATTTCAACAATATTATAGTCTTATTTTAATATTGTAATTGTCATCTCAAGAATATATAATTATTTCATTCTTTAAGAAAATTATAATCTTTGCTTTGAAAATGTTATTTTCTGCATTGAGAAAAAATCTTAATGCATTAATTAGAATTTTGGTAGATTCAACCAGTATGTCTGTTGGAAAATGGACGAACGAGGATTCTTATAAAAATTACCAGATGAATCTGATTAATTTCTTCCTGTTAAATTTATCAAATTTTCTGATTAATGATACTAAACTCGCCAAGTCATCTAAAATTTTTTCCAATCTCAAAAGTCTGTTTAATATTTTGAATTCCAACACGATTATTGCATAAATTCATTTTAAATTCAGTTTATTAGAAATTAAACTGATAAACAGTGATGCAAGAAGAGGATGCAGCTCAAACATACACAATCAGAGAACTAGCGTCCTCTTTCTGGCACTACTGCTCGTAACAGGAAAAAGTATACTTTGGAATTAATGTTAATACTAGTTCTTTATATACATTTTATTTGGCAAATATTGAATACGAGTTAAATTAAGAGTGGCTCGCCGTCTAATGACAAGCAAAGAAGTTAATGCATCAAGAAGTTTTATAGATTCAACCAGAAAGTACTAACCAAATCTTTATAGTAAAATCTATTAAAAATCTAATTATACGTTCTAATTATAAAAAAATCGAGTCTTATCATGATAACTAGAAATTCTTGTTTGATTTAACCAAAATGCCTTCAATCAAATACGTCTTGTTGGTACAATCAAACGATTTTTCTCAGTATAGATTATTTGTATTTTTTAAATGTAAATTTTGCTTGAAATTAAAATTGCAAAGTTATTTGTTTTGTTTTAATTATTTTCAAGCTCTGCAAGCTGTTTATTTATACATTTGTTTACGATACGTATTTCCAGTTTATTATTTCAACTATCAGTTTCTGCCAGTTTTCCGGCGTAATTCACCCTTCGACATTATAATATTCCATTGCAGTATGACACGTGTGTTACACAATATTTAGAAATTTAAGCGGTGCACGTTAATTAGACCTATAACACGTTCGTCATAAATATACGGTACATATTGCAAATGTGTTGCTAACACACACACACACACACACACATGCAGACGTACGCATAAACTTCTATGAGGCTCATATTTTTAATTTTCCGTAATTACAGCAAACTCTCTTCAACGTCGCTGCGCGCAAACGAGTCTCTTTAGCTATATAGAATTCTCTTATATATCTCTCTTCAGAGACTATGCACGAAATTACTTTCCGGAAAATATATACTTGTGCAGGGAGAGAGAGAGAGAGATAGAGAGCTGAAAGTAAAGTTTGGTATCTTGCACGAGCAAGACGAGGCACGGATAAAGCCGAAGCAGGAAATTCATCATCCGGTACAATTTGTAGAATCAGCAAATTATTTCTGAATCGGGCTATTATTCGCGCAAGGTACCCGGTAGGTCAAATAAGTAGAAGAATCGCCTCGGATTTGCAAACAGGTGTAAATCAAAATTACAGTTAAATATTGCGTTATTGTAAATAAAGCAGAATAAATCTAGGGAAAAGAAATTTTCAAAATTTTTCAGATTTTTATTTTAATTAATTTAATTAATTAATTTTGCAATTTCGATTGAAATTAAACGAGACATTTTTTGCCACTAGTAAATTACCGCGCAAACGCTTCTTATATCTGCATATTTGCTACTTCGCGTCAGACCTCATCAGCGATTCTCCCGAAGTGATAGCACTTCACAAGAAGTCTGCTCTACGTGTTACACTATCTCGTGATAATGTATTTCGGATCGTCTGGCAGACAGCTCGGCGACCGATAGTGGTGATGTTACGTGCTACCTGGAAACGTAAACGACATAATTTGATTAACGACGACAACCCGCATCCAAGATCTATAGCCACTTCCCTGTCGCGTAGATAGATGTTTGTAATTGTAACCTTCTTCCATTGTGGGCGCGCTGATTAAGAGGGGAAATTATGATAATTGTAATCTCTATGGTACCCTAATTTCAACAACAACAATGAAACAAAAGAATAAATCTCTTGGAAAAAGTATTCAAATGCTAAATATTTTTGCACACACATTGGGGGATTTTTAAGTTGAACCTACAGTTTTTTACACAATTGCGCGAAATTTTTTATATTTTTTAATTTAAACCTACAGTTTTTTACATAATTGCTTTAAATTTTTTTCTAATATTTTCTTTTTTTTTGTAAAATTACAAAATTTTGGAAAATTGACATACATTGCTTGCTTCTCTTTGGCCGAAGATAATTGCGAAAAGTAATGTATAAAAATTTTTTAATTTCAACTTGTAATTTAAACCTACAGTTTTTTACATAATTGCTCTAAATTTTTTATATTTTTTTCTAATATTTTTTTTGGAAAATTACAAAATTTTGGAAAATTGACATACATTGCTTGCCTCTCTCTGGCCGAAGATAATTGCGAAAAGTACACAAAAAAAAAGAACATTCTTGTTTTGAAAATATCTTTAATTTCAACATGAAAAACTTGAAATGAGATTATATTGCGTTAACTGAAGAAAATTTGCTTGAATGAAGTCATTTTATATAGTTCAATCAAGAAAAATATATTCTTATTATTTAAGAATAATTTTCTTGAATGGAAAAGAAATAATGTTAGATAGAAAATAATACATTTTTAAATCAAAAATTATAATTTTGAAAATTTTTTATTATCAAGATAATTATATTGTATTCTTGAGATGACATATAATATTCAAATAAGATTATAATATTGTTAAAATTTAAGATTATTAAATTCTTCGAAGAAGATTATATATTCTTGCGTATATAGGAAACAATGAACACGTTAATTTAAGTATATAAGTGTTAATTTGACACTTAATTTTTTTCCGTGTAACGTATAAAAATTTTTTTAATTTAAACTTGTAATTTAAACCTACAGTTTTTTACATAATTGCGCTAAATTTTTTATATATTTTTCTAATATTTTTTTCGTAAAACTACAAAATTTTGGAAAATTGACATACATTGCTTGCCTCTCTCCAGCCGAAGATAATTGCGAAAAGTGTAGCGTATAAAAAAGTCACTGAAAAACATACAGAATATATGATGTTAGTTTTTTCTAAATTTTGTGTTTGCAAACATTTATTTTTATATTGTTTGTTGAATAAAGACAAAGCAGAATTGTTCAAAACATGTTGCAAATCTTGCTAGTAATACATGCAGTTTGTTTTTCTTTTCGTATATTTTCAAGCATGACGTGCATTCAGACCTTTTTCCAATCTTTGTTAAAAAATAATAACAACTTTAATAATAAATATTTAATAGAAGTATCATCTAAAATACTTTTGTGCTGTGTGCGTACGTATGTGTGTTTTAACAGTTTTAATAATTTTTTCCGCGTTCTGTTTGCATGCTTCAGAATTTGAAGCGTTATTTACGCCAGCTTTATTTTTTATAAATAAGAAAATATCGAATTGATTTCGTGATGAGAAACATGATCCGCGAACAATTGGCTCTCCAGTAACAATGACATAAAAGCACACTTTTGTTTCATTTCGTGAAAGCTTCTTATTTAATTGACCTTAATTAAGGCAATCTCAAATAAGCCCTATTGGAAAATTTCCATTAAAATCGCGGTAGACCGTAATTAGACTTTTAACGAAGATTCGTGGGAATTTTTCCTTAAAGTCGGACTTTTGAAGAATTATGATTGCGATTCGGACCCATTGATCCGGAAAAGGGAGCGAGGCAAAATAAATTTGCACACGTCTCGCAATCATACGTATGAGTTTATCGAAATGTTTGAATCGTTGCAATTATTCACACGTAAATTGTTCGAGAAATTAAATTGGAATGCGTCAAGCACATTCGACTAAACGATCTTATCGTGGCCAGCTGTCAAGAGATTCGTTTACCGCGTCATTAAGAATTTGTAATTGAAATCGTGAGAATCAATAGCTGTTCTCGGCACGTTGCGAGGTAAATTGAGGCAAAAACACCGAGTTAAAGTGTCGATGTACGTGCTCGAGTGTTGCGACCAATGTATGCTTTTCGCGTTGTGTAAAGGTGGCGTTTTTACACACATTTTAAACAAATTTATCTCCCCCTTCACTTTTAGCTATCATTTTTCTGCAATGATTCATTCCTATCGTTATATAAAATCTTTTGGAGGTACACATAATTATATAATTTTTTGCAGATTCTTTAATTTACGGTTTCGCGTTTGCACATTTTATAATTTTTATTTAAATAGCCAAATATTACCAGGAATAAATCGCAGGGAATTGCAAATATAATAAATGAATTTCATTAATTAATGGAAATTTTTTATGCAAAGAGAATAACCGTAAAATTACGAGAAATGTAAATTGCGAAAAGTCAGTTCATATAAAATCAAAGAAATTGTGTCGGAGATAAGAGTATTTCGTGTTCAGTCGAGAGAGTGCTCCTCGATTTCTAAACTTCTTTATCGCGTGTAAGAGCACGGAAAAATGTCCGAGATCTTCCCCTTCGAATTCCGCTTACTTAAAGCCATGTTGATCATCCTTCCTTATTTACCTCGCTATTCATGTTACATTGAGCGTATCATTGGTAGTGTTTCCAAACGAGAGGCAAAGTTGCGAGATCTCTCTTCTCCGAGTCCGGAAAACATCTCGTTTCAATAAAATGACGATTTCTTTTTGTCATTAAATGCTCGACCCCTTACCAGGAATCGTTCTTTTATTCCTTTCTTTGAGAGTAATTTCCAGCGTCCAGATTAAACGTAAAATTCTGCACGATATTTTACCCGAGCTCAGAAGAGGCAGAGAGACGCGGCCCCCCCCTCGATACATTCTTCCCGACTAATATTTTATTTCCGCGCGACGAAAATGAAACGGCCCTCCCTCTGATGCGACTTTTCCCGCATATAAATTAACGTCCACAAAATTCCAGCAGCGTAGAAATATTTATTAAGCCTTGGCTCATAGTAATATCCTGGTGGCGCTTAGGCTACGTGAAATTGGGTCAACCGTACTAAATCTGTTCGCAAAGGGTTTTGTTGACAACATTTTTTGATGAAACACGTTTAACATGTATAATATTTAAGAAATATGTATAATACTTATTTTGTATAAGAATATTTACTTGGAAAATTTAATGTATATAATAGTACATATTATTAAAATAATGAGAGATATATATGTTTTTATTAACATCTTTTTATAATAATTTATTATTCTTAATAAATTATTATAAAATTATTAAAATTATTATTATTAAATTATTATAAAATTATTAAAATTATTATATAATTATTATAAAAAGATCTTAAGAATGTACAATCCCAGCAAAAAATAGCTGAAAATCAATATTGACGAATAAATCCACTTTTGGTGTATTTTGAATAAGAAATTATGTGGAATATTACAATTTGATCTTAGCTACAGTGTAGAGATATATTTTTTTAATATTTATTGCGTTTTTACTGAAATATTCCGAATTTTATTAATCGAAATGATTAATTTTTAGCAGAGAATTTCGCCTTATGACAGATACATGACTAATTTTATTAAATATATTTAATATCTTTCTAACCAGTTAATACTTGTATATTATTTGATCAAATATTTCCTCTGTATCTAAACTTTTGCAAATTTTAAACAAATTCTGAATATTATTTCCATGTGTTTTTGTCATTTGAATCGACGTGGTTACACGTTTCCCATAAGAACACATATTAATTCGGTGCAAATTAAAATCCTTACAACTTGTGAATGCTTTAGTGAATTGATATAAAAATTATACTGAAGATTCTAAACATGTAAAGATATTCTATACAATTTTCATTAAATTCTCAATATTTTGAAAATAGATACAAAACATTCTTAATCGAAATGATTAACTTTGGACAGAGAATTTCGCCTTGTGACATGGCTAACTTTATTGAATATATTTAATATCTTTTTAACCAGTTAATACTTGTATAATATTATTTGACCAAATATTTCTTCTGTATCTAAACTTTTGCAAATTTTAAACAAATTCTGAATTATTTCCATGTGTTTTTGTCATTTAAATCGACGTAGTTATATGTTTCTCATAAGAACACATATTATTTCGGTGCAAATTAAAATCCTTACAACTTGTGAACGCTTTAGTGAATCGATTTAAAAATTGTACTGATTGAAGATTCTAAACATGTAAAGATATTCTGTACAATTTTCATTAAATTCTCAATATTTTGAAAATAGGTACAAAACATCCTTAATCAAAACATGCATACTTTACTTTAGTAAATCATTTCCTAAGATCTCTTTATAATATAATAAAACTGTTTAATAGAAATTATTATTTAATTCTATCTTGAGCGTCAAGGCTTAAAATCAAACAAATTGACTCTGTGTATAATGTGCAATCGACCGGTTGCTTAGTATAGCTTGATAATCAATTTTGTTTACGGCGCAGCTGCTCAGAAATGGAAATTAGGGAAGTAACCTTCGCTCGAGGCATCCTTCTATCCATTCGCGCGCAGCGAATTTTCTCATTGAAGAAGCAGAAGTAAATTGATGCAAGCGGCGCGATCGAGATATAGGACCTTGAAGTGGATTACGGGATATCTCGCGCGCGGCTACAACGATTGCCATACGTCGAAACAGGAAGCAATCGAGATAGAGAACGCTATCGCGGAAAAGCAATGCTCTCAAAGTAGAATTGAGGAAATGTTGCACGTTTGCGCGAGCTGTTTTTCGAGAAAATCTCTCGCGAAATTTTTTACTCCCGCATTTCTGCCGAATATTTTCATACCAAATATTTAGTACGTAATACACGACGTCCCAGTTTTCTTTCACCCACAGATGCTTTGAAGCAGAAATTTTTTTTCGCATAAATTCTAGATTGCATCTTGCTACCAATATTTTATATTTAATTCCGAGTGTTTTTTTTATATTTCTGTTCATTATATAAATTATCGCAATTGCAATTGATACGAGAGAATTTGTAAGACATCGTTTACTCTTCGATTAAATTGAATTAACATTATAGATTTTTAATTGAACTTTTATAAAATTTAAATCGATGCTTAAGCCAATGTTACCAGTGACCAGATGCACTTAAGGATGAAAACAGTTCGCGAGTGCAGTTAAGGGCAGGCGATTAAAGTGGAAGAAATCGCAAGTAGATTTGAGATGATCATAATTCCCGGGAAATTACACGTTTTATTACACTAATGTGTTTTATTAAATTGAAATAATTTGTCTTTGTAAATTTTCTCTTTCTTTTTTCTCTAGTAACTCTCAGAAACGATGTTCGCATTTTACACGTAAGATAACCGTAGTACGGATAGTTTAAAATAAGGAAGACACGCGAAAAATTGAATATTTAAGAAGCCTCTTTAAAGTTTTGAACGTGTTCTTGGAACAAAAATTTAAAACTAATTTAAGGAGTAAAAATTTAAGATTATAATAAAAATACAAACTCAAAGTTAATGAACAATAAAAAAGCTAGGAAACTCTAACATTTCTACAAAAAAATCAGCTTTGTATCAAAAAGAAAAATTAAGTTTTGTAAGCACTCACCGATACGATGCCGTGTTGTATAATGTTGCATAATGTTAATTTATGAAATACAAATATATAAAAGTTTTTTAAATAATTAATGTTTTCGAAATATAATTATTGCGTGTAACTGAATATTTTTTTAACATTTATTAAGACATTTAATTAAAAATTACGTAACGTAATTAAATTGTTTTTTCTTTACATAAATTTTTCTGTTATATTTTTAGCATTTAATACATTTAGTACATTTTGTGCTTATTATTACATGATGACATAAAATACACATTTTATGCTTATTATTACATTGTTACATTATTACATAATGATGTAAAATAGATCTGTAGAGATAAACGAGAGCAATTAATAACATACATAATACGATGCATATTGCATATTGTTGTAAATTATAAATTATAAATTAAATAAAGCAAAAATTATAACTTAAATAAGTTATAAATTGCTTATTTGATAGGTACTTCACCTTTGTGCGATGTTTCTCTTCTTCCTTGATCCTTTGCTGCTCTTTAACAATACTCATTTACGAACAATTAATTAATTACGCGTACACTAATCAATAAAATACGACGATCGCGCGGCACTTGACAGCACTTGCAATGTTAATTACATACCTCACGATCGCATTTCTCTTTCTGTCAAGGAAGACGATACCTGAAACGCTGTTTGAGCCTCGCTGTGCAAATGATAAGATGGCCACGTGTCAATAGTTGATTCGCTGCCGAAATATTTCGTCAACGACGCAACATTTAACGCAATAAGAATGAAATATGTACAAAATACTTTATTTTTTTAATTTAAATTTAGTTGCTTGAATCGCTTGAATCAATAGATGCTGCGATTCTTTTGTGTCTCCCATTTATTATGCGCTATTATAACCCGAAAATTATAAGGACGAATTATACATAAATTAAGAAATCAAAGCGCGTAAAATATACACGAAATCATTGTTAGAGAAATAATTGTTTTAAATATCGCAATGAGATAATAATTTATAATTTTTATCTCTTATTTTGCTTTTTTGAAATGTATAAATTACGAATATCTTTGATAAATGTCATCATTTACGCTTATAAATCATTAATCGTGCTAATTATTTAATTGTGTAAATTGATAATTAAACAATTATTAATTGTGATATTGAGAATAAAACTGCCAATATTATTGTTGAATTTTTTAATCATTAGCAGAATGAATACAGAATAGATTCGCGCAGCAAATCGAGCAAAATGATATTAAACAAAACAAATTGTGAAAACAATCTTATTAATAATTACATTTTATTATTAATTATTAATGATATAATTTTATTAATTATTAATAATTATTATTAATTATTAATCAAATTTATTTTTCGATAAGTAGCATGTAAATTTGATCGTGCAATTTCTGAAAAGCAAAGTCAGAGTTTTGCGCGAGCTTTCATTTTATTTTCCTATCTCAATATAATGAATTTCGCGCGCATGATTATCGATTTTGATTAATCCGCGTGAGATTAATTAACCGTGATTTCGCAAGTGAGTTTCCTGTGAGTGCTGCGAAGTAGTAGCAAAGGCTGAACAAGAGAGAAAGCTCAGCAAAATGTTGAGCGATATTGAAGCATCTACAAAGTGAATAACTTGGAACTTATTTAATTATTTGTTGTTTACATATTAATTTCTGTGATTGATTGCTCTTGTTTATATCATCGTTAATCTATTTTTATATTGTGCTCTTTATATTGCACATAAAAATACTCTAGCTGTTATTTCAAAACGTTTAAAATATTTAAAGAAATATATTGAAAATAAATATATTGAAAATAAATATATTGAAAATAAATATATTTTTTAGATAGATATATACATAAAATATTTTGTATTATTGCATATGCAAGAATAAAGCTTGAGAAAGGATTTTCTAAGGATATAATAAAAAAGAAAATGATGAAAAATATATTACAATTAGTTTGGTTTTAATATTAAATATGTTATGTACGATAAGAGAATGTACATCTTATGTTTGTATCAAGAAATGTAGCGGCGATCTGTAAGATTCCTTTCGATAGAAGAGAATAGTTTACTAAAAGTCAGGCTCCAAGAAACTTTATACATTTTATTTTCTTGTGTATTCGTATATACATGGTGAAAAATTCCTGACAGTCGTCCCTGGGTTTCATGGCAAAAAGTACTTTGGCATTCTTTAAGATTTTTCGATAGAAAAAAAATATAATTCTCCATTTTTCAATGCTTGTGAAAAGACTTCGTTTAACTTAAAATTCTCGCGTGCTCTTAAATATGTGCTTGAAAATTCGTGATCGCCTTTCTTGTATTTCATGTAAAAATATTTTTTACAGAATTTTCTTTTGTAGTCATTAAAAAAAACTTAAATGAAATAAAATCGTAGGAAAATATGTCTGTAAATATTTAAACGTTTAACTAAATAAAGATTTAACTGAATAAATTCTTGCTCTTATATTTAAATGTTTAACTAAATAAATTCTTGCTCTTTGGATAAATGCAAAGTAAGATTATAATTGCATAATTAAGATTATTAATGATAAACAATTATGAAATTTTGTAAATTCTCCATTATTTTTCTATTACTTTTTTCCGTTACATTCTTTAGAAATTAGGAGCTTAATCATACTGCAAAATATACCTTCCTTGTATTGAGTTTATTTACTTTTATAAGATCTTAATCGCCGGAATATAAAATATGATTAGCGACGTATGCACATATATATTGATCGCACTAAGAAAATAAGGACTTACAGGTAGTCATCTTATCGCTAATCTTAACATGAACGCGTTAATGCGGACCGTAAAGAACGTTTCGTGTCACGTAAATTTCGTTGAATATTAAAAACGGAATTTATAATTTTTGCAATTTATAATATATTAAATTCATAATATTAATTTCTAATATATTGTGAATTATATATTAAAATATATTACAGAAAATTATTTAACAATCGCGGACATTACTAAGAAAGTTGTATGATATGTCTAAACTAAATAATGTCTAAGCTTAATAGTTGCCTATATAATTTATATATATAAATTAATCAAAAGTAAATAAACAATGTGTGTTTGATTTAAATAGATATCATAGAAAGTTTAAAAACATGTTCGTAATTGTTGTGTAGTGTAAAGATTATATAGAATTTGGAAGTGAGTTGCCCCTTGAAGGGAATGTACAATAGAACTACTCTAGATTTGAAAGCAAAGTTAACCAGGAGTTGTCAACAAGCTCGGCTCAAGGGAAATAGCTAATGACAACTGGGACAGAAATTTGTTTCAATTTATCATAACGAGTATAAAATAGATGGATAATTTCAAATCTGAAGAGCTCTTTTTTTCTCTTATGGAAAATTAGTAAAAGGAAATAGAAAAATTAAATATTACTTATATTTGAAGAAAACGGAATTTTGAATAACATTTAAAAATGTATCTTTTCTTTGTTGTGAAATTTAATAATAAAATATTTACTGACACTATTAATAATAATATTATATAATAATATTATATAATAATATATACTTATAAATAAATAAATAAATAAATTATTAACAATAAAACATTAATTGTCAGCATTGTAAATAAAAAAAATAAAAATTTTGAAAATATTCTATTATCATAAATATTTTATTATCATAAAATATTCTATTATCATAAAGATTTTGATTAGAATTTATCAATACATGAACACAATTATCACAGATATATAATCTAACTTTCAGAAGGAATATATATGCGCTTGCATAGGATGTTAAATCTGATCGATACAAGATTGACATCTATTAAATGAAGAGTGTTGATATATATATTTGCACACCCATATATAATCAATAAATTATTTATCTGTATTGTTTTTAGAAACCATTTATCTGACCCATTCCGAAAATATTACAACAATTTTCATATTTTTTGACGTGTTATTATTTATTCACTTTCAAAATAAATGAATAAATGACGACTCGATACTCGGGCTAACATTTGATCATTAAAAAATAATGTCATTTAAAATTAGAGGAAAAGAGATGAACAATTTTACATCGTGTCTATACATTTTTTTAATACTTTAACTTTTATCAATCTTTTCGCTAATTAGATACAGATAAGAAATCTTTATTAAATTCTGGACACTTAATACAATTTTCTTCATTCGCCCTAATTGCCATGATGTAATATATTGTTGCTAAAAAAGAGATCACAAGACTTAATTAGTTAATTATTTAACGATATTGGGGACCGAGAGTTGCGGTAATAATTGATTCGAAGAGCGATCAACAATCAAGGAAATATTTACCCCTTAATAATTTAAGCACTTGGAAATTTAATGGCGAGTCTAAAACTTTGTACTTACTTAACGAAAATTAATGTGTCGACAAGAGCTAACGAATATCGACGCTAGGAGATAAATTAAGATGTTTGTGCGTATTTCCTTAAATGCGACACGAAAATATTCTAGAAACTAGTCCTAATGCACCGTTTTTTACCTCGTAAAATATATTAAAAAATAATACGTAAAATATATTAAAAAATAATAATAATATATTGAAAAAAAATATATATATATATTAAAAAATAATTACGTATAAACTTTCTTAAAACACTTCTATTTGTTTTTATATCATACGATAAAGTGTGTCACAGACTAAATTTTACATTTGACAAGACGTGACGATCCAATCGATGCATAATTAAATTTCGACTTGCCCCTTCACGACTTAACTATCCCAACTTAACTAGGTAATTTATCCTTTGAATATTTGAATTCGATGGCTGCATGTAGTTTGTTTCAGTCGCTTGTGTGGAAGATTTATGGAGAGTCATGGCGCAGGTGGCAGAGAGCTTAGCATATCAAATCCATAGTGATGTAGGTCAAATGTATTTAAAATATACTAATGAAATATCTTTACCGGGTGATCTGTGCGAGGAAGAAATCAGCTAGGGTAGATCACACACAATAACGATGAATAGCTCCAATGTAGATCGCGATAATTAAAGCGCGCTTGCATATTTGATGATGTCCGTCATCATATAATGTATCAGCACAGATTATCTCGTGTTAGTTGGAAATAATCGCCTTTAAAATATTATATTTAAATGTAAACGCCTTTAAAATATTAATATTTAAATTAATATATATAGTTTATATAGTTTAAATATTATAGTTTATAGTTTAAATATTAATATTTAAATTAATATTTAAACTTAACATTGCATTTAATATTTTTTTCTAATTATCAAGATAATCATATCGTCCTTAAATCGCTTTTAAAAAATGATGGCGATTAATATGCGCTATTGTGGAAAATATGAAGAATTTTCGAATAGAAATGAATTAATATCTTTTAAATTTAATCATTCCTTGAATTCGTAACTTCTTTCATTGAATTAGAAATTAATCAAGAGCATCGTGACTTATTAATATTTTTTAATTTAATCATCCCTTGATTTTGTAACTTTTTTCATTAAATTAGAAATTAATTAAGAGCATTGCAATTAATAAAGCAGACTAATAAAGGGAACCTTACGAACTTGAAAATTCTGATTTTGATAAAACTTTATACACATAAAAGGGGGAGAAGAGGTAAATAGATGAATTCAGAAAATTTCAGTTGCCATTTAAAAATGATTCTAAAAATTGAAACTGCCTCTCATAATTTTGCTTTTCTCTATATATTTCGAAAACCACTTGAGATATCAAAAAATGTTTTATACAAAAGTTTTATTATAAAAACACCTTTATTTCACAATTAATAAAATTTTGAAAAAACAATTTCCTTCAAAGATTCTTGAAAAAGCTCTTTTCAAAATTTTATTATGTCATTAAATAGGCGTCTCTTTACCATGAAACTTTTATATAAAGCATTTATTAACATCTCGAATAATCTTGGAGATAAATCGAGAAGAGTAAAATATACTCTATATACGAGGGATGATTTCATCCCTTAAAATCATTTTTGAGCCGCAAAATAATGACCTGAAAATTTCCAAATTTCTCTATTCTCCTCTGCTGCATGTCTGTAAGTTCTCATTCAAATTAGAATTTTCCACTTCGTGAGGTTTCCTTGCAAATAAGCGCGCAAGGAGGTAGAATCACGTTCGTCGCGCGTGACAGCTGCGACTTCTCATTTACCCTTAGCGCAATATATCTGTGTTTATCGAAGTTCCTTCGTGACGGTAAAGCATCCCTCGCGTCGGAAAGTCGGTGTGCGAGGCAGCGAAGGTTAATCGCGATATCAAGGGAAAAAAAAGATTGATAGAGGAAAGGGGGATACTTGATTCCCATTCATGTGGATGTTTGATGACGCATGTTCGGAAAATCGCACGCACAATGGGATACATTGGCGAACTCGATTCATCCCGCTGCGCGATATCAGATATGGATAATGTCACTTTGCACGTGGACTAAAGAAATCGATACAACGACGATAAATTTTTGATGTACACTGAGAAAAAAATCTGGTTGCATTAATTAGAATTCTGGTACATTCAAGCAGTATGTCTGTTGGAAAATGGACGAACCAGAATTCTTGTAGGAATTACCAGATGAATCTGATTAATTTCTGTTAAATTTACCAAATTTTCTGGTTAATGATATTAAACTCCCCAGCACCAAGTCGTCTAAAATTTTTTTCTATTTAATCTCAAAAGTCTGTTTAATATTTTGAATTCCAACAATTATTGAATAATTATTTTAAATTTAGTTTGTTAGAAATTAAACTGATATACAGTGATGCAAGAATAAGATGCAGCTCAAATACACACAATCAGAGAGCTAGCGTCCTCTTTCTAGCATTAATGTTCATAAGAGAAAAAAATTACACTAAGAAAAAATCTGATTGCATTAATTAGAATTCTGGTAGATTCAAGCAGTATGTCTGTTGGAAAATGGACGAACCAGAATTCTTGTAGGAATTACCAGATGAATCTGATTAATTTCTGTTAAATTTACCAAATTTTCTGGTTAATGATACTAAACTTTCCAGCACCAAGTCGTCTAAAATTTTTTTTTCCATTTAATCTCAAAAGTCTATTTAATATTTTGAATTCCAACAATATTATTGGATAAATTCAATCCAGATTATTGAATAAATTATTTTAAATTCAGTTTGTTAGAAATTATGCTGATAAACAGTGATGCAAGAAGAGGATGCAGCTCAAACATACATAATCAAAGAGCTAGCGTCTTCTTTTTGGCACTAATGTTCATAAGAGAACAAAAATACACTAAGAAAAAAATCTGGTTGCATTAATTAGAATTCTGGTAGATTCAACCAGTATGTATGTTGGAAAATGGACGAACCAGAATTCTTGCAGGAATTATCAGATGAATCTGATTAATTTCTTTCTGTTAAATTTACCAAATTTTCTGATTAATAATACTAAACTCACCAGCACCAAGTCGTCTAAAATTTTTTCCATCTAATCTCAAAAGTCTGTTTAATATTTTGAATTCCAACAAGATTATTGGATAAATTCAATTCAGATTATTGAATAAATTATTTTAAATTCAGTTTGTTAGAAATTAGGCTGATAAACAGTAATGCAGAAAGAAGAAGATGCAGCTTAAATACACACAATTAAAGAGCTAGCATCCTCTTTCTGGCACTACTGCTCGTAAGAGAAAAAAATATACTTTGGATTTAATGTTAATACTAGTTCTTTATATACATTTTATGACAAATATTGAGTTAAATTAAGAATAGCTAGCGGCAAGCAAAGAAATTAATGTAACAAGAAATTTTAGATTCAACCAGAAAATACTAATCAAATCCTTATAATAAAATCTATTAAACGTTCTAGTTATAAAAAATCAAGTCTTATCTTATGATAACTAATAAAAATTCTTATTTGATTTAACTAAAATGCCTTCAATTATATACGTCTTGTTGATACAATCAAACGATTTTTCTCAATCAGTACGAAAGCGCGATAAATATTAGCCGGAGAATTTTTATTCCGCCTGATCGCGAAAGGGCGCGAAATTCTAATTTATCTCGCGATCTCTCCCTGGAGAACGACGTACCGGAATTGCATGACGGCTGCAGACTGTCACACCAACCATTCAGTGAATCTCTGACGTATTTTCGTCCGACTAACGTAAATTAATTAATTTAACCGAGTGAATTTTCCTCTTCCGTTCGACGCGCGTAGCCGCCGACAACACAGTCGGCGATGTCCTCGGTGTGACTGTGCGTTTTCTGGCGGATAAAACGCTCTGCATTTGAACCGCGGGTTAATTGGAAGCGCGATTATAATAAATATTAGATTGTCGTGTATGTCGGTGAATTTGCGGGTGAGGTTCCGTTACAAAATGTCCAATCGAATGAAGTGCTTTAATTCCGGCGGAGCGAATTGTGGACGCGTCGCAAATGAAACATGTATTCTGTAAAACATTCCCGCGTGACAAACGCGTAATATAAATGTATTATAATTTATTAAAGCCGATAGAATACAAATTTAACGAGCGTCATATCAAAAATACGCGCGATGAGCGGGACTTAATTAAATTCAAGATCCTCTTGTGACAAATGTATTATTATCGCTCGTGAAGAGAGAGAGAGAGACAGAGGGATTTAATTGCGACGTATAACAATCATTTTCGCGACAGAGGCCAGTCGCAGATAGAAATAATGAAATGGTGTTCATTAGGTTCGTTAGAGCAGGAGGACCTGCTGCTCGCACATCAAGAGAAATTGCGTTAATAATTTTTATTGGAATCATATATTCAACATCGTTGTCGCGTTATGTGTTACTGTCAAAAGCGGAGCTCTTGTCAATAACCGTGTGATATAGTGACGTTCGGCCGACAGTTTGTCTCGCGATCGTTTATCCGAAAAAGCCGAACGGGCACCAGGCTTAAAATTCGATACTTGGCATGCGACTAACCGACTAGAATATCGCGTCGAGCGATCCTATTTTTCACGCTATCGGTGCCAACGCGCATTCGACGCGATTTGCATCCTTCGAAGTGACCAAAATCGACGGCTGTTGATCTCATCCGCGAGGGAGAGGGAGGGAGAAATCGGAGCTTCTTTCCCCTCACATTCTCCGCATCATAAATGTTTCATGAGCGGAAGATTCTCGCGGGCGGATTGTGTGTAACGTCAGATTCGATAGGAAGACAGGCCGATACAAACGACTGGCGGAAAAGCGGCGGCGCGCGCAGCCGTGGATATGAAATTTTATCGAACACGCATTCTGTATCGGGTAAACCCTGGCAAAGCTTGCCCGAGGAATTTCCGATTTTTCGCGAACAATACGATGCCGCAAACAGGTCGAGTTACTGCTTTAAATTCGATATGTAACCACCGTACGTTTGCGCGATATTCGGGGGGGGGGCCGAACGTTTGAAAAACGATTGCGTTTAGATTTTAATTGGTATTAAGCCAATCTATATGATAATTCCGATATTGACGTCATGATTCATTTCAATATCTATCGCGATGACGTCGACATCCGTGTTATCGCGATTAAATATCTTCCGGCGAACAATCTCAAATGCTTATCGGAAAACAAATAAACACGTATGTATTTTTCCCCGAGATCTATACGAAAGTCATTTCGCGTTATTTCCAATCATTTCCGCGAAGAGATTAATAGCCAGAATTATAACGGAAGCAACGGTCGTCCTTTACGCTTTCGTACGTTGATTTCAAATCAATTACATTTTAATCATCATTCCTATCGCGATGAATAATCTGCGTAAATTCATTAGTTGCGTGCACTGAGAAAAATCGTTTGATTGTGCAAGACGTATGACGTATGATTGAAGGCATTTTGATTAAATCAGACAAGAATTTCTAGTTATCGTGATAAGACTCGATTTTTTAAAACTAGAACGTTTAATAGATTTTACTATAAGGATTTGGATAGTATTTTCTGGGTTGAATCTATAAAATTTCTTGTTACATTAATTTTTTTGCTTAATTTCTACTCTTAATTTAACTCGTATTCAATATTAGCTATAAAATGTATATAAAGAATTAATATTAACATTAAATATATTTTTACAAAGTATATTTTTTTCTCTTACGTTTATTAGTTTAATTTCTAACAAACTGAATTTATTTTAAATTCAGTTTGTTAGAAATTAAACTGATAACAGTGCAAGAAGAAAATGCAGCTCAAACACACACAATCAAAAAGCTAGCGTCCCCTTTCTGGCACTATTGCTCGTAAGAGAAAAAAATACACTGAGAAAAAATCTGGTTGCATTAATTAGAATTTTGATAGATTCAACCAGTCCATATCTGTTGGAAAATGGACGAATCGGAATTCTTGCAGGAATTATCAGATGAATCTAATTAATTTCTTCCTGTTAAATTTACCAAATTTTCTGGTTAATAATACTAAACTCTTCAGCACCAAGTCGTCTAAAATTTTTTCCATCTAATCTCAAAAGACTGTTTAATATTTTAAATTCCAACAAGATTATTGGATAAATTCAATTGAGCTCTCTGATTGTATGTGTTTGAGCTGCATTCTATTCTTGCATCATTCTGTTTATCAGTTTAATTTCTAACAAACTAAATTTAAAATAATTTATTCAATAATCTGGATTGAATTTATCCAATAATCTTGTTGGAATTCAGAATATTAAACAGACTTTTGAGATTAGATGAAAAAAATTTTAGACGACTTGGTGTTGGCGAGTTTAGTATCATTAACCAGAAAATTTGATAAATTTAACAGGAAGAAATTAATCAGATTCATCTAATAATTCCTGCAAGAATTCTGATTCATCCATTTTCTAATAGATATACTGATTGAATCTACCAAAATTCTAATTAATGCAACCAGTTTTTTTCTCAGTGTATTTTTTCTCTTACGAGCAATAGTGCCAGAAAGAGGACGCTAGCTCTCTGATTGTGTGTGTTTGAGCTGCATCCTCTTCTTGCATCACTGTTTATCAGTTTAATTTCTAACAAACTGAATTTAAAATAATTTATTCAATAATCTTATTGGAATTCAAAATATTAAACAATCTTTTGAGATTAGAAAAAATTTTAGACGACTTGGTGCTGAAGAGTTTAGTATTATTAACTAGAAAATTTGATAAATTTGACAGGAAGAAATTAATCAGATTTATCTGGTAATTCCTACAAGAATTCTAGTTCATCCATTTTCCAACAGGCATACTGGTTGAATCTACCAGAATTCTAATCAATGCAATCAGATTTTTTTGTCGAGTGTGTGCGAAAAACATTTTAATAAAAGCTCGCCCTTGGGGATAAATAAGAGACGTGTGCGACCGGACGAATCGACAATCTAGTTGTCATCTGGAGCGCAAAAAGTCCGATATTTACGTTTGCTCGCGAGGAATCGTTGCAATTTTATTTCATTTAACGGGCAAAGCGCAAACGAAACGGTTCCTTAGTAGTCCGTCAATTGCGAAGGGTTGCAAATGGCGCTCTGTGACATCTCTCGTTAAGTAAAAAAAAAAGGTGACATCGAAAGAGACAAGAATGAGAGACAATAGCTCAACGCGGGAAGCGAGCTTTAAAAAGTCGGCAAAAAAAAAGTCTCCCCGCTAATGAATTTTTTTCCCTCCCTAACCCCCCCGACTCGAACTGTCCTTTACGCGTTGCGAGAGAGCCCGAGGCGGTTTCTCTCGCCTCCGCGTAATTTATCGGTCGCCACACTATCGGTGGCACGACCGCAGGACAGAGAGGCAAATATAATGCGACGCGCGATGTAACATTCCGTAAATAGATCACGGATAATGCGAAAGAGTGATGCGTGCGGCGTGCATACACGTAAAACGTTGCGTCCCGTGTGAGCGAACGCCGCCTGTAAACGTTATAAACTCGATCGCAAAACTTCACCTCAGGCGCAGTCTGGGTAAATATAAGCTTGCCAGGTATAAGCGCGGGGCGCAATTAAATTTATCGAATCTCGATCTTTCTGCCGCTCGTCGAGCCAGCGAATCTTAAGAATCCGCGAACGTCAAACGCCGATTCTTTAAAAAGGGTTATACTTAGTCAGCAAGTCAAAAAAAACGTATTTTTGGGAAATTAAAAAAAACTGTTAAGTATTTTTATTTCATCGATTCTTTATCATAATATATATCTATCAAAGAAGTTTTCATAATTTTTTCAATTAAAAATATCGAGAATTGTAGACACAGTAGCTATTTTCCAAAAAAACGTATTTTTGGGGAATTAAGAAAAAACTGTTAGGTATTTTTATTTCATCGATTCTTTATCATGATATATATCTATCAAAGAAGTTTTCATAATTTTTTCAATTAAAAATATCGAAAATTGTAGACACAGTAGCTATTTTACAAAAAAACGTATTTTTGGGGAATTAAGAAAAAACTGTTAGGTATTTTTATTTCATCGATTCTTTATCATAACATATATCTATCAAAGAAATTTTCATAATTTTTTCAATTAAAAATATCGAGAATTGTAGACACAGTAGCTATTTTTTAAAAAAACGTATTTTTGGGGAATTAAGAAAAAATTGTTAGGTATTTTTATTTCATCGATTCTTTATCATAATATATATCTATCAAAGAAGTTTTCATAATTTTTTCAATTAAAAATATCGAAAATTGTAGACACAGTAGTTATTTTACAAAAAACGTATTTTTGGGGAATTAAAAAAAACTGTTAGGTATTTTTATTTCATCGATTCTTTCATCATAATATATATCTATCAAAGAAGTTTTCATAATTTTTTCAATTAAAAATATCGAGAATTGTAGACACAGTAGCTATTTTCCAAAAAAACATATTTTTGGGAAATTAAAAAAAACTGTTAGGTATTTTTATTTCATCGATTCTTTATCATAATATATATCTATCAAAGAAGTTTTCATAATTTTTTCAATTAAAAATATCGAGAATTGTAGACACAGTAGCTATTTTCCAAAAAAACGTATTTTTGGGGAATTAAGAAAAAACTGTTAGGTATTTTTATTTCATCGATTCTTTATCATAATATATATCTATCAAAGAAGTTTTCATAATTTTTTCAATTAAAAATATCGAAAATTGTAGACACAGTAGCTATTTTACAAAAAAAACGTATTTTTGGGGAATTAAAAAAAAACTGTTAGGTATTTTTATTTCATCGATTCTTTCATCATAATATATATCTATCAAAGAAGTTTTCATAATTTTTTCAATTAAAAATATCGAGAAACATAGACACAGTAGCTATTTCCAGACATCTTTTTTTCGGAGACGCTTGGCGGTGAGCAAGATTACTCGGAGCTGGATCATCTGAAGTAAAAAATTCGAAAGAATTTAACTTTCGTATGAATTGATCTAGTTCGTGAACGAAGGATTTTACAAAAAATTGATTTTTGATAATGCGACAGACATTTGACGCGAAAATACGAATTTTTTGTGTTAAAACTTTTCGTTCTTTTGTTAATAAAAAAAAAGGTTTCGTCAAAATTAAAATCCCTTCGTTCACGAACTAGATCAATTCATACGAAAGCTAAATCCTTTTGAATTTTTTCTTTCAGGTGATCCAGCTCCGAATAATCTTGTTCACTGCCAAGCGCCTCCGGAAAAAGATATCTTTGGAAAATAGCTAGTGTACCTACATTTCTCGATATTTTTAACTGAAAAAATTATGCAAACTTCCTTGATAGATATATATTATCATAAAGAATCAATGAAATAAAAATATCTTACAGTTTTTTTTAAATATACGTTCTTTCCGACTCGCTGACTAGGTAAAATCCCTTAAAGCGAGGCGAGGAGGGGCGCGAAAAATTTTGTCGCGATATATCCAGGGTGTCCCAGACTTAACGAATCAGCCATTAATGATAGATTCCTTGATATTAGAATTTTCGTCTCCAAATCATCTCAGGAATCTATTATTAACGGCTGATTCGTTAAGTCTGGGACACTCTGTATATGCAATACGTATACATAATCGTTATATCGCGTTTCCCTCTCGCGCATGTCGACGCCGTAAAATAAAAAAAAAAAGGAGCGGGTAATTCGAGACTACGTCATGTCGCTCTAACAAGATTATCCTCGGCTGTGTTAACGTTTGCCTACTTTTTGCGCGCATATTTCTGCGAGAGAGCAGCTATCCCGCCTCCCTCGGCATCGAACCCGTCATCGATCCGACTCTGAAATTTTCTACCGAGAGGAGAAAAAGCCGAGGGTGCGCCGGCGATCAAACTTGCGGACTTTGCCGTGATCGAAGTTCGAAATTTCTTTTATAAACGTCACCGCGCTCGTCCTTCATGCGTATGCTCAACTTTTCTGACACTCACTTGTATTATACTTCGATCGAATAAATCCATGATACTTCGCGGGAGAGTGCGATATTATGAAAAGAAAAAGTCACTTTAGAATCTTAGCTAGAAAAAGAGTCCCGTTGCTCTATAAATAAGCATCGTCAGTTGAGCTATTTTACTCTCTAAATTTCTTAGAGTGAAATTTAACTCTAAACGAGTGAATATTCACTCCAAGTGATAGTGAAAATACTGCCACTCTTAATTAGTGAAAATTCACTATTCACAAAAGTGAATTGTTTAACTCTGAATTAAAGTGAATGCGTTACTCGGTTCAAAGTGAATAATTCACTTGATCAGAGTGAAGTCATCACTTTCGTCAAGTTATTTTTCACTCAACTATGAGTGAACGGATTCACTTTTAGGAAGTGAGATTCTAGCTGTTTTTCATTCTTCTTTCCGTTTTATATAATAAGATAACATGTTACGTATATGACATAAAGCTTCGATTAGTTGAAATGAGAAGCAATCATTGCTTTTTACTTGAATTAATCGAAGCTGAACATCGTACACAGCATGTTATCTCATTGTCGCTGTAAAAGCCGATTAACCTTTTTTTTTTCTTGTTACAACCATATAAATATATTTAACGTTACACACATAAAAAATATGTTTATACTTTTTCAAAATATGTTAAAATAAAAAAAATATAAAAACTTACTTTAATATTATATGTCCCGTATCTAAGTCCCGTACATGTGCAACGAGTTGGTAACCTCGCGAGACAACGATACGACAGTGTTGCTAATGGCAGACTCATGCGCACTTCACATGCGCTTTACTTACTCTTCATGAGTAAAAATTTTCACTCTATATAGAGTGAAAATGCTACATAGAGTGAAAATATTCACTCTACAAAGTAAAGTATACATATTTACTCTATTTTGCAGAGTGAATTTTTTACTCTACAACAAAAAGTGAGAAGAATTCACTCCTATGAGTGAAAAATCATTCTAACTAGAGTGACTCGACCTGTCACTCAATTTTTCGAATACATTTTCACTCTAAGAAATTTAGAGAGTAATCTCGCGTAAATAGATCAGTCTTATTGAGATCGAACTTTTGTACGAATATTAATTTAAGAAATCTGATTCAATTTTTGAACGATGTAAGGGTGAGTACATCATCATTAGAAATGAATTAAACGCGATTAAACGCGAGTCTTGAAAGGTTGATGATAAGATAATCTTGCTTCCGGAGCAAATGAACGCTCGCGCCAAATCGTGAGGGTTTAAATGAAGTTTCCCTGTTAATTCGACGAAGATACGTGCTCGTTGATGAAGGTGAAAAGGGAAAGCTGGCTCTAAATCATTTTTGCCGACAAGCCATTCTGCAGCGCCCGGCACGAAACGAGGAAAAAAAATTACTTTAGCAACTTCAATTTGCGGCAACACGTTGCTATGGTGGTGAATGTAAATGGGGCGCCGTGATGAGAGGGGTGGATAGATGAGGTTAAGGCAAACGAATGAGAAGTTAAAAAATTGTGAAATGCAAGGCGGAGTTCCGAGTATGTCCCATCTGTCTTTGTTACCGTACTGGAATGGTAAAGGCGAGAAAGATGAGGAAAAGAGAGAGAGAGAGAGAGAGAGAGAGAGAGAGAGAGGCAGTTTTACCCGATAACTTCAATTTACCAGATCATCCCGTTCAAGACTTCCTCTTATTACGCGGCTCGCTTGTAAATTTCCCTCAAGTCTGATCACTATCGCAGGTAGCTACTGATGCATGTGAAATGATCCCCAACTTCCTTGACTTAGAGAATTCTTGATTTAGAGAATTGACCGGACGTGGCTTGCGTTGCAAATAGCAGTCGTTTGCATCCGGTGGCGTCCGCGCGATAAACTATAAATCTTTTGATTGAATTTTTCCGTTATTGCGTACATAATAGGGTGCGCTTGTCTTGCATTGAAATGTCTAAGGGATCGTAGTGTTAATCGTGTGCAGGAATATTTATAAGATATTTCTCTGTTTCTCGGAGTCATCGAAAAGATTCTTATACATTACTATTTGAATATCGTAACTAAATTATTTTATTTTCTATTTAAAGTCTATTTAAATTTAAAAAAAATTAAAAAATTAAAAATATTAAAATATTTAAATTTAAAAAAAATTAAAAAATTAAAAATATTAAAATATTTAAATTTTAAAAAAATTAAAAAATTTAAAATATTAAAATATTTAAATTAAAAAATTATTTTCTATAACCGAAAGAGCGTAATACACACTACACCGCCTCTAATTCAAAATAAGGTCGATACGTTTCCTTCCATCATTTTTTAATTAGGATATCCATCTTATGCAATCTTATACATTACTATTTGAATATCGTAACTAAATTATTTTATTTTCTATTTAAAGTCTATTTAAATTTAAAAAAATTTAAAAATTTAAAATATTAAAATATTTAAATTTAAAAAAAATTAAAAAATTAAAAATATTAAAATATTTAAATTTAAAAAAAATTCAAAATATTTAAATTAAAAAATTATTTTCTATAACCAAAAGGGCGTAGCACACACTACACTGCCTTTAATTCAAAATAAGGTCGATACGTTTCCTTCCGTCATTTTTTAATTAAGATATCCATCTTATATGCAATTCTTATACATTACTATTTGAATATCGTAACTAAATTATTTTATTTTCTATTTAAAGTCTATTTAAAAAAAAATTTTAAATTTAAAATATTTAAATATTTAAATTAAAAAAAATTAAAAAAATTAAAAATATTAAAATATTTAAATTAAAAAAAATTTTAAAATTTAAAATATTAAAATATTTAAATTAAAAAATTTTAAAAAAAAAAATAAAAAAATAAAAAAAAAAAAAAATTTTAATTAAAATATTAAAATATTTAAATTAAAAAATTATTTTCTATAACCAAAAGAGCGTAATACACACTACACCGCCTCTAATTCAAAATAAGATCGTTTCCTTCCGTCATTTTTTAATTAGGATATCCATCTTATATGCAATGTGGCACTTTTTGCTCATTAGCGCAACTATCTTCGCGCCGTAGCTATTCACAGTTAGCACCAAAAGGAGTTCCGTTGAGTGCTGCTTTTAAGAGGTCAATGCGACAACCGTGAAAGTCGTTCCCGGCTCAATGTATTCCGGGTATCACGGGATTACAGCCTATTTCGAGGTTGATAGAACTGATAGTCAGCGAATTTTACTTGATGAGAAAGTGTAATGCATTCGATAATAAAAGCCACATCAAAGGGATGAAGGCGAAGAGGTGTGCGTCTCGAACAAAGAAAATAGCAGTAGAATCGTCCAAGTTGATGGCAACTCGACACATACTTGACGTACCATTGCATCCAATAATATTTATAAATATTTGCAAAGATAAGAATGTATACATGCATTTAAATGTAATGGAATTAAAGAGAAATCTAATGGAATTTGCGTGCGAATGAAATATAAAATGCTTTGTATGCGCGCGAGCGTGTGTCAAAGAATATAGATTATTCGAACGCGAGATGAAACTCATACTTAATTAATATATCTTTGTGGCTGACTTTATTTTAATTATTTTTTTTTCTTGTAAATATGATTTAAACTCAAAACTCTCCCCTCTCTCTCTCTCTTTCTCTTTTTCTTTTTACGCGAATCAAGATATTAAAAACGTAATTTTTAATAAAGATCGTTATCTGAGTTGCTTTATCCCTTGAAAGTTCCAAGTCCCACGTTGCACTTTTTTGCGCTAAATCTTCAAATCCGACCAACTTCCTTGTCTAACTCCCGTTACTTTTCTATAAAAAAAAGGGAACAAATCCATTTACCTTTTTCTCACTAAAGATTCGAAGCTATCTACTTCTTTTTTTTTCTCTCAGAAACCACCTGCTGCTTTTCCGTGAAAAATCAAAGAGTTAACCACTGCAGTTTTGCGCGAGAAGCAAAATCCGCTTCGTTCAGCTAACTGTCAAATACGCAAAGCGCAATATAAAATATATAGTATTTACCTTTTATTTTTAAATCATTTTTGTCGTCACCCGAAAATATATATAATACTTGTCTGTCTGAGAAAATCATTTTTGTGTGATATGAACAATTACGAATACGATATTATTTAAGGCACGCATTCGAGAAACAACTTTATTTTAATGACGAACAAATTTTGACTCAATTGTATTATTAATTGTAAAACAAGTTTGATTTGTTTAATTCCTATTTAGGTTACTCGCACAGTTCTATTGAAGCTTGGAATTATATTTTATGATTCTTTCGACTCTACGTCAACGATATTATTCTAAAAACATTTATAAAAAATTTCGTGTTTCTATGACGAATGGCGGATCACATTAAGCTTGATTTGTACATTGCATTCTTTGACGAGATAAAGCGGATCCAGGCGATTATACTGAGTGCTTTATATAAAAAATTCCGTATATTTTTAAATCCATATATTTCGAGGTATGATAAAATTCGTAAAAATTCAAAACAGACGTACATACTAGAATATTCATTTAGAAAAAATCCAATTCAATTATATAATGCTCTCGAAAAAAAAAAGAATCTTTCCCGTATAATTTTTATCGGCAACACATCTTTTACATCGAATGAGAATAAATATGAAACATTATATCAATAAACAATAAATAATCTGATATAATTAAGAAATATTATAAAATAACTAAATATTATAAAATATTATTAAATAATATGAATTTTCAAAATATTATATGAAAAAAGCCTAAATTGTCACAAGATTTTATCATGTTTAAATTCATTTGATGAATATCAGCAATCAATTAAACGTTACCGTATGATTCTAAAACGCATACGATATAATATAATAATTTAAATCCAAATATATTTCGTAATCTCTTGAAACGTCAAGAGTATAAAATTTCTCATTTCTTTTCGTCATCGTTGAAATATGTCGTATCGCATTCGAATTTCTCTCAACCATCCGTTTATGATCATATTGTTAGAACGATACATCAATTTCGCAAGGAGATTGCATCCGATATAAATAAAAAGAGCGAAAGGGAGAGAGAATGAGAAATAGTTGCACGTGCAATCGTGTATGCAATTTTCGCGACTTACACACTTGTTTGAATGCACGAGATAAAATATATGGGGGACGTATGGTGAACACCCCGAGATACGATATTACGACGTATACGCGATACGGTAAAAAGAGGGTGAGGAAATGAGAGGGAAGGAAGAGCCTATCCTATCGGCGCTTACGTAGAGAAGGCTCGCAATTTTCCGAGCGAATCTCCCTACCAAGGAGAGCAACAGATAAAGAGATTTCGCCCTGAATTTTTCTACAGGCGGCGGATATTTCCCGACGACTGCGAGAGAGCTCACGTAGCATCGCTCCGAGATTTCGCTTCATTGGATTCGTTATTATTCGTACGGCGTGGGCATAAAACGAGGGACAGACAGACGGACGGACGGATGGACGGACAGACAGACGGGTTCGGGACACGACGGTATATATCAGCGATCTAATTTGCAAGACGTTTCGATGCCAAATCCGCGGTAAAGGATCTTCTCACGAAGATAAATCGAACGTGTACAAGAACATTTTTTCGAGATAATTAGAGAGATCATTCACGAGTGTTTGCTGGTATCTAGATAAAATTATCTAGATAATTATCTAGACAAAGAAATGGATCATCTTTATCTTTAACTAGATGAAAAAATGCAAAGTATCTTTATCTTTATCTTAGATGAAAAATATATGTCATCTTATCTAAAAATTGTCTAAGATAATTTTCATTATGCAAAAAAGTTTTCCAGGCAATCTTCTAAAAATCTATTTAAAATATATTTTTTATATTATTATTATTAATATATTATAAATATAAATTAATAAATAAATATTTATTATATCATTTATATACCTTTTTGCTATTATTTAAATATTCTTTAGGAAAAGAGAAAGAATATGTGTTTATGATTTTAATATCCCATTTATAATCTGCGTCACATCTTTTACAAATATTTATAGTCTTCTAAAATAAACAAAAATATCTAGATAATTATCTAGACAAAGAAATGGATCATCTTTATCTTTAACTAGATGAAAAAATGCAAAGTATCTTTATCTTTATCTTAGATAAAAAATATATCTTATCTAAAAATTGTCCAAGATAACATTTTCATTATGCAAAAAAGTTTTCCAGGCAAGCTTCTAAAAATCTATCTAAAATATCTAAAATATATTTTTTATATTATTATTATTAATATATTATAAATATATTATTATTATATTATTAATATATTATAAATATATTATAAATATAAATTAATAAATAAATATTTATCATATCATTTATATACCTTTTTGCTATTATTTAAATATTCTTTAGGAAAAGAGAAAGAATATGTGTTTATGATTTTAATATCCCATTTATAATCTGCGTCACATTTTTTACAAATATTTATAGCCCTCTAAAATAAACAAAAATATCTAGATAATTATCTAGATTATCGCAATAATTATCTCATCTTTCATCTAGATTAAGTAAAAGCAAAATCATCTTTATCTCATCTAAGATTAATTTACAGATTTTTTTAGATTAATTTACAGAATTTATAGATTTATCTAGATAATCTTAAAATTATCTACAGCAAACACTGTTCGCGATCGTAGGAGGGAGGGAGGAAAGCGCGACGAAAAATTTCGTTTCGTTGCGGAAACATATGTTTCGGAGGTTTTTATTGTCGGCTCGGCTTCGGTCCCCGATAAAGAAATTGCCGGGAATTATGCGGGGGAAATTAGCTAATCAGATCTGGCGCAATGGCAACGATGACGTAATTTCACGGACGAAGTCATTTTTTCGAATTCATTTGACGGAGTAACCGAGTCCCACGTGTATCGCGGCCGCGATAAGATGCGAAATGGGGATCATTATGGCACGACTGCATATCTATCAAAGTAGGGCAAGGTGTACCTTTGCATAAGTTGAGGCGCGTGTGAATGCATTTCGCTCCCGCGATGTTGTAACAATCGGATAATGCTGAGCACGGTCGCGTTATGATGTATGCACAACTGTTACTGTTTTCCAGTCGCGAGAGACGTGGACTATAGCATAATAAAATACGCATTTCTCTCGCTCGTGGCTCGATACGTTTTGCGCGAGTCTCTTACGATTATTTCGCAATCGTTATCGCGCGTTACGATATATCGTTGTAATTGAATCTTTTTTTTCCTTCGAGAAGAAACGCTTAAAATTCAAATCAACGACAGGGAAAACATATTGTTTACTAAATAAAATATAAATTTGTAAAAGTCAGTTTTCGGAATCAACGGTATCTCCTAAAGAGCGAAAAGTTGGACTGAATGTGACAGCGACATTTGCCGATTCGCGATAATTTGTCGCGATAATCGCCGATGCATTTTTCATTCGATGTCAGTTTGACAACCGCGATAATCGCAAAACGCAAAGGTCTATTTGTGCACGCGCAACCTGTGCGTGTCTCATGGTATATAATTTATCGGAAAAAATATATGCGCTTGTAATATGAACTGACCGGAACGATACGTCATAAAATCCAAAAATACTCGAGTTTGTTATTGATACGTCATTAAAAACGTTAAAGCGTATCGTTGAAAACGGTATTCAATTATTGCTCGATATTTACATGTTCTATTTTTCCTCTATAAATCGGTTTTGTTCATAAAAATATTGATATTTCGTATCAGTGCGGCGTAATAAATATCATCGTTAAATAAATAATAGAAAATTAAACGCTTTATAATATTTTCGTACACGGTAAAAAAATTCTGTGTTAAATTTGACATATTTCACATGTCTCAATTTATCCACTCTAATTTTAATGTTAATTTAACAGAAGACAAGTATGTAAATAAATAGCACAAGTAATATGTTTAGAAATTAATGCAAAAGTGTAACACTTAAACTTTATCTGGAAATAAAGTTTATGTTAAATTAACATATTTATAATGTTAAATTTAATTAAAAGAAAATGTTATTCTTACATTTTTATGATAAATAACACAAGAGATATGTCGATCTAACATATGGAACTGTTATAGAGAGAAAACTAACTTATCTGTTTATTTTAATATATAACATATTTCATCAAAAATTCATGCATATTAATTGTGTTGTTTTAACTCTTGGAAATGGTGAATATATAATTCAACGCAGAAATATCAAAATAACGCAACGATAATACGTTATATTAACATAAGAGTATGTTAAAAATTTAACACAAATTTTACACAAAAAAAATTTTAACAGAAATACAAAATTTTTACCGTTTTTTACCGTTTATAATAAAAATTATATAAATGTATTTATTATATTAATATTTAATATATTTAATATATTATATTTTTCCCCAATATAATTGAAGAAATATCATATATTTATATTTAATTATTTAAATCATGCTTCTCACATAACATCTATCAATTTATTTGGTATACATTTATATGTCCTAAATTATAATAAAAATCATTGTCACGCATCTAATAAATTTATGTTATAAATAATTTCAATAATCGCAATAAAATAATAATTATTGAAAGCGATGTAAGGTACACGGTAAAAAATATTTTGTATTTCTGTTGAAATTTTCTCGTGTCAAAATTTTTGTGTTAAATTTTTAACATACTCTTATGTTAATGTAACATATTATCGTTGTGTTATTCATTTTGACATTTCTGCGTTGAGTTAATATTCACCGTTTCTAAGAATTAAAATAACACAATTAATATGTAAATGCACGAATTTTTGATGAAATAAGTTATATGTTAAAATGAACAGATAAGTTGTGTTATTTTTCTCTCTATAACAATTTCCATATGTTAAATCGACATATCTCTTCCGTTATTTATCGTAAAAATGTAAGAATAACATTTTCTTTTAATTAAATTTAACATTATAAATATGTTAATTTAACATCAACTTTATTTCCAGATAAAATTTAAATGTTACACTTTTGTATTAATTTTTAAACATATTACTTGTGTTATTTATTTACATACTTGCCTTCTGTTAAATTAACATTAAAATTAGAGTGGATAAATTGGGACATGTGAAATATGTTAAATTTAACACAAAATTTTTTACTGCGTATAACGATGCAAACGATGTTTGAAGGCGACAAATTCTCGCTATCGTATCTCGGCATCATAATCGAATCTATAAAACATAATGTCCGTGATCAGTAATGCATTAAACCTGGCGAGCGTTGAAGTCGTTATATATGTTGCATTAAGATATAGCTCTCTTCTTTCGTTAATCATTTATCATTTAGCGTCCCGGGGTGTTATCTCCCTGCACCCGAAGTATTTTTAAGCGACCCATTATCACTTTAGGAAATTATAAAACGACATAACGGGAACTGTCGCCGGTGGTAAACGTAAATTATGCAATATCTCGCGTCGGTCCGATTGCAATTTGCAAAACGGAAAGCGGAGAGTAATTAAGCCGGGGGAAAAAAAATCGCAATTAAATTGAAAAATGATACTCGTGGTAATATATCCTCACTTGTGGGTACTTTAAATGAAAATTACACGAGTCACCTTTCCCTCATATGAGGTCGTCATTCGTAAGAAGCATCAAGACTGTAATGACAAACAACAATTAGCGCGGTATTGATAAACGCGCGTGAAATGCTGGAAATTACTTGCAAATAGCGTAATATTGCGCAAATGGTCGTGAGTATACACTACGCGAGAGAAGTATCGTTTATCATGGAAGGGGACGAGATAATTGTTTGCAATATCTATGTTTACAGTATTACGGCTATCCGTAAGTTACACAGTAACCAGATGTTGTACGAAGAGAGATTCTCTCGCCATCCCCTCTCTCTCTCTCTCTCTCTCTCTCTCTCTTTCACTATACCAGGTCAACTATCTAAAACTTTCTCGACTGCAGATTGGAGCTTTTCTCTAACCCTATCTGAGGCAAGCGTTATAAATCGCGAGAAGCGTTTATACTATCCCTTTCCGATATGTTGTCGATGAAAAGGTCGAATTCCGTGTTTTCAATAAAACGCAATACACCGTGTCGTGATGCATTGTTATAGCGGATATTTCAATAAATCTTGCCACCGCGATTTTTTCCGCAGTTATTGAAGACATTGACACCATATCCTTTTCGATTTTATTACGCGAAGGGTTCTCTGTTTTTACGAGAATGAAAAAAGTAATAATGTTCTGTTCAAGTCTGAAGGAAAAAAGCAGATTTAAGACTTTACACTTTATTATTGTTATTATTATTATGTGTAGGATAAATGTTACGTTTTTCATACGTGTATTGTGTAATGTAAAAAATGTATTCATACGTCTTCTTTTTATTTTATCCTTCTATAATTATCTTCTTATTTACACGGAAAAAAAGGACATTCTTGTTTTGAAAATATATTTAGTTTTAACATGGAAATCTTGAAATGAGATTATATCACGGTAAAAAACATTTTATATTTCTGTTAAAATTTTCTCGTGCAAAAATGTTTGTTTTAAATTTTTAACATACTCTTATGTTAATGTAACATATTATCGTTGCGTTATTTTGACATTTCTGCGTTGAATTAATATTCACCGTTTTTAAGAGTTAAAATAACACAATTAATATGTAAATGCACGAATTTTTCATAAAATACGTTATATCTTAAAATGAACAGATAAGTTGTGTTATTTTTCTCTCTATAACAGTTTCCATATGTTAAATCGATATATCTCTTTCATTATTTATCATAAAAATGTAAGAATAACATTTTCTTTTAATTAAGTTTAACATTATAAATATGTTAATTTAACATAAACTTTATTTCCAGATAAAGTTTAAGTGTTACATTTTTGTGTTAATTTTTAAACATATTACTTGTGTTATTTACATACTTGTCTTCTGTTAAATTAACATTAAAATTAGAGTGGATAAATTGGGACATGTGAAATATGTTTAAATTTAATACAAAATTTTTTACTGTAATTGCTTTCTTGAATGAAGCCATTTTATATAGCTCAATCGAGAAAAATATATTCTTATGATTTAAGATTTAATTTTCTTGAATAGAAAAGAAACAGTGTTAGATGGAAAATAACATTTTTAAATCAAAGATTATAATTTTCTTAAAATAAAATGATTATATATTCTTGAGGTGACAATTACAATATTAAAATAAGGCTATAATATTGTAATTGTCACCTCAAGAATATATAATTATATATATATATTTAATATATAATTATATATAATTATATATTAAATTTAAAATTATTCTTCTAAGAAGATTATAAATTATTTCATATTTAGGAAACAATGAACGCATTAGTTTAATTATATAAGTTTTGATTTGACACTTATTTTTTTCTGTGTATTCTTCTTATTATCTTATTCTTCTATAATAATCTATATATCAGACATATGATTATATCCAATGTAATCTTTTAGACATTACATTTTATAAGATAAACTATTATATAAACACGATAAAATAAGATATGTGCAAATGATGGTGTAAACACTTTAAGGTATATTCCTTGAAAAAGACGTAAACTGACGGATGCCAATTTCCGAGATTGACGTAGCGTGTACGATTTTTGATAAATGGAGAACGTTAACGGCTATAGGCATTTCCTATCTGTCATACGGAATCTGAGTTGACGGTAGCTTTTAATAATCTGCAAAGCGGACTTTCCTATAAGCCATTCGGAAAGAATGGCTATTACCTTGCTATTCGCATCGACAAACTAGGATTTATCTTCATAAAATAATATAGACACACATCGAAATATTGATACTTAAATATTTATCGACGACTAAACGATAATGAGATGAAATAATTAAAAATATAAAACTTTTATTTAAAATATATATATATATGATAATATCGGAGAATGTTTCGTGAACAGTTACTTAATGCGAAAACTAACTTGATATAAACGTTTACATTTTATACGTTAAAAAATGTTTTCGCTGCAATAATTGCTTTCTCGATAATAAGCGCCAGAGTTTATTAATATTAAAGGTTACGTTTCATGTAGCAGAAGAATTTTAAGTAGCTGAAATAAAATGAACCTATATATGTATTATAGAAAGAAATTTATATAAATTTTCCAAATATAAATATATATATATTTACTATTATTATGAATATTATGTAATATTGTAGCACATTTGTTTACGATTTGTTTATGATTTATTTATGATATATGTGAGCGATATTTCGCTATCGATCACACGCGGAGACTATTAAAGTCAGGTTACTCAAAAAGTCGCAGCAGACAACACATGCTTTCGCCGATCGATGATGACTTTAAAATGCGAGAGTATACGTTATGCACATCTGTACGCAACATTCTTCAAATCTTATCAGCGAAAAGGATCTGTCTCTGTCATCTAACGACAGGTCAATAAACTATCCGTATTGGTTCCTCCTAAAGGAAATAAAAGTGACCCGTTGCAAACTTGGAGCGACAGATAAAGCTCTGTCATACTGTCGCATCCAGATTGGCAAGTTGTAAGGAAACATTCAGGGGAATACGAATGAAACGGTTATCTTGATGTACAAGAGAGAACTACGGAGACATGTCGGATTAACCCGCCCTTCAATGTGTTGTTTTTGTTCCCGTTAATAAATGACATTAGAATTTACAGTAAAAGGATAAAAGTACGACACGGAGAATTGTGCTGAAAGTAATTAAAAAATCCACCGATCATTAAAACAAACGACCGCAAAATTAATGGTTCAACTTGAGACGCGAGTGTTATTTTAACGTAAAAATAATTCGCTATTATATAGAGAGGACTGATTAATCACTTAGGATATTTGTACCGCGCAGGAAAAATGAGCCGCAAGAAGTTTATTCTGATAAATGGTTCTCGAGCAGTTTTATAAAGGAAATATGAGAAAGGACATAAAAATATATAATATATAATATTATATATTATATATAATAATATATAATATTATTATATAAAAATTAAAATTATAAAAAGAGTGGTTGGAGATAACAATCAAAAATTAAATTAAAAATACAAAGGCAATAACCACTGCGCCAAGTTGAACGTAGCAAAATATTAAATTGACTTATCAGCATTAAGTCATAAATAATGAATAATTGCATGGATGTAGATCGTAAAAATTTTAGCAATAATAGTTAATTAAATAATAGTTAATGATAATAGTTAATAATAGAATAATTTAATGAAAATAGTTAATAATAGTTAATTAAATAATAGTTAATTTTTGCAATAATAATATTCCTTGAATTTGATTATAATTTTTAGCTGTTTTTTTTCATTTGCGATAATATTATATTAATTTACACTTTTCATTTCCACAAATTTCGATATTATAAGTGTCCTAAAATCGATGGTATTTAATCATATCAAAGAATGAGATAAATTAAGTCGCTAGATAAATTCTCCTCTATCGAATAAATATAAATTACGTTTGAGGAGAAATTCAGGCGTGTACGTCGCCTCGAAATGCAAAATTAATGGCTTGTGCGGAGCGTCCTATAAATTTTCTTCGACATACGTCGCGTCTCGACGATCTCGCTAAAAAGTGCAGTCCTCCGAAATGCTCGCGACACAGTTTTGCCGTCGTGTGTATCGTCGAGGATGTAAGTTTCCTGCCTAGTAAGCGATATCTAAAACGTCCGATCCGGATTTGCCTCAACGAGAATATGAAACGATACAGTCGTCACGATTTACCTTTCGAAGGACTCCCGCCCACGTACAAGAGAAAGAAAGAGAGAAAACGGAGAACGAAGGCGGGAAAGCGAGATGCAATGAGCTCAGTAAATTCTGTATCGGTAAAGAGGCCTTTGAAAGGCCGATAATAAATTGTCTATAACGCTCGATGCAACGTCACGTTGCAGGTGACATCGACCCACATGTTACCGGCAAATCGATTTTCCGAAAGCACTGTCCTGTCAAATTGCGCGAATGACGCAACGGTGCATTTAACTCTCCTACCCGTAGATGATCGATGAACGCATTTGGACACATCTCGTAAACGAGCGGCCGAAATCATGGCGCCGAAAATCCGAGAGGCTTCTCAGTCGGCTGGTGTAAGTGTATGGAGTAAAAAAAAAATGGTAGATTATTATTTCGTCGCAAAATGACGTTAATTAAAATGCGCTTCAACGTCACGATCGTCCGTGACGTTGACATTCGCGCGCATATTTTATTCCAAAAGTTTTAATGTACGTTTATTGATAATCTGTGTCGTAATAATAATGCGACAACGATGTGATAATATGACTCTTGTTAGTGAAATGTGTGTGTGCATATATATTAACGAAATATTTAGATATATATATTTCAATTAATTTATTTAATTTATTTAAAAAATATGCATTAATTAACCGTCAATTTTTCCTTACTTTCTCTTAACTTATTTATCCACTATATATTTTATTATATTTTAGTAAACTGTTAATGTTATGGCCAAAAATCAGGACAGTCATTTACAATTGGAGAAAAAAAATATATATTAAAAATTATTAATATATATTAAAAATATTGGGAAAAAAATATATATTAAAAATATGTATTGGGAAAATAAAATATATATGATATGTATGTATTTATATACGATGTGATAATATGGCTCTTGTTAGTGAAATGTGTGTGTGCACATATATTAACGAAATATTTAGACATATATATTTCAATTAATTAATTTAATTTATTTAAAGAAATATGCATTAATTATTATTAATCGTCAATTTTTCCTTACTTTCTCTTAACTTATTTATCCACTATATATTTTATTATATTTTAGTAAACTGTTAATGTTATGGCCAAAAATCAGGACAGTCATTTACAATTGGAGAAAAAAAATATATATTAAAAATATTGGGAAAAAAATATATATTAAAAATATGTATTGGGAAAATAAAATGTATATGATATGTATGTATTTGTATACGATGTGATAATATGGCTCTTATTAGTGAAATGTGTGTGTGCACATATATGAACGAAATATTTAGACATATATATTTCAATTAATTTATTTAATTTATTTAAAAAAATATGTATTAATTATTAATCGTCAATTTTTCCTTACTTTCTTTTAGCTTTTATCCATACTACAGACTATATATTTTATTATATTTTACTAAACTGCTAATGTTATGGCTAAAGGTCAGGAGAGTCATTTACAATTGGGGAAAAAAATATATATTAAAAATATTGGGAAAAAAATATATATAAAATATATAAAATATATAAAATATATATATTAAAAATATGTATTGGGAAAATAAAATGTATATGATATGTATGTATTTGTATATAACTTGGATTAATATACACTATGCTTCAATTTTGAATTTTTTTCAATTTAGTTCTCCAGTTACTGTTTTTATTGTTGAATTATATATATTATATTACTATAAATACACTTGATTTTTCATTTTATTTTTACTTTAAATGTACATATTTTTACAATCACGTTTTATCAAGCGATATGTCATATTAAATTTTGATATCCGGTATAAATTTTGCCCAATTATAAATGGCTGCCCTTGTTTCACACATGTGAAATATGACCGTGTTAGCTGTCTAGTATAATATATAAGTCTGTGATCTGTGATCCATACTTATCGGTAATTTTAGTTTATTTCGCTTGAAATAAAATAAATTGATATGAGATTAATCGATAAGTATTTTATCGCAAAATAGAGAAAAACTTTTTTTTAATAAATTATCCCGAAATTGATAAATTATAATGCATAAGTATTATAATTAATCAATCAATTTGATATTTTGACAGAAAAAATATTCCATAAATCTTAATAAAACTCGCAGGAAAGATTAAACCAACAAATAATGATACTTCGTGTATCGATGTATTATTATTTTTCAAAATGCGATCGAGATAAATATTAAGAGAAAACGTAATTATTCTCCACGAACATTATTAATACAATTAATTAACTGTACGATTAAGGATTCGCAAGCGTGTTGAAGCGGCAGCAGTTTAGAGAGAGACAAATATTGGGTACATTTTATTTATTCGACATAGAAATTGAAGCTGGTAATAGGAATCATAAATATCATCGTTTTGTTACTATATATTTACAAGTAATAATTATCTCTTTAATGTTTATATATTTTTTCCACATCCGAATATATTTCGCGAGTAATAATCGAGTAATTAATAATTTATATTAATTATAATAATTTACAATAATTTCTGATGCATTAAATTAAATATTCAACATTTATATTTATAATATGCATATATATATATATTTACATAATGTATTTACATTTTTAAAAATTATTTTATTGCAGCATATTTATATATATCGTAACCTTTTTTTTTTCATCGAGGAAAAGATGCAAAAAATGTAGAAACAAATCTTCAATTATAAAATAAATTAAAAATTAAATTATATTACAAAAACAATACAATCTTTCCAATGATTACATCTTGATGTTGGTAGGAGGGCAGAAAGCTTTATTCTGAAGAGAAAGTTGAGTACTCAAAACACACGCTGCATTATTGGCTTTCAGTGCGAGAACTGTTTGTCACGTTTCTCCGTGATATACTGATTTCCTACTTAAATAAACATCACCGAGAATCGCACTTTCGATGCCGAATTCAAAATCTCATTAAACGTTGTTGGACGAAGTTCAACGAAAGCTCCGACAAGCGAAAGATGGGTCGATCGTTCGATGAAGGTAGATGGGATTGTCGTCTCTCCCATACACCATAAAACAATGGTGTCACATACATATCTTCATGTGTATTTAATCGAACACTATGGTTTTTATTTCTACTTCTCTACATTTTGAAGTCATATATCTCGCCTTGACAGAGAGATTGGAATAATTTGGCACGATTTTTGCGCGAAGAGAATCGATTCCCATTTTCTGGATTGTTTAGATAATTAATAATGGATATTATATTATTAGATAATTAATATGGATATTTTCTCCCTCGTTGTTTCACAACGAATCGCGTCTAAGCATATTCGAATTGTTTTGAAATCCGAATATTCTGAGATAAAAGTCGGAGCTTCAATTGCGTCGATCAATTCCGTCTTTTTCCACTTCGGGCTTTATCCTTGCTTGATGGTATTTCGTCGACTCCAAGTGAGATTCTATCATGGAATGGCATATTACTTTGCGATTGCGGAATTTGGGAATGTCGTGCAAAGTATGGCGCGTTTAAGTGCGAAAATGCTGTTTAAAGTGTCGCGCGTGTGAATTAATGGGCCTTAACGACCCTGATAACCTGAGAGAAGGACCAAGCCTAGGCAGCTTCGGGCTTCAGTGAAGCAATAAATGTCACTGAGAGAATTGGAATAATTTATTATTAGTTATTTATTAATTAATGGCATGCACGCGATTTAAATTACGCGATTAATGGTACTTTTATTTGTTTAATAAGGAAATTATATTATGTTTAATTTCCCAATATTATGTTTTAATTTCCTTATTAAACAAATAAAAGTACCAGTCATCTCACAAAAGTGAGAGACAAATTAAAGAAAATGGCTTTTGTATAAAGCTATAATTTTTTAAAAAAGTTATAGAGGATTATAATTTTCGTAGAGTTATTAAAAAATTATTGATTTAAGGTATTTTCAAAATTACACAATTGTTTGCTTAAATATCCGCTTATTTTTGTACGTATCGAATATAAAATTTAATAGGTACAATAATAATTGTTTGAAATATTAATTATTTTAGATGCTGCTACAATTTGGATCTATATTTATATGTTGCAGATCGATATCTGTCTCAATGTCATCAACTCCGTTATTTTGCAGTGATCGGTGAGTGATAAATTATTATTTTACAGCAAAATAAGCACGTATAAGCAATTTTTTATTTTTTCTTTCATATATCGCATACGTTTCAGTGTTTTCTATATATACTTGGCGTGTAATTTGGAATCCTTTTTAGATAAATTTTTTATTTGATGATGTATATATGTACAAATTTTTATAAGAATTTTCACATAAAAACGATACAGTATTTTTCTCTTAATTAAATATTTATTCGATAAATTTACGTTATTATTTGTAATAAATGAATCACAATAATTTAATTACTTTTATAAAGGTATTTATCTGTTGCAATATATAATCTATTTTATTTGACGATATTATATTTTGTTATTAACGAAACATCATTCTTTGTATTATTTTTACAAATTTATATATTTTTGTCATGTATACTCTCTTTCACACATTACTCAGTTTGAGTATACAAAATCGCGTAGTATTCCAATTAACGAACTCAATATATCAATTTTACTCATGCAATTATTAAAAAAAAGTGTAGCTCATGAAATTGTTAACGGGAATTCTAAATCTGTCAATTACGTACGTATATGCGTGACGTAAAACCGACATACATACGTTTACAATACACATCTGACAGATATACGTGGCAGATATATACGTTGCAGATGTACAATTATTTTTTCTGAACGCAATTTCATTAAAAAAAAAAAAGAATCAAGCATCGCGATGCGTTATCTCCTGCCGCCTTTTCTTGTATAAATCCAGATTAGCCTTTATTAATTTTCAAAGACGGATTTATCCTTTTCAAGCGGCTGACACTCGGAATTATATCATTCCCGCCGTCCTCGAAAAGAGGAGAAAAAAAAAAAAAAAAGCGAAACTCATTCGCCTCCTTAATTTTACGCACGTCCGGCGGCCTACAGCTTTCTTGGCGAAAGCAATCGGAAACGTGTCATTAAAATGACATGATCCACGTCGAAGACGCTGTCGCGAGAAGGGAGGTATTCTCTCCCAGGAGATGAACGCAGACTGAGAACAAGTCTTTTAAGTCCTACGGGGAAGATACAAGAGAGGGAGCGAACAGTGTAACAACTTGGGAGAAAGTTATTCCGTCGGTGCCGGGGAGTCTCTAATGAACTTCGAACTTTAATGATGGAGGCTGCTAAATCCCCGCTTCGTTTCCGATGCGGACGCGATCGTGTCTGAATCGTGTCGAACGTAAAAATTGACGACTGTTATAAGGCCGTCCGTAATTCAGAGACTTTCTCACGAAATAATGTCAAAAGAATTATTTATAAGTGATTTTTAAAACTTGAGCTTAAAAGTTTACTTTCCGATACATTTTCAGAAGAGACATATGTTTAATACTTTTCAAATATATCTTTTCAAGATGATTATTTATTATAAATTATTTAATTAAAAAAAAGATTAAATTAATAAGTGTATATGTAAAGAAGACGACATTTTAACTACTAAATAATATAATAATATAATATAAAATAATTTAAAAATTATAAAAATTTTAAAAAATTATTAATTAAAAATTTATAAATTGTTTAACAAAAGAGAGATTAATATTGTATATAAATGTAAATGTAAGGAAGAGACTACACATTCTAACTACTAAATAATATAATATAAAATAATTTTAAAAAATTAAATTATTTAGATTTTTTTTATACATCTTTTTAAGATGATTATTTATTATAAATTTATAATTATTATAATTTATTATAAATTATTTAACTAAAGAGAGATTAATATATAAGTGTATATATAAGAAAGATCACATTTTAACTACTAAATAATAATATAATATAATATATTATACAATATATATTATAAAATAATTTTAAAAAAATTATTAATTAAAAAATTATAAATTGTTTAACTAAAGAGAGATTAATATACAAATGTAAATGTAAGGAAGAGACCACGCATTCTAACTACTAAATAATATAATATAAAATAATTTTAAAAAATTGAATGATTTAGATTTTTTTTATATATCTTTTTAAGATGATTATTTATTATAAATTATTTAACTAAAGAGAGATTAATATGTAAGTGTATATATAAGAAAGACGACATTTTAACTACTAAATAATAACATAATATAATATAAAATAATTTAAAAAAATTATTAATTAAAAAATTATAAATTGTTTAACTGAAGAGAGATTAATATATAAATGTAAATGTAAGGAAGAGACCACGCATTCTAACTACTAAATAATATAATATAAAATAATTTAAAAAATAATTTGAATAATTTAGATTTTTTTTTTTTAAACGAAAGAGAGGAGGTTTTATAATGTAATGTTATGTAAAATGTATTTACAGTGTGTTTAAAACTTTAAAAAACGTATAATATATTTATAACGCGTATCTCGCTCATTTGTATCAGTCTCGACAATATATTTAAAAAAAAAACACGAACGAAACTGACAATATAAATATCAGTGACGTCAAAACCCAACGACCATGACCGGATTACATCGCTGGAGTCCCTTTAGACGAATCCCATTTCACAATACATCATAACGCGGTTTTACACGTGCGTACTCATGATTCACTCCTAACTCAAAGTTGACAAAAAAAAAAAATCGCGTTAAATCCCTTCGGTGGGAAAAAAACACGTCCAATTGTCGCGGTTGCGCGCAAACGGCGTGATTAGTTTTATCAATTAACGATTTCGGCGCGTCATCTCGACGCGCTTTTTTCGCGGATTTTGCAAGCCGCGAGTCCACAACGAAATACGAGCAATTCAGCGGCGATCGCGAGCGGGAGAATTATCGCTCGTAATTCGCGCCAAATCTTTCTTCTACGTTAATTAAAATCGCTGACCGCTGATCGCAACACGCTCTCCGCTTTTACTGCCGGGAATTATTATATCCTAGTTCCGTGAGTGTATTACAAATTATACATGTCTGGAAATTATCTAAACTTGTGCAATAGCTTTGAAACATTTCCGAAGAAGATACTTGCAGGAGCTAAATTACAAGAAATTCCCGAGTAGAAATTCAATCATTTTTTTTAGCTAGTAACTGGCCAAGAATCCTAGTCACTAATTAGTTTTTGGCCAGTTTAACTAGCCAAAAACTAACAAGTGTGGACGACGCATGCTTCGTCAATAACTGGACAGTAAAATTAGTCGGTTCCTGACCAGTTTTTCTGAATAGTTTATGAATAGTTCGACAAAAAAATTTATTTATATATAATTGTGTGGATTTTGATTTGATGATTAGTATTTAATTAGATATCAGATATTAGATATTTTTAATTTTATATAATTAGATTGCATTATGCATTCTTTATAATATATAAAACATTTAAATATTTTTTATATAAAACATTTTACAATCTTATATATTGCTCTTGCAAACTTTATATCCTCATGACTAAAATTTAAATACGAGAAAACAGCATCGCATCGCATCGCATCGCACGTCACGTAGCGATAAATAAACGAACTAGCGATCTTATAAAATCATAACTAGTATTTGTAGAGTTTTCGTTGAACAGAAACTATTTACTTACTATTTTTTCTTATCTAGTTTCTGACCAAGAATGAGTCAAGAAATCATGGCCAGTATTTTCAAAGTTTTCACAGAACAGAAACTATTCAGTATTTACTTATTATTCTTTCTTCGTTTCTTGCCTAGTTTTAGGACAGTAACTGGTTATGAAACAATAGTCAGATATTTCTGGCTAGTTTTTAAACAGATACTATCTAATTAATTTTAGCTAGTGAAAACTGGTCAATTTCTGGGTAGTGATAAGTTTTTTCCAGAAATTTTTCTACTCTCATACTTTGCAGTGTGATTATGATTTTTAATCGCAATTTAAATGTTATTTATAATATAATATTATTCATATTATTATATTATTCGTATAAAAGTTTATATAAATTTATTATTATATTTATTATTATTATATAATTTATATAATTTTTTATTATATAATTTATTATTAATTATTTCTTATATATAAATGATATGTATTATATATAAATGAGATATAATGTACCATTTATATAAAATTATATATATAAAATGATATAATATATTGTGTATATAAATTATACAGAAGAGTATTCATTTATAAATATCTATTTATTTGATGAAAATTTAACATTTTTTCCGCAGGAATAAATTTACACAAGAATACATTATAATGTATTATTTTTCCATACCATTCATGTCTCCAATTAGTAACAAAATACAAAAATTTATATATTTATAAGAAAACGATGCGACGCGATACAGACGTATTTAATTTTGATACGTCCCATTTGCGCTTGCCTGGGGCGTGAGAATCAAACAATACCTACGCGTCCTTGGGGAATGCGCCGGCAGAAAGTGTGGAAAAGTGATCGATACAATATGAAAGCACGGCAAAGTTTTAAAGATTTCACGCCCCGCGCGATGCGATGGAGTTACGGGAAATCCAACTGCGAATTCGCGCACCGGAAGAGCACGTTAAGGTACATATCCGGCATATCTCCTGGGTGACATTCATGCGCTCCCCGCCGCGTTTTTATCCTTGCTATTCTTATTGGGGAAAGTGTCGAGTTTGCGCGCGCAAACTCCAACCCCTCGCGATACAAGTCGTAAAGCCCGGACAATCTTGAATGTACACCCCCCCCCCACACACACACACATGTAAATGCGGTACATTCTCTCGCGACCGCGTCTTGAATCTCGATCGCGAATATTCATCCGTAATATCCTAAAACGGATTAAGAACGGTGGATTTGTGTGCTTAACGTATTTGACATTTTATGCGTCATAATATTATATTTCATCCTCCTCGGAATAAAATCAATTTTATGCCTCGGGGAGAATTTTTTTTTTTTTACGACTAGTTGATAGAAACTCTCTTTAATAATGAATATTTTTATAATTTATCACGAACACGCAATGTTGCGTAAAAATGAAAGCGGTAATTTCAAGTTTAATGTGAAATTTATAACAGATGAGTAATTACTCTTTCTCTCTCTTTCAGTTATGTATACTTTACAATATAAAATTATTGGTATTCCCAAGAAACTTGGGACGTGCTTGTTCAAACAGATAAATTAATAACAAGTAATCTCATAAAAATAATATTATCTACGTTTTTTCTCTTTTGAGACGAGGAATCTCCGGAAAAGTTGGGAAACATTTTGAAGTCTTCGCGGAGAGAAATCGCGAATTTATTAATACATTCTTTTATCATTTCGCGTAGTTTGTTCTCTTCAAATTAATTCTAGGCTAAAGATGTTTGCCGCATCATTAAATATCTCCCGCTGCATTCTCTTTTATTTCAATAATAATGAAATGTACGCAATACGCTTATTAAAATACGGCGCGAGAGCTTTACGTGCACAGTAAAAAATTTTGTGTTAAATTTAACATATTTCACATTGTCCCAATTTATCCACTCTAATTTTAATGTTAATTTAACAGAAGGCAAGTATGTAAATAAATAACACAAGTAATATGTTTAAAAATTAACACAAAAGTGTAACACTTAAACTTTATCTGAAAATAAAGTTTATGTTAAATTAACATATTTATAATGTTAAATTTAATTAAAAGAAAATGTTATTCTTACATTTTTATGATAAATAACAGAAGAGATATACCGATTTAACATATGGAAACTGTTATAGATAGGAAAATAACACAACTTGTCTGCTAATTTTAACATATAACATATTTCATCAAAAATTCGTGCATTTACATCTTAATTGTATTGTTTTAACTCTTAGAAACGGTGAATAATAAACGATAATATGTTACATTAACATAAGAGTATGTTAAAAATTTAACACAAAACACAAAAATTAAACACAAAAATTTAACACAAAAATTAAACACAAAAATTTTTACACGAGAAAATTTTAACAGAAATACAAAATGTTTTTTACCGTGTGGAAACTAATATATCTACACGGAAAAAAATTAAGTGTCAAATTAACACTTATATACTTAAATTAACGTGTTCATTGTTTCCTATATACGCAAGAATATATAATCTTCTTAGAAGAATTTAATAATCTTAAATTTTAACAATATTATAATCTTATTTGAATATTATAATTGTCATCTCAAGAATATAATTATCTTGATAATAAAAAATTTTCAAAATTATAATTTTTGATTTAAAAATGTGTTATTTTCTATCTAACATTATTTCTTTCCCATTCAAGAAAATTATTCTTAAATAATAAGAATATATTTTTCTTGATTGAACTATATAAAATGACTTCATTCAAGCAAATTTTCTTCAGTTAACGCAATATAATCTCATTTCAAGTTTTTCATGTTGAAATTAAAGATATTTTCAAAACAAGAATGTTCTTTTTTTCTGTGTACTGGCGCCTCGTAATTATCGGCTGAATATTCACTAAATTATAAACATCAACCCCCCCAAGCATTGTAACTCGACGACGAAAAATTCTAGGCAACGACGGTGGCTCGTTCTTGAAAAGTTACAGTTAAGCTTGATAGCGTCTCATCGTATTCCCTGTCGGTGTACTCTCCGGAAGAGGACGGAGCTTTTCCCAAGATTAAAAATCTCATGGTACTCGAAGAGCCGTGGTATATACTTTACATCGCTTTACACGAAATAGAGGACGCGGCACAGACGGCGACTCTCGAGCACACTAGAGAAAACAACGTCTTGTCTGTCGCTTTTCTCTCTCTCTCTCTCTCTCTTTTTTTTATCTCTTTCCCGCCCCCTCCATTCGGTTATATTCAATTGAATCGGGCCAGCGTGTTGTCGCACAGACCTGTTCGAGTGTGACCCGAGGGTTCCCAGGATCCCCAAGTTTAGAATGTACAAGTAGATGAAACGAGACAGGTGAAGTGCTTTTTCCGTTTAGAGAAACCGGATTTGTACGGGCTGAAAGAAGGATATTATTCAATTTGCGGAGCGATGCGATAAATTCGCTCTCTCTTTACCGCGCATATAAAAATAATTAATTCATGAGTATCACGTGGAGCTCCTCTTAGGAGATTTATTGTTAGGGATGAAAGTCGAAGAGCATAATAATGTAGGGCACGGGGATATTATTTATGGAGGGCTGCCGACAACACGGACAACGCGAACGTAAATATAGCGGAATGTGAAGAAAAACAAGTGTATTTTTTTCAACGGTTATCGGGGGATATTAATTTCGAGTTTCGTATTCTCGAAGCGCGTCTCTTTGCTGTTCGAGAACCTCCCTTAAAATTATAACGGAGTAAAATTGAAAGCCGATGGAGGATCAAACGACGGTATTTCGCGTTCCGTTCCGTGCGAGAAATTCGAGAAAATTATCTTGTCGAGAAATAGAAATAAGATCAGGATACGAAAGATTCAATTTGCAGGTGGAACGCCTCGCTTTGTACAATCCCTCGGATCCGGCGAATCATCGAAGCGGATGGAAAAAGACCTCTTCCCCGGTTAATTAAGTTACGAGATGCGCTTCTGGCCAACCTGACTCCCGGTCCCTTCCTCTCCTCCCCGTCCGAAACCGGAAACGAGCGGATTATTTCCGCGAGATGAAATGTAGGGCGAAACGTTGATAATTAACGCGTGGGCCCGTCGAAATAAGCATCAATCAACGCGCGGCGTATTAATCTCTTAGGATAACGACGATAATGACATATCGGAGCACGTCGATGCCCGGTTTGAAATTTTTTTTTACGATGGTCAAAGCGCGCTTTTCGACACCGTCCCTCGTAAAGGGAGAATTAAGCCTTTCAGGGGCACATTTTTTGTGTGAGATCAACAACAAAGATCATGCGATGGTTTTATAGGTTTTCGGGGTCACTGATTACGAATCTGGCATCGTAATTTCAAAATTCAAGATGGCGGATTATATCTTACACAGTAAAAAATTTTGTGTTAAATTTAACATATTTCACATGTCCCAATTTATCCACTCTAATTTTAATGTTAATTTAACAGAAGGCAAGTATGTAAATAAATAACACGAGTAATATGGTTAAAAATTAACACAAAAGTGTAACACTTAAATTTTATCTGGAAATAAAGATTATGTTAAATTAACATATTTATAATGTTAAATTTATTTAAAAGAAAATATTATTCTTACATTTTTATGATAAATAACGGAAGAGATATGTCGATTTAACATATGGAAACTGTTATAGAGAGAAAAATAACACAACTTATCTGTTCATTTTAACATATAACTTATTTCATCAAAAATTCGTGCATTTACATATTAATTGTGTTATTTTAACTCTTAGAAACGGTGAATATTAACTCAACGCAGAAATGTCAAAATAACACAACGATAATATGTTACATTAACATAAGGGTATGTTAAAAATTTAACACAAAAATTTTTACACGAGAAAATTTCAACAGAAATACAAAATGTTTTTTACCGTGTAGAAATATTGACAAACTTGATATTTTCAGAAATCACGTATATAGGGATTTTCAAGGTCGTTGATCACGAATCCAGACAAAAATAAAAAATACATAAAGCGTGTTAGCATGGAAAGCCAGAAGAAATTCTACAATTCATAGATTTTTTTCTCAAAAACTACACATCTAATCGAAAAAACACCAAGAATACTTTCTTCTTCAAATTATATGCAAAATATGATAAGATTTTTTAAAATTGAAAATCATCAGATTTTAGATATGTCATCCGCCATCTTGGATTTCCAAAATCTGAGGCCGGCATTGTGATCAGAGACCCCGAAAACCTATATATGTGCAATTTGGGGTTGATTCAACAAGACCTGTATTCAAAACTGATTTTTTTCCGAAAAAAAATAGTACTTTTTTCATATTGATTATTTCTTAATTAATTATTGTCAACCCCTCAGTGAAAAGTGATGGAAGATTACAACATGTAGATAATCAAAAGTCTAAGGAACTTGATTGCATGCATATAACTGTCATAATACATCCATAATGAGGAAAATACCAAAGATAAGTAGATGTATCATATATGATACACCGCTCCTCAAAGGGTTAATGAACGCTGAGAGAAGATAAACCTCTCTTTTTATCCATTCCGCGTGAAGCACTCGACGTCACGAAATGCTCGTGCAATTTGAAATCGTTCAGTTTGGCCCGCAAATGTCGCGCGACGTTCTCATGAGCGCAAATTCAATCGTCACGTGCGACGGAGATGGCCGCGGTAAAATTTCCGGGGAAAATTCTGCAACTCCTCCCGTTCGACCTCGGTTTTCCCCCCTCGCGAAAACCGACCGCCTCCGTAAATGCAATAATCCGTCGCGTCTGAATTATTCCTTACGCCTTATGCAGAAGAGGCGTAGTGATTCGAGATCGAAAAAAGGCCGCGGCTAAAAATAGCGCGGCGTATCGTAGCAACGAAGGTCGGACGCGATGAAATCTTTACCATATCTCTCGTTCGCGAGACGCTTTAACAAAGTTCGAGAGATAAAGAGTTAAATATGTATCAAATCGTTCGACGCGAATAATTGAATAATTTTTCCCGGGGGGGGGGGGGGAAATACTTTTCTCCGTTTTTCTCTTTTAAGAACGCGATCCGCGAATTTTTTTCCGCGAACGTAATTTGCGAAGCGACTTTACGAGTTGTTTCAAAGAATTGGCACGAATTATATCGCTCTCGAGAGAGAGAGTCGGACCGATTAAAATGTAAATTAGCCGTCGAGCGCGCGCGAATTGCTCGATTTCTCCCCTTAAAAGGGAACGCTTAGGGCCGATCGAACCGACCGGCTGTAAAAGCGAATGGGGCATAATCGTTAGTACTTCTGGTTACTCCCCCGTAACTGCGGACTTACCGAATATACGATGTATATTCAACAAGTTCCGCATTTCCCGCTGCAACAACAGCTGCAGCAAGCGTTGCTACAGCTACGGGAGTTATAGCGTTACCTGGATTAGCGTGAGATTTATGCCCAGTCAGATTAATACCAAAAGCTGCCCGAAACGGATAAGCTTTGCACCTCCGTGTCACGGGAGAGATACTTCAACCGAGATACATTTGTATCTCGCGTTGCATCCGAAAAAGCTGGATTTCGAGGAAGATTCAGGAAGTTTATATTTTCGCGTCCCCGAAAAATTCGCGAAAATCTCTTCCGACATTGACGTCTATCATTTATTGCGGATTATAATAGCGTTATTTGTACAAAAGCGCGCGTGCATGCGTTCCATTATTTTGTATTCCTTTTTTTAAAATACTTTTTATACGTATGTGCGCAATAAAAGAAGTACATCAGATATGGGGTGGAATACATTTGCGTATTTCAGTTATCAGGAAACGCATTATTTTTCATTTTATATGCAAATATTTTAATTGGTTTAATATATTCAAGATTACATGTAATTGTAAAATATATGGGACAAAAAGGGAAATGATTTTTACGAATGTAAAGTTATTAAGAAACGCTGCTGCGAAATGAACGTAGGGTAAACCGTTGGATTTAATGTGATCGCGCGCTCGGTTATTGGCTTATCTACCCCAATCCTGTTATCATTTATTAACTGGCGGCGATAGCGACATGGCGGGATCGGCAGAAAGTCAAATATAATTTAATATAAATGATTCGATCGTTAATCCATTTATGTCGAACGGACGATATATCGGCTTTCGAGTGACAATCGCATCCTGTTTGCTCGCAAAGATACACACACGAGCCTTATGCATAAGCGAGCAGCTGCGAGAGGACACGATAGTGGAATTAAAAAAGTACTGTTTGTTTCTACGGTGTTGAAATATTAAGCTTGACGAGAATTGAGGAATCGCGCACTGAAAAATTGTTTGATTGCAACAACAAGACGTATATGATTGAAGACATTTTGATTAAATCAAACAAGAATTTCTAGTTATCATGATAAGATTCGATTTTTTTATAACTAGAACGTTTAATAGATTTTACTATAAGGATTTGGTTAGTATTTTCTGGTTGGATCTATAAAATTTCTTGTTACATTAACTTTTTTGCTTAATTTCTACTTTTAATTTAACTCGTATTCAATATTTGCCATGAAATATATATAAAGAACTAGTATTAACATTAAATCCAAAGTATATTTTTTTTCTCTTACAAGCCAGAAAGAGGACGCTGGCTCTCTGATTGTCTGTGTTTGAGCTGCATCCTTTTCTTGCGTCACTGTTTATCAGTTTAATTTCTAAAACTGAATTTAAAATAATTTATTCAATAATCTGGATTGAATTTATGCAATAATCGTGTTGAAATTTAAAATATTAAACAGACTTTTGAGATTAAATGGAAGCAATTTTAGACGACTTGGTGCTGGGGAGTTTAGTATCATTAACCAGAAAATTTGATAAATTTAACAGGAAGAAATTAATCAGATTTATCTGGTAATTCCTACAAGAATTCTAATTCGTTTCGTTCATTTTCCAACAGACATACTGGTTGAATCTGCCAGAATTCTAATTAATGCAACCAGATTTTTTTCTCAGTGCGTATACGATTGCGATTTAGTTCCAATCGAACTTGTACACAGAAAAAAAGTGTCAAATCAAGACTTATATATTTAAATTAACGCGTTCATTGTTTCGTATATATGCAACAATTTATAATCTTCTTAGAAGAATAATTTAATAATTTTAAATTTCAACAATATTATAGTCTTATTTTAATATTATTACCTCAAAAATATATAATTATTTAATTCTACTTTAAGAAAATTATAATCTTTGATTAAAAAATGTTATTTTTTATCTAACATTGTTTCTTTTCCATTCAAGAAAATTAAATGGTAAATAATCTTCTTAGAAGAATTTAATAATTTTAAATTTCAACAATATTATAGTCTTATTTTAATATATAATTATTTAATTCTACTTTAAGAAAATTATAATCTTTGATTAAAAAATATTATTTTTTATCTAACATTGTTTCTTTTCCATTCAAGAAAATTAAATAGTAAATAATCTTCTTAAAAGAATTTAATAATTTTAAATTTCAACAATATTATAGTCTTATTTTAATATATAATTATTTAATTCTACTTTAAGAAAATTATAATCTTTGATTAAAAAATGTTATTTTCTATCTAAGATTGTTTCTTTTCCACTCAAGAAAATTAAATCTTAAATCATAAGAATATATTTTTCTCGATTGAACTATATAAAATGGCTTCATTCGAGTAAGCAAAATTCAAGCAATTATATTTTTCTTTAATTAACCCAATATAATCTCATATCAAGAATTTCATGTTAAAACTAAATATATCTTCAAAACAAGAATGTCCTTTTTTTCTGTGTACGCGTAATTTTCTATTCATAGTCGAGAAGGGAACACGCGAAAGATTTACACACGAAAAAAAATTAAGTGTCAAATTAACACTTATATACTTAAATTAACGTGTTCATTGTTTCCTATATACGCAAGAATATATAATCTTCTTAGAAGAATTTAATAATCTTAAATTTTAACAATATTATAATCTTATTTGAATATTATAATTGTCATCTCAAGAATGCAATATAATTATCTTGATAATAAAAATTTTTCAAAATTATAAGTTTTGATTTAAAAATGTGTTATTTTCTATCTAACATTATTTCTTTTCCATTCAAGAAAATTATTCTTAAATAATAAGAATATATTTTTCTTGATTGAACTATATAAAATGACTTCAGTCAAGCAAATTTTCTTCAGTTAACGCAATATAATCTCATTTCAAGTTTTTCATGTTAAAATTAAAGATATTTTCAAAACAAGAATGTTCTTTTTTTCCGTGCATGACGCATCGTCGAAATAATTCAAAAATTATATCGCGCGGCAATTGTACTTTCATTGTTTGCCAAAATGAATCGAGCGAGGCTATCTGTATAAATCAAATTTAAGTCACTGTTTACGGACGAAATTCATGATTTCGATTGATGCAATTAATAAAAATAGTAGTTATAGAGTACAATATTAAGACAACGAGGTACATTAAATGTGCCAATGTAATCAGGAAAAATGATCGCGCTCGCAATTGAGTCAAATCATCACGTCGCGTCCATTGAATCGAAGATACAATCGTGGATCGCGCGTTTGACATTATTGAGTGTTTACTTTCGGGACGAAATATGGAATGAACGAAATTTAGAACTGGACGAACAAGTCACGCGTGACGATTGACGTTTGATCAGTTCCCCTTCCGCGTCACTAATAAAACCCGTCATCACCCATTCCCAGTGCAACCTGTTCACCGCAGCCCCGTTATCGCTGCCACAATGACGGGCTGTTGTAAACAACAATTACCAATCCCGCTGCCCCCCTCCGCGGCATTCAAATAATATCAAACCCATAATTACACAACTGTCATTACAGTACGGGTCTCCCGGAAAGTATCGCCGGGTCTCGGCGGTTACATCGGCAACAATCGAATCAAATCCGCCATTAAATCGCAGGTGTGATTGGAAATTTTATCGCGCGCGGTCGTGCATTCCGCGTAAAATCATACACGAGATTTATACAATATTACACGACAATTAACATTCGCGCTCGTCTACGGGGTAATCTACTGTTTTCATCGCCGTGCGAAACAGAATCGAGAAATGTAAAGTGTGGACGACGCGATTTCGACAAAATCTGACAATTTTACGAGCTAGCTCGTATAATTCATACGCGCTTATCGCATATGTATGAAAATTTTTCGCTGTTTCTATTTGATATTAATTCTGTCGGGCATGCACACATGTATACAGAGTGTCCCGAAACTCATAATCGATCTTTCAAAGATAGATTCCTGGGATCATTTTTGAAGATGATTTTTCCTCAGCGAAAATGTCGATGAGGACCATCATTTTTTGCATGTTTCCGATTTTTGTCATCATATATCTTTGAAGCCTTAAATTAAAACTCAACTAAAGTAAACTCTTACAAAGCTTAGTTTACGAAAAACCCTTTATTTCCAATCACTTATACACAATAAAAAATTTTGTGTTAAATTTAACATATTTCACATGTCCCAATTTATCCACTCTAATATTAATGTTAATTTAACAGAAGGCAAGTATGTAAATAAGTAACACAAGTAATATGTTTAAAAATTAACACGAAAGTGTAACATTTAAATTTTATCTGGAAATAAAGTTTATATTAAATTAACATATTTATAATGTTAAACTTAATTAAAAGAAAATGTTATTCTTACATTTTTATAATAAATAACGGAAGAGATATGTCGATTTAACATATGGAAACTGTTATAGAGAGAAAAATAACACAACTTATCTGTTCATTTTAACATGTAACTTATTTCATCAAAAATTCGTGCATTTACATATTAATTGTGTTATTTTAACTCTTAGAAACGGTGAATATTATCTCAACGCAGAAATGTCAAAATAATACAACGATAATATGTTACATTAACATAAGAGTATGTTAAAAATTGAACACAAAAATTTTTACACGAGAACATTTCAACAGAAATACAAAATGTTTTTTACCGTGTAGAAATATTGACAAATTTGATATTTTCAGAAATCACGTATATAGAGATTTTCAAGGTCGTTGATCACGAATCCAGACAAAAATAAAAAATACATAAAGCGTGTTAGCATGGAAAGTCAGAAGAAATTCTATAATTCATGGATTTTTTTCTCAAAAACTACACATCTAATCGAAAAAACATCAAGAATACTTTCTTCTTCAAATTATATCCAAAATATGATAAGATTTTTTAACTCTTAGAAACGGTGAATATTATCTCAACGCAGAAATGTCAAAATAACACAACGATAATATGTTACATTAACGTAAGAGTATGTCAAAAATTGAACACAAAAATTTTTACACGAGAACATTTCAACAGAAATACAAAATGTTTTTTACCGTGTAGAAATATTGACAAATTTGATATTTTCAGAAATCACGTATAGGGATTTTCAAGGTCGTTGATCACGAATCCAAACAAAAATAAAAAATACATAAAGCGTGTTAGCATGGAAAGTCAGAAGAAATTCTATAATTCATGGATTTTTTTCTCAAAAACTACACATCTAATCGAAAAAACATCATGAATACTTTCTTCTTCAAATTATATGCAAAATATGATAAGATTTTTTTAACTCTTAGAAACGGTGAATATTATCTCAACGCAGAAATGTCAAAATAACACAACGATAATATGTTACATTAACATAAGAATATGTTAAAAATGTAACACAAAAATTTTTACACGAGAAAATTTCAGCAGAAATACAAAATGTTTTTTACCGTGTAATTCGAAAATTATTAGTACGACATTTTCGTTGAGGAAAAATCTTCTATCCCAGGAAACTGTCTTTGAAAGATTGATTATGAGTTTCGGGACACCCTGTATATATTTCAAGATTTGTTAGATATACACGCTGTCATCTCCCGTGTTAGAAGTCTTACGAAACGAGAAGGTGGGAGACCTACCTGATGATCCACGGCGCAACTTATTTCGCTGCGAGTGCTGGAAATTTATCACAAGACTGTCTACGACGTTAACGGCACTGGGACATAACGACCAGGTGATGGGTTTGCCATAAACACGACGACGATGTTTCCGCGACGATGGTTTTCAGCTGTGCCTTGGTGGATCTCGCCGGCGTAGCAAGTGATTAAACCGTTCAATCATTGCTGTGGGAGAGGAAGGGCCGCGTGCGTGCGCTGTTGGATTTATAATAATCTTTATTGTCTCAGCCAGAGTGATTCGAACGGATGTACATTGGATAGATAGATAGATAGGTAGATACAAAGATGGAGAAGGAGAGGGAGAAGAGAGATATCTGCCGGAAATCGCATTAGCGGCCATTTATTTCTAACGAATACCCAATTACGTCGGTCGATAATGTACAACCGCACTCGCCAGTTGACGTAATTTCAGTTAAGCGTCCCTGCGAGAGAAAAGGGCGGGTCCGGGAAATCTTTAATCTCCGCGGTCGGCTTTCCAATTAGTCGCCGTTCGTTCCTCTCTCTCTTTTCCCTCTGTCGTTCTTTCGATGTCGGAACGAAAGAGAGGGAGCTGGAGAAGACGAGAGGGAGGAAAGGAGCTGGGGGGAAAATATGACGATGACGATTTCTCGGATCTTCAGAGATCGCTAAGTTGGAAGTTTCTAATGGGGTTTCTAATGGGGTATGCGTTGTCAAGTCTGTCTGCTTTAATGGATTTAAAGGAGCCTCGTGTTGGAGAATGAAACGGTTATGAAAAGCATAAGTTCCTTGTATCGATAACGAGCGCAAAGGAAGAAAGACGTGTTAATGACCCTTCCGGAAATTGCCCACATCGTTTCGGAGGAAAATTAAGTGGTCGGTCCGATGATTTTCGGGGCGGAACAAACAAAGCGTGAATGAGAGAGTCGGATCCTTGAATGATCGTCTTTACGAAAGGAAGTCGGGCTGTCCCGACGACATTGTGCGACAAGTTTCTGTCTGACGAGCAATAAAAGTAGTTTCACGAGAGTTGGAGGCCGAGAAAATGTTCGGGAGACACGCCTAAAACAGCGAATAATTAGTTAAGGAGAGAGAGATGTAAAGAGAATCTGCTTAAATTAGAATAATGTCGCAACTTCTTCTTCAACTTTCGAAAATTTCTGTATATTCGTGAGATACGCGACGAGAATAAAGGGAAGAAGAGGCAAACTGTATCTTTATGATAGCTTTGAAATTATTTATCTATGATTTTTATTTACGTTTCCTGCACGTTTCATATCGGAATTTGTAAAAATATCGAATATAAAGAGATTTAAAGATTAATTTAAGAGAGAATATTGATTGGTTTTGTACTTTTCTTCGTTAATTACGTTTCGAAGAATCGAAAAAAATTGCGAAAATTTTCAAGTATCTCCAGCAAGACGTCGATTGGAAAGAATCCCCCGCTTCCAAGATGTTGAAGGATATATACGCATTAGATTCTCTCACTCGAAGAGGTTCGTAATTCCCGAGTTCTCATAGCTTTTCGGAATGTCCGCTGCGGTTGAGAAAGCGTCACAAATCAGCGGCAGGTCTCAGCAGGAAGAATGCGAATTAAATCGACCGAAGGGACACGTAATTCTCATATCTCTTCATTTTTTGGAAATTAAAAGACTACTTTCGAATAAACACTTTATCACTTTTTTCACGATAAAAACTTGCCAAGCATTCTTACATTTATCAAAATAAAAACGATGTCAATAATTTTCATTTCCGTAAATTAAAAATTTCTATGATATCCACAAACATATAATAAAAATTGTGCAAATAATGAGAACAAAATATAATTTTTTTTTAATTTTTAAAACATTAAATAAGAGGTTTAAATGATATCAATCAATAAATGCTAATAAAAAGAGACTAATAAAACCCTAAAATAAAAAGAGACTAATAAAACCCTGAACGCGATAATTGACATAATTTTTTAATTTTTTTATAAATTACATCATAGGATTATTGTGAAAAAAATGAGAAGGTGATTTTTGTTCATATAAGTGATTTGATAATTAAAATTAATGTTTGAATACGTTTTTTGCAATAATTTGCAATAATTAAATCGTATTAATAATAAAGCAATAATTATAATTATTTTTTAAATGCATGGGGGAGGAAGAGAGATAATGAGAAAAATCACGAAGTAAGGAAAAGTATCGACGAAGTAACTTGGGCTGACTTAATTTAATCTTTAACTACTCACTTTTTCTCATACCTTTTTTTCCGGAGCGCGCAGCTTTAACGGAAATTCACGGCAGAGCCGCTCTAAACGATAGAAAAATTAGTTTCATCCATCGAAGGGATTGGCTGTTTGAGATTTTATTGTTCCCCGAAATTCATTCGCAATAAATGACGTTGCAAATTGACGACGCGAACGGAAGAAATACGGGTGTTATAATCGAGCGTGAGTAATTTCGAACTATTTAACTCGCGCAGTTTGCCGAGATGCTCAAGAAGCGGCCAACAAAAGTTTGCAACGTTTGTAAAGTTAGGAACGAGATTTATTTAAAACAACAGCCGAATTCTTATTTTTCTTAATTCCATGACGTAATCGCCATTAAAAAGGGACGATTCGTTTATTGCCGGCGAAACTTGGAGAGTTGGAAGTGCAGCTTCAATCCACGGAACAATCGAAACTCGACGGAAGGAGGGTCTTATTTAGTTCTCATTTGCTGCAAACCAGGAGAAAATAGGAAATCTCAAATAATCCAAATTCTCGCGAAAAATATTTGCAGTAAAATTTCAAGTAAGCTCTCTTACACGATTTCACTCGATGCGTTTCAAGATCGAGCAATAAAGCTCCGAAATCAAGATCCGAAAGCAAAGAGAGCAAGTATGAATGAAATCTCGCTGTTGATCGGTACTTAATTTCTTCAAACTTCATCAAGAAATCTGTGTCTGCTCGACGGTAGAATTTTAAGCAGCGGAAAACGGTCCGTGAACGATCTGTAACTACTTAATTCTCGCGGCGAAGCTTTCGGTAGCTCACGTTTTGCCAATCTATTGACAGGAACGCGTCGAAAAGTCCAGGTCTCTACTCGGACTAACACGATAATTGGTTAATACCGATCACTTCTCGGATTCGAGAGAACTGGCGAGACCGCAAGGAGCTTCCGTCCCGTTTACTTTGGCCAATTTATCACGAACTTACCCTAAAATTCGAGCTTTAATCTCGAGAGCGTAAGATGCGAGCGCGCCTTCGCGTGAGATTCCGTCTTTTTAATAAATAAACCCCTTCATAAACACGGACTTTAGTCCCTCCTGGTAGAGAACAACTGAGAAAAATTCAATTTGTCACCTCGTCCTGCAAAATTGAATTCCCTTGCGTGAGAAAGAGAAAGAGAACTCAGGACGAGTCGCTAAGATACGCGTGCGAAATTGGAGTCGTCGCGAGATGACGATCTTTATCGAGGTATTTCGTTGCGATTATTAAAATGTTCGAATATTATTCAAATATTAGTCGGCCTTGACGAAGATTTAAACGATTTTTCCTGTCCTCCTAAACTTCCTGAAACGCGAGGAACTCCTAATCTTAATCAACGTTTATGAGTGCATAAGGGATTATTTTTCTCCGTCGTTGTTTTCAACTAAACTTCCTTATCACGAAGTCGCGATCGAGGCAGGCTTAAATAGCTCCAGTAGAAATGATCCGAAGTTCAAGGAGAGCTTTATTTCCAGAGCAGCAGATCTCAATCCGCGGATGATATCCTATCCCGCGATCGATTCGATCTCTCGCTGGGGAAAGCTGGAGGTTTCGAGAGGATGATTCGGAACTTTTCAATTTGTCCGATATCCGCCGGCGATTGAGCTCGCTCAAAGGTCGAGGGAGGTCGAAATCAGGCGAGAATTGGCGCGAGGAAGCGGGATAATCGCGGCGGCAAATATCGGGAGGGATAGGTCGCGTCGACCGTGTTTGTTCTGTAGCCGTCCTAAGCCGCAAATAACGAGGAAGGTTGGTCGGGGATAGAATCCCGTATATCCTCCGAGCGATATTTCCGCTCTATCCTTTCTCTCCCTCATCCCCCTCCCCGCTACCGAGTAACAAACGCGCGTCGGATCGTTTTTATCGTCCCGGAGGGAGACAGGGGAAAGGCGATTGGGAAAAAAGGGGATCTCCAAAAGCGAACATGGCAATCTGCCATCGACGGTCGAGGATCTGAAATGCAATCCGCGCTCGCTGCACCGTTCGTTTGCCCGGCAGCAACAAGTTATACACCATAACCAGCGGTGTACAAAGAGAAAACGGCAAGGTGGACGGACGATCGTCTTTTTTGAGGGCGAACAAAGCCCGACTCGTCGATTAAAACGCTGAAGCGTGGCTCCAATCGATCCGCTCTCGATTGGGTCTACTGGTAGATCGCATGTCGGAGTGTATAATTTCGAGTGGCTGTAAAACGGAAATATTCCTCGAGTGCGCTAATCCTCGTGTCGCTCATCATCTCTCTCTCTCTCTCTTCGTAATCCGTGGATAGGGGATTGGCGTTGTATCAATCACGATAGGTTGAGCCCGGGTCGATGATTGGCTATCTCTTTGTAGATTATAGTTCTACCTACGATATGAGCATGGATAGAGAGGAGATTGATTTAACCGATGTCAGTGCCCTGAGCGACGCTGCAACCCTCAGTCAATCACGGCTTGCGTTAATCGACATTCGTGAAACTAGCTTGCGTGAAATTTATCCTGGATCCTATTCAAGGTTCCCTTCATCGTCGATCGGCTAGCCAAAGATGCAACTTTCATCGCGATTACAAATTCGTATTCCCGTCAAACGTTCCGTCAACTTGCGACACTCACTTTTATCTCTAGATTAACCATGCGACAATTTTTCGCAAACGAAAATACATAGAGATCTAAATCGCGGGAGATTAGACGAGGGAGAGGAGGAGGGAAGCTGAAACTTTCCGCGATCGCGATCAATCACGCATCTCACGAGGATCCTCCCGAGGGTGAGAAGCTTCCGAAGCCGGGGGGAGGGTAGATCTATCGGTATACGTGTAAGAAGAAACCGCTCCAGGGTGCAGACTCGCAAAATTGTCGAGCGGCTTAATCGAATCTACGCGAAATCCGCGCCGCGTGGATCGCGATTTTCGCTCGTCACGTCTCTCGTTACCGATGGTGCCACCGTGGCGACGGTGGAAGAGGGCGATCCGGTGGTCCGGAGTACCGTGCCAGTACTGGTACTGTAGAGGTTTGTTATCGAGTAACGCGGCGCCGCGCGCGAGCGAGCGAGAGGGAGAAAGGGGGGAGAAAGAGGGAGAAAAAGAGACAGACCGGGGGGGTGGTGGCAGCTTCGCTTGGCTGACAAGTAGATAGAAGCGGTATCGCGCAAGCGCCGATTTCAACCCTCTCCGTTCACGTCCCCTTTACGTCCGAGTTATCCCTCCGTCCCCTCCTCGCGCGCTTTACTACGCTCGCACGTCGCCCTCCGATCCCCACCCCCCGGTCCGTCCTCAACCCCCTCTCGTTTGGCTTTCTCTGTGTCTCTCCTCGCCTCCCGATACCCTCGGGCGAGCGCGGCCCTTCGACTTTTCCTCGTCGCTTTTCCATCTTCTTCTTCTTCTGATCGTGCGAACGTTCTCCGGGATTCGATTTGCCACCCTCGCTTCTCGCGCGCGCGCGAGAAATCACTGATCTCCGACGACCAAGCACGCCGACGACGTGACGGGAACGATACGACTCGATTTTCGAGGCATCTCTCGCCGATGACATCCCGGCGATGTGCTTTAAATAATGAGCGTGCCTCCTTCCAGGAGGGTTTTCCCGCGCGAGAGAGCGATCTCGACTCGTTGGCGATTAACCTTCGATGCAATTTCAGTTCATTTCGGGACGTCGGCGTCTCGTCTTTTTTCCGTTTTTGCTTTTACTTAGCGGGGAAAAAATGATTTTCGCACGTGTGCGTAACGAGCTTTTTTTCCCCGGGACCTTGAGGAAACTCGGCGTATATAGAAGGAGAGATACATAATAAATAAAGGCCCAAGAGATGGATGATGGGAGAAGAACAACGGACGTGCGAGTAAATATTAATTTGTATAATAATATTCGTCCGCGAGATATGTGTGTGAATAATGTAAGGTATTAAATAATATCCGCAAAATTGAAATATTCAATCTCTCGCGAGAATCGATCTTGTAATTTATTTGTTAACGAAGAAAAAAGCTTGTAGTCTGTTTTTATGCAAGATTCCACAGTTTTCCACGATACATTTTACGAATGTAAAATATTTTATGAATGTAAAATTAGGGTTGCACAAGATATCAAGGTTAACCTTGATATTGTCTTGAATTTCAAGACGAGATTTTTAATTAGTTATCAAGACAATATCAAGACTAAGTCTGTCAAGATTATTAGTCTTGTCAAGATTATTGGTTCTCAGAAAAACTAAAATATTTGTAAATGAAAAAAATCACTATATACGAATTTAAAAAAATTTTATTCGATAAAAACATTTATATTGATAAATTTAAAAACATTTAATATTGATACAATGTAACATTTTTATAAATTAGAAATCAAACTCGCAAATTTTAAAGAGCATTTTACCCAGGAATTGATGCACATTAGTGCTTTTAAAGATTTACTTTGTAATCTGGTTCTATTTTTTGACATAGTCAGAGTTTCTATTGAGGAAAGTCTTTCTACTGGCACGGACGAGGCAGTTGAACTTAAAATGTCTCGAGCCATTTTTGACAATGTGGGATAAATATGAATCTGATTTTTTTACCACTCCAAAATATTTATATCTGCACATTCCCTTGGAGCCTGTAAATAGTTATTAATTTCTGTTTTCCATGAAACAGTAAATGTTTTTTTAAGTAAATAGACGGCATTTATATCGATTACATAGTAATAATTATAATTAAAATATAATACAATAGTAATAATTATTTCAAATAATTTTATGTTACAAAAATTATGTTAAATATTATTTAAATAATTTTTGAATATTAGATAAAAAATTGTTAATAAAATCGAGATAGGACAATACAAGACGAGATTTTTGCTACCAATATTCACTCAAGACTAAAACAAGATTTAAATTTTTAAAAATTTTCAATACCAATACAATATTTTTACGAATATTGTCTTGGGTCTTGTGCAACCCTATGTAAAATAGTGCAAAAATATCTCTCGTATTAAGATTTCGTCCTTTTCCCTAATTCAATTACTCGCTTATCGTTTTGACTCCGAGTAGGAATTATTTTTATGCTCCTTTGTGCTGCGATATCCTGCGAGTAATTACGATTCGTAGCGTCGCTACTCTCTGTAAATCCTTGGTCTCCTTATCTGCTCCCGAAGAATTCCCTTTAACGCATGTCGGACGAAAAATTTGTGCGAGAAGCATTTTCTCTTTTTTTTTTTTTTTTTTGCAAGCAGGAAGATAATAGGCGAGTAGAGCGTATAATGAAGCAACAACGTTAACTCTCGCAACTTCTTAATTTTCTCTTTAATGAAAAAAAGCGACAGCGGTGCGCTATCAAGCAACCTATTTCACGTTTACGCTGAAAAACGTAGGATCACGCAATCAGAGATTTATGTAGAATTAATTTACGCTTCAAGAGCACGTAACGCGCTACATCGTTATACATGTAAATTCTCCATTTGCAAAAATTTCGCGTAAAAGTTATTAACGTTAAAATATTATAAAAAAGCCTATTGTTTTTTTTTTATAATAATACAAAGAGGCGAGTAAACGAATTCGAGTAAAAAAAACACGTTCTAGGAAAGACGGCCGGTCCCTTCTTCCTCGCTGGAACTATTTAAAGAGCAGAGGTCCTCACAACAAACAATTCTTCTTATATTCATTGTCCCAAAAACCAACAGAGACTACTTTGCTTTCCGTTCGAGCGAAAGGTCTCTTTGAAACCACCGAGTTCTTAGAATTCCGCGTTTTAGTACCCTTTTACTACCTTTCCACCCTCGTAGGCGATTCTGCCCTTTAAGCGCACGTAGAAATAGACGGCGCATAGAGAATGGACGGTGTACGCACGTGTCCGCAGGGGTTCGCAGTCTTCCCTCTTGATACTTCGAGAGATCGTCCGACGCCTACGCATTTGCCTGAACGAGAAAATTCGAAACACGATAGGCGACAGAATCGACTGTATCGTCCGTGAAAGATTTTACATGATTTTTTCCTCTCTCTCTCTCTCTCGCATCCAGTGTTTGCTGGTATCTAGATAAAATTATCTAGATACCAATCATCTAGATAAAGAAATGGATCATCTTTATCTTTAACTAGATGAGGAAATACAAAGTATCTTTATCTTTATCTTAGATGAAAAATATATGTCATCTTATCTAAAAATTGTCTAAGATGACGTTTTTATTATGCAAACAAGTTTTCCAGGCAAGCTTCTAAAAATTTATTTAAAATATATTTTTTATATTATTATTATTAATATATTATAAATATAAATTAATAAATAAATATTTATTATATCATTTATATACCTTTTTGCTATTATTTAAATATTCTTTAGGAAAAGAGAAAGAATATGTGTTTATGATTTTAATATCCCATTTGTAATCTGCGTCACATCTTTTACAAATATTTATAGTCTTCTAAAATAAACAAAAATATCTAGATAATTATCTAGACAAAGAAATGGATCATCTTTATCTTTAACTAGATGAAAAAATGCAAAGTATCTTTATCTTTATCTTAGATGAAAAATATATGTCATCTTATCTAAAAATTGTCTAAGATGACGTTTTCATTATGCAAAAAAGTTTTCCAGGCAAGCTTCTAAAAATCTATCTAAAATATCTAAAATATATTTTTTATATTATTATTATTAATATATTATAAATATACAGTGTTTGCTGGTATCTAGATAATGCTTCTAAAAATCTATCTAAAATATTTAAAATATATTTTTTATATTATTATTATTAATATATTATAAATATATTATTATTATATTATTAATATATTATAAATATATTATAAATATAAATTAATAACTAAATATTTATCATATCATTTATACCTTATCTTTTTGCTATTATTTAAATATTCTTTAGGAAAAGAGAAGGAATATGTGTTTATGATTTTAATATCCCATTTATAATCTGCGTCACATTTTTTACAAATATTTATAGTCTTCTAAAATAAACAAAAATATCTAGATAATTATCTAGATTATCGCAATAATTATCTCATCTTTCATCTAGATTAATTAAAAATAAAATCATCTTTATCTCATCTAAGATAAATTTACGGATTTTTATCTTTATCTTCATCTAGATAATTTTGAAATTATCTACAGCAAACAATGCTCGCATCAATCGGACGTTTCTCCTCTCATCTATCTCGAAATTGCCACATCCAGTTTGTGTATCGACGCGTCGTCTTAAAAAATATCCCGCGCGAGTTAGATTTCCATCGGGGAAACGTTTCGCGAAAGAAAGGGAACGTCGATGAAAAATGTCCATCGTTCAAATTTCATCACTTTCTCTTTATAGGCACAAATCGCGCGTTTTTCCGCGTTTATCGCGAGTTAAATAACGGTTGAATTCAAAATTCCTCGAAGCCGGGGGGGGGAAGGAACGAAACGGAATAATTTACGAATAAAGTTACGATACTCCCTCCTCCACTCGACTCGTCTTTTATCGGGGGCACGCCGATTGCAGGCGCAAGCCCCGTATTTTTCAAACGCCCTCGAGTCTCGCATCCGAGACTTCGAGAGGGCGAAAGAGAGAGAGAGAGAGAGAGAGAGAGAGAGAGAGAGAGAGAGAGAGAGAAAGAGGGGGAGTAATTTCATTTCATCGAGTTCGGCCGCGTCGATTTGATACGAGAGCGAGGTATTATCGATACCACCCCGTATCGGCTCGCTCGAAATTCTCCCTGTTTAAACGCGGCTCTGAGCATTGACCTGTGCCCTGCGTCGGGGTGTCAGTCGGCGCCCCTCGCGCTAATCGGGTATCGATAGGATCGCGAGGGTGGTCGAGCTCGACGAGACGGGGTGGGAGGGGAAGGGGTGCGGAAGAGATTCAAACGGGGAGAGCGCGTTGCCGGTGAAGCTCTTACCGTTCGCATCCCCCTCCTTCCGCCCCGTTGAACCGACCACGCTACGTCGGTCGTCGGCTCTTCCGCTTTTTCCGGCGACTGGCGTCGCGCTTTTATCGGAGCCCTCGGAGGAATTAACGTCTCGGGGCGTGTTACAATAATGTAACTGTATTCCCGTTATCTGTATCTTGCCGGTTTCTCATCGTCGACGATGAGCGCCAGACGGTGAGACGACGCTTCAATTAACAAGGAGGCGGAGATTAAGTGGACCTGCTAATTTTCCGAAAAGGGAGAGGGGCGGCTGAGATTCGGGGAGTCTCTCGGCAAGAAGTGTGTCGCGAAAAACAGGGATATTGTCGACGCTGCTGAGAGATTTCTCATTTAGGCGCGCAGTTTCCGGCACTCTTGAGCATTAAGAGTATTCGATCAATCCAACTTGTGTCGTTCTTCCTGATAATTTCCGTTCTACCGAGTTTATACGTCGTTTACACGGTTACTGATACATATGTGTAGCGGTACATGTTCCGCAAAATTTGCATTAAACTGCGAGTTTAGAGAGAGAATTCGAGTGTACGTAATTTTCAGTATACTACCTAAAGATATCTCGGGGTCTCCCAAATTGAAAATCTCACACGATAATGTTATCGAACGAAAATCCGTGTAAAATAAATTGAAAATTAATTATTAGAAATGTCAGAAAATTTCAACTTTTTAACCTTTTAATTTTTATTTTACATTTAATGTTATTTATTTAAATTGTGACATTTTGTTTCTGATTAATGGATAGTTAACCTTTTCATTTTAATTTTATTTAATTCCACTTTTAATTTATGCTGTCCATTCAAATTATTTGATTTTTCGATAATAATATGTTTTATTCACTGACAAAATTTTGATTTCACAGGCAAAATGAAGATAAAGAGACACCGAATCTTTCATTTTTAATGTAAATTTAGACGGTATATTTAATTAATTTTAACTCCGATTTGTATGTATTATTTCAATATTTAATTTATATAATAAATAACCGTGCAACAAGATCGACGCTTGACTCGTATTGTCCTCTAACCAATTTATATGAAAATTAATGTTTCTTGATAATTTTAGCTAAAAACCGAGATGAAAGGTTTGCCGCGCGCGCGAATATGGTTATAATTTTATTAGATAAATCTATATATACATTACAACAAATACACATATATTTACATGACGGATTCTCTATCCTATTCAAATACAAAAATCCAATCAGAATTAAAATGAATTTAACGGGAATATTGAAATTCTAGAAATAGAATTAAATTGAATGCGCGGGCGAGGCATGTGTTTTGTTGGTATGTTTTTTTTACTCTTTTTATTATTTTTTTTTTTCAATGCTTTATCATACCCACGCAGGTTAATCAAAAACTGTAAAGCATTGCAATTACATAGTTTCTAGTAAAAGATTTTTCTGCCGCACACGCAAGGTTGCAATCAGATGTACCGCGTTGCAGGCGGCACGAACGCAAGTCGCTTGATATGATTAAAATTCATTAGTTTCGTGATTCGGAAAAATCGCCTCATTCGAGAATTGCTGGATGAAAAATTATGTTGATGGTTGCAAATGTACGTGCGGGCCTTTGACTCGACACAAATTACAGAGTGTTGCATGAATATTCAACGTATAGGAAGCGCATTCACATGCAACAGACTGTGCATCTGATCGTACTCCACCCAGTAGTGTTCTAAAAATAGTCGGACGCTGTAAAGGCTCTCGATATGTCGTTCATTGCCGTAGATAAATCTGCTATTGTCCGAGGTGTTGGTTTTGCGTCGAAAAAAGTGCGCGACGAAATAAATTATTATTACAAAAAAGAACTTAATACATTGTTTTAATATGTAATTAATTAAAATAATTTAAAAAGTGATCTCTTACAATTTTCTAAATTTGTAAATATAAAATTGGTAAGTAATTTGGAAATATAAAAACTACAGGTAGCGCTCCGAAAGATATCATTTGTCGACGTAAGTGTAAGCAATTTGTTGATGTTGGGCCATTGTAATTTTGGTGGAAGTATCTCGGAATTGCAAAACTTTCTTTGTCGTAATGTGCGTTTGCGACTGATAGAGTTTTCAATAGAACCCGTATTCTACAAGAGAAGTTTTCGACTCTCTAACAATAAGTTAGCACACGTGTTGTTGGAACATCAGGTTCTCATGAAGCTGAGCTTAAAAAATGAAAACATAGTTTCTTTGTATATCTTCTTTGAAGATTGTTTCTCTGGAGATTCAGAGAAATCAAATCCATTTAATGTAAGTCCATATGTGTTATTCTTGCTCTTTCTAGAAATTAAATAATTTTTTGCAAATCATTTCTCCTGATTTCTGTTTAAGTAAAATCATTTAAACACAAGTCAGGAGAAATGATTTAACTAATTTTCATTTATTTAGATATAATAATATATATAATCTTATTAAATATAGTGAAATATTGCTCGTCAAAAATTGAGGGGAAATTATATTAATAATGATAAGATTAATTATGTGTCTTTATAAGAAAATAATAAATAAAAAAGGTAACAATTAAATAATAAAGAGTCAGGAGAAATGATTGAGTTAATTTTTATCTATTTAGATAGAATATAATCTTATTAAATATAATGAAATATTACTCGTCAAAAATTGAGGGAAAATTATATTAATAATGATAAGATTAATTATGTGTCTTTATAAGAAAATAATAAATAAGATAAAAAAGATAACAATTAAATAATAAAGAGTCAAGAGAAATGATTGAGCTAATTTTTATCTATTTAGATAGAATATAATCTTATTAAATATAGTGAAATATTGCCCGTCAAAAATTGAAGAAAAATTATATTAATAATGATAAGATTAATTATGTGTATTTTTAAGAAAATAAAAAAGGTAACAATTAAATAATAAAGAGTCGGGAGAAATGATTGAGCTAATTTTTTATCTATTTAGATAGAATATAATCTTATTAAATATAGTGAAATATTGCTCGACAAAAATTGAAGAAAAATTATATTAATAATGATAAGATTAATTATGTGTATTTTTAAGAAAATAAAAAAGGTAACAATTAAATAATAAAGAGTCAGGAGAAATGATTAAGCTAATTTTTATCTATTTAGATAGAATATAATCTTATTAAATATAATGAAATATTCCTCGTCAAAAATTGAGGGTAAATTATATTAATAATGATAAGATTAATAATTATAATAAAATAAGAAAATAATAAATAAAGAAGGTAACAATTAAATAACAAGTTTCATAAAGATGTAATCATAATTTTCAGATACATTGATAACCGCACATTATTCATATCATTGTTAGAGATTTGCAGAACGTATGTAAATAGGAAGGGCGTTCGCTTGTAAATAGTTTGGACGGTAAGTGGCAATACGTTCTTGCGTGTGCGTAATAAAAGCTAGCCGACGAGTTAATCACGAGCGATTCAATGACTTGCCGGAAAATTAGAATGCGCCGGCCCGGCTCGCGCATTCTAATTTTCGCGACGGTTTGCACTGTATAAATGCAAATAAGAACGTCGGCACAAAAATCGCAACATTCTCGCGTATATTCGAGCGGGAAATTTGCATTTTCCCTGAAATCGCAAATACGGGAAATCCTTCGGCCGTAATCGATACCGTAAACGTCAATGCCCCGGGACTCATCGATTCAGAGACATTATTATCTCACCGTGCAATTCAGTCTTAATAGCCGCGCGATGGATATTTCTATAAAAGATGGATATTTCTATAAAATATATATATAAATTTCTATAAAAATTTCTACAAAATAAGAAAATATAAAACATAAAATAGATTTAAAATAAATAAAAAATATAAAATATAAAATAAATATAAAATAAATATAAAATATAAAATATAAAATAAATATAAAATAAGAAATATAAAATAAATTTCTATAAAATATATATATAAATTTCTTTAAAATATATATATAAATTTTAAAATATATATATATATATAAATTATAAAAATTAAAATATATATATAAAGATATTTCTATAAAATATATATATAAATCGCGAATAATCCGACGCGGTATTAAGAGCAGAAAGAGAGGGGGAGAAGGAGGGGAAGGGGGGAGGAAAATGGTTGAAATATTCATCTTAACACGGCGATGTAACGAAGTGTCGACGAAATCGACATTCGTCCTCACGGTTCGCGAAACCGCTCTCAATTATGCCGACAAATAATGTCTCGCGATCGTTCGCGATTCTCGCGAGCTCGTTGCATTATGAATGCGACTTGCATAACACCCGTAAGCAACAGCTGCGCGCATTAACACGCGCCGGATGCAGGCAGCGCGAAAGCTTTCCGTTCCTTTTCCTCTTTACTTACGGTCGTCGCATCCATCCGCAGAATTTAGGCCATTGACGCCCCAGGATTCTACGTGCGGGTCGGTTTTATCCGACTTGAACGCAAGAGGGATTTTGCGAAAATCTAATGCGACCTGATCCGCGTATCGCGGTGGAGCGGTGGAGAATTTCAGATAATAATAAGTCGGCGAGAAAAGAGAAAAAGAGAGAAAAAGGAGCAAAAATAGTTATCCGTTATAGTTATTAAAAGAATAAAGGGATAACTTTTTTTATATTATTTTTATATTTTCTTATATTTTTTATTTTTTCTATATCCGGAAAAGAATGAGGAAAGAAATGCGTACTGTCGACAATTGTACCATCTCGAAGTCATGCAATAAGTGATGGGTGACTTGAATTGAACAAACTGTAAGATCCAAAAAACAGATAAACCGTTAGGGTTCTTATTATGCTGTTTATTTCAAAAGTTTGTTTGTCCTCTTTTTAAGAGAATCCAATTTTTTTTATGTGGAACCGGACCAAGTGTGACTTTTTTTATGATTGGGAAGAGTGGATTAATAAATATAAATATTTACTATAAAAAACTTAAGTGTATTTATAAAATTGAAATTACTTTTATATATTTTAATTAAACAAAAAAACGATGCAATTGAGTGTTTATGTGTGTGATTTATAAAATTATAAATGTTATCTTGATATTCTTGCTAACGATTACATCGATCTTAAAATCGATAAAATAAAAAATAATATGTATATTTAGAAAGATGTTTAAGTGAAAAAGGAATTCGACTAAGGATCAACGCAAGATTTAAAGTAAAAATTGTAAACAGAAAGAAAAAAAAATATAAAGACTATTTTGCGTTAAAAAAATGCGAGAAAAATTGTAAGCTCTTATTTTTTATACCCGATTCAAACACATCTTATTAAGAAACCGGTAACAAACATATATCTAAATAAGTAATTACATTTTATTCAGAAATTCGTCACTAATTTCTTAATAAAATTTAGATTTTCATGATTAACATTCGACATCAATTTTTTAATAAAATCTATTTTATTTGAATGTTTGTTAATTATTTCATCGATTTCTTAATAATCTATTTTATGTAAACGTTTATTGATTAAATGCATCATTGATTTCTTAATAAAAATAAGATTTATTTCATTAAAATGTGAGTTGATTAAATTCGTTACCAATTAATAAGATTTCTTTTATTTATGTTTGCTGATTAGTTTATCACTGATTTCTTATTTTCTTCTTGATAAATTTCGAAACGTGTTTCTTTGTTATCATTTCCCTTGTTTTTTCTAGAAATTGTTCAGATTAGATATCGGATGATGAATATTGATTGATTATTGTGGATAAGAGTCTCTATTTGAGGAGCCTCTATTTGATTCTTGTTTATCGTGCTCGTTTCCGCAAGGAAAGATTTTTAGTATCTCATTAGACTCGATTGAGTGCATTTGGGAGCTATTCTGTTACACATCATCCAGCCTTATCCGATGCTTCAAATTGCTTTCGCGAAATAACTACAACATGCAAATCGGACATCGATAAAAACAACCTCGCGAAAAGAAGGACTCGGAGTCGATAAGACGTAACATTAGTTCTCTTCGAATAATGACTTTAGCAAAACAAAACACAATTTTAAGTTTCTCTTTTTCTCTTTTGAGAAATTTCCTGCAAAAATAAAGATTGTAAATTCGCCGGTTTAGATGCGCGCTCTCGATATTTAGAGACAAATAGATAGATAGATCAATCATTATATAAGAAATCGATCCACATTGCCGGTTCAGATCCCAAGGGTGTATGTTTTCAAGAGAGGGAAGCCGTGCGGAATGAAAGATGACCCTGCTTTTTAATGGCCAATTGATCGAGTACAGCATTGGCAAGGATCAGCACGTGACTGAGGAAGGATTAAGAGAGAAATGGATTTGTTCTTTTATTATTGGATCGCGAAATAACTCTCGGGGGGGAAACGAGAAGCGACGCACGATCAAAGTATAGAGGGAAGATATCACGGCCGATATCAAAATAGCCGGGTAAGTCGTGAAAACAACATCGTCGTCGTCATCGTAAAATCATAACGTCGAAAACGACAAGCGACACAATATGACACGGTCTTTTTTCCTAGATCCTAAAATGCGAAGAGGCGTTTCCCGATTCTCCCGCGTCGACGGTGCTTACGCTCGTGGGAATTTTCGTCCCTTCAGCAGTTTAAGCGTTCCTCGACAAACGCAGGATTTAGCCCGATCCTCTCTTTCGCATAGCTCCTCTCAAAATTATTATCATATAGGGACTTTTAAGCTTCTAAATTACCATGATATACTTCAAAAACGTCGACCTCTCTCATCCAGAAAATTCAAAATCTCTTTTATACATATTAATAGATAATTATTAATTTATTGACGAAAAAATTGATGTAATTAATGTATTTTTTAACGAAAATTAAAGTTGTATTTTTTTCAAAAATTTAGTATAATTTCAAATAAATATGGTATTTTTAATAAAACATATTTTTAATATTTTTAATAAAAATGATATAGTATTTTTTATAATAAAATACACTTATAATAATAAATATTATACACGGTAAAAAACATTTTGTATTTCTGTTGAAATTTTTTTTCGTGTAAAAATTTTTGTGTTAAATTTTTAACATACTCTTATGTTAATGTAACAAATTATCGTTGTGTTATTTTGACATTTCTGCGTTGAGTTAATATTCACCGTTTCTAAGAGTTAAAATAACACAATTAATATGTAAATGCACGAATTTTTGATGAAATAAGTTATATGTTAAAATGAACAGATAAGTTGTGTTATTTTTCTCTCTGTAACAGTTTTCATATGTTAAATCGACATATCTCTTCCGTTATTTATCATAAAAATGTAAGAATAACATTTTCTTTTAAATAAATTTAACATTATAAATATGTTAATTTAACATAAACTTTATTTCCAGATAAAATTTAAGTGTTACACTTTTGTGTTAATTTTTAAACATATTACTTGTGTCATTTATTTACATACTTGCCTTCTGTTAAATTAACATTAAAATTAGAGTGGATAAATTAGGACATGTGAAATATGTTAAATTTAACACAGAATTTTTTATTGTGTAGAAAGAATGAAAAAAGTTATGCATATATTACTTAATTAGTATTACAATACTTTCATTTTGATGAAATGTTCAGTCATACTTTTGTTATCAAAAATTGCAAGTGCATAATTAATATAAATAATTTTTTCATTTTTTTTATAATAAGTTTTTGAAATTACGAAAGTCACGCTCTTCTTAGATAGACTAATAAGAGCGTAATGTTTTTAATGAAACTTTTCAAATTGAAGATTTTTAAAAGTTGAAGAGAGTTCGAGTTATGAAAATATTGAATATTAGCTTTTAATAAGATTTTGTTAAGATAGAAAAAGTGTTAGCCGGAGATCTCGGTTAGAGGAATCTCATTACAGAGTGTATGGAAAATTTGCCGTGGAAGCTGAAATGTTGATAAGGATAAATGCAAGACGAGATTGAAAATTCAAAGTCTGAATTTACGCTAAAATGTACAGTAGCTTGATCGTCCCGCCTCGAATCAATCCCGGCAAAATTATGCATATTGTAACTTTCGGGTTCGAAAATGAATTGAGAAGTTACTTTCGAGCGCGATAGCGAGGCAATTTGTCCATCGCGAGAGAAGTAATTTAAACCAGGTGCAATTTAGATTTGATCCTTCTTCTGTCTATTCGCGCGATCTCCTAAGAAGAGAAATCTAGACACCGGATAAGGCAACTCTAATTGGCATGAATTACGTTCGCGAACTTGAACCAGTCTTGGTCTAGATAACACGAACTTACTTCGTGCCATTCTGGAGTACTTATGCGCGTATGGCGATTAATAATGCAACGATAGTTTACGTAGTCCGTTTGAATTTACGAAGCTCGGATTCGGTGTTATTTTGGCGACCCGCCCAATTTAGCGAATTGGCTTGGAAGCGAAATAAAGAGAAAACGAAGATTTATATCGGTGTTCTCCTTTATTAGGCATGATCGGCAAATTTTGTCTGAAATGCGGTTTTAACTTGGACTATTTTAGCTTACACTGAAAAAATTGTATTCTCAATTTAAGAATATGCCACTTATCTTTAGAATATATACTAAAATAGGCTCCAAGAGGATTCCTCTTGGCACCTATTTTAGTATATATTCTAAAGATAAGTGGCATATTCTTAAGTTGAGAATACAATTTTTTCAGTGTACGAGTAGCCTTGATTTATCACTTGGAAAGTTCGAGTATTATTAATTCTTACATTTCTCCACCGAAAAAATTGTATTCTTAATTTAAGAATATACCACTTATCTTTAGAATATATACCACTAAAATAGGCGCCAAGAGGATCCTCTTAAGTTAAGAGGCAAATCTTCTAAAAAGATATTCTTAATACACAGAGAAAAATATTTCTTTGGGTTTAATAAATTTTGTTGAAGTCAAATAAGTTTAATTGGTCTAAAAGTTTTTTCCGTCTAATTTCAAATAGTCTTTTAATATTCTGAATCCCAACAAGGGAATCCAGATTAAATAAATTATTTTAAATTCAGTTTGAAATTAAATTGATAAACAGTGATGTCAAAGAGGACTCACATGCATACAGAGAACCTATGTGTCAGAGCAGTCCTCTCTTCATCACTGCTAAAGGAAAAAAAATATACTTTAGATCTTACGTTAATACAAGTCCTTTATATACATTTCACGATAAATATTGAATACGAGAAAAATTAAGAGTGATGTCGCCGGCAAATGAAGAAACATGTCGCGCACACGAAAATCGAGTTGTGATGTAGAAGTTGCAAATTAAGAATATATTCTTATTCATTAAGAAATATATTCTTATTTATTAAGAATATTTATTAAGAGGACTTAAAGTATACATTCAAGAATACAATTTTTTCGGTGTCCGCAATCTGTTGGAGAATCGACAAATTGCGACGAGTCCAAATTTTTTTCACGCGTTTAAAACAGAGAGACTTTCCTCCCTTTTCTTTTCGCGATATGTGCAAACTATTCCCGACCCGTTGGAAATTTGCGGGATTTCCGGCGCGTGCAAAATCCTCGTTCGTAGAGCGTGTTAATAAATTGAACTTATTTATTTCAACCTCAACATCCAGCTAACGAGTTACGGCGGTTAAAGCTTCGTTCGACCCGGCTCTGTCCGTTATCTAGCGTACCCCTTTTCCTCCCCCTTCCTGAAACCATTTATTATAAAATCACAAACTTCACGTAACGTGCGGTCCACAGTCGTTCGTTTTCAATTATTTGTATCACTTTAAAGCACGATTATTTATCACAAGCGCAAATATATCACCTCATTTGAGCGTAATTGTTACATTTATCGGATATGTATTCATTACCGTTATTACTCGTACGATAATAAAAGCTGGATTCGCGCGAATCTATCAAACTTGGCGGGAGCAATTTATTTCATGAAAATTGCACGCCGCAACTTTTACGTCGCAACTGCAGCGAGAGAGATCGAGACGAATTTTCCGAAATGCATCATCGTAACGCCTCGATATCGTCGAAAACGCCTTGACCTACCTATAACCACCCTAATAACAAAGTTGGAGAGCTTCCTTCAATTTCGAAAAATAACATTGTGAGGGAACGGCGTTCGTTAAAAAATTTTATACGTCGATACTCGTGGATACGGACGTCGCATCGCTCTTATTGCACGTATCGATCGCTTATCAATTAAACGCGGCATTGAGTACTTTTATGCCCGCGGATTCGCAATTTTTTAAATGAAGCTCGTAATCATCATAGAATATCGTCCGATAATTATACCGTTTTCTCATCTGCTCGTAACTTCAAATATCTGCATGTCTGCGTTTTTTTTATACGATTTGTACGCAATTTTTATAATTGCCTCCTGTAGTTTCTCATAATTTACAATATCTGCTTTTGTGCTTATTTTATCATCTTTAATATCTAAAGCAGTTTGAAAAAATATGCATTATAAATACATTATTATCTTAAAAAATATTATTACATTTATTAAAATAATTTTTTTTAATCGTTTAATAATATTATAATTATTTAGCAATAATATTGACTAAAATTTTTTTCATTACATTTAATGATAAAAAAAAGAGTAAAATAATATATTGATACAAAATGTATCAATGTTAATTTTTACATAATGTATCACACATATAATTTTCTTTTACAATTATTATGATTGATTATCAATATACTATTTTAAGTTTAAATAGTTGAAAAATTTTGATTAATTTTTATATTTACCCTATTATAATATCAATTTTTTAACCGTTTAATAATATTATAATTGTTTAGCAATAATACTGACTAAAATTTTTTTATTAAATTTAATGAAAAAAAAGAATAAATAACATATTGATACAAAATGTATCAATGTTAATTTTTACATAATGTATCACACATATAATTTTCTTTTACAATTATTATGATTGATTATTAATATGCTATTTTAAGTTTAAATAGTTGAAAAATTTTGGTTAACTTTTATATTTACCCTATTATAATATTAATTTTTTTAATCGTTTAATAATATTATATTATTGTTTAGTAATAATATTGACTAAAATTTTTTTCATTAAATTATAATTGTTTAGCAATATTACTGATTAAAATTTTTTTCATTAAATTTAATGACAAAAAAAAGAATAAAAA
>JAPIVC010000671.1:0-33569 GCA_030586385.1 Camponotus fellah | reverse complement strand
CTTCTGCGCTCCCATCCCTTGCGATACTCCTCGCACCATCGTTCCCCCTCTCTTGCATGCATTCTCCTCGTGCCATCGTTCCCTCTCTCACGCGTCATCGTATCCTCTCTCACGCGTTCTCCTCGCGCCATCGTTCCCTCTCTCTCACGCGTTCTCCTCGCGCCATCGTTCCCTCTCTCACGCACGCGTTCTCCGCCATCGTTCCCTCTCTCCACGCGTTCTCCTCCGCGCCATCGTTCCCTCTCTCACGCACGCGTTCTCCTCGCGCCATCGTTCCCTCTCTGCACGCGTCACCTTTCAAAGAAACATGCAACTGTTTATATTGTTTATAAACCGAACATTCGTACGCAATACTGTTTATCAATAGGGCATGTAATATAATATTGCGATAAAACATTTAACTCGCGTTTCCCGAAATCCCCTCCGTCCCGCGTGACGTCATTCCCCCGCGCCTCCGTAATCCCTCTCGCCTCACCCCCCCTGAGAAGACCTGAGTTAGAACCCGCCCTACTCCCGTAGGCGAATCTAGCGCTATAGATGATGCATCAAAATTCGACGTGTCGTCGATCCATCGAAAATCGGCGTAAGGCAATGGTTGACACATTGCCCATCCGTATAAATTATTTACATCGAAATATATCAAGTACGACGATGGTTTTGATGGATCGTACGATTGTTGCATGTACTTGTTATTAGCGTGCGCGTATCTACCCGAACATTGACTCAGACCACCGCGTTCGATGAACATAACCATGTCGATGTCTGTAAGACACGGTCTTCTACAGGTCTGAAACTCAGGCCTTTTGTGTGGGGGAGGTCTAGTGTGTCCGTGGAGTTCGATTGCCTGTGGTTCGACTAAAAGTTGCAAGGAGACGTTGAGAGAGAGACCGACTGCTTATCCGTATGCGACTTCTAGATCGCAGCGAACCTGCAGGCAAGCCGAACTCGAAAACGGACACACAAGTGAGACCTCCCCACCACCGGAGTTTCAGACCTGTAGAAGACCGTGCTGTAAGCAGTTCGAACGTGATCTTTGTATGCTTTAACATGGCGTCCCACGTATATCCGGGGAGAGTAAAGTAATACGCGGGGTCGAGTCCGTAACTTTTGATGCAGCTATCGCGAAAGTTTTCGAAAATATCGGCTAATAGCAAGACGTCGATTTTGAGGTACAAGTCGCTATATTCACCCAGCGTTCGAATGGAGAATCGCGTCCAGACGTTCTCGGCGTGCGCGTAATCACTCTCGGATACAGTTTCGCCTGTTAAGGAACTGTAAAACGATTCGCGCGATGGTAAACGCGTATCTTGTAACCTGTCAACGGAATCGATGTATTCATACGGAAATACACCTTTTCGCGTTAACAAATTGAAATTTTCGGTTGATAAATTTTCAAATTCCGATTTTAAAATTTTGAGCTTATCTTTGTCTAAAAATGATGCCAATTTATCAAGACTCGATGCGAGAAATTTGAATGAATCAATGAAACGTAATTTTATATGATTTTTTGATTCTTCTTCTTCTTTCATACAAACATCTTTTGTAAACGAAATATATTTTTCCTTGGTTATCGGAAGTAACTCGATTTTCCCTTCGAACGCCGTGGCTATTTCTTCGATAATAAAATGAGAATCGTAACCGGATAAATTATGAAAAACTATCGGAATGCAAAAAGATTCTTTATAATTTAGATTGCAATTTGAATGCGCGGGACCTCTGACCTCTGTACCGCCCGGTCAGATGGCAATGATCGCGAACGCGTGTATCGTCTTCCGCGAACGGTTTTTCACATATATGACATTGAGTGGAGCTACGGAATTTCTCCCACTCCTCGGACGTCAAATTTACCATGGGGACATTTGTTTTTAAAATATTCTTAACGCGAATCGCTAAATTTTTGAGGTTTGCGGCGAACCACGAAACGCAATCGGCGCTACGACGAAAATTATAAACTGATAACGAATCGTCGTATGAACAATGTACATAATAAGCTAAACTAAATACCCGATGATGCTGATACAATTTTTGTTCTTTCTCCGTCTTGGCCAGAACGCATTCCAGATCGGCGTACACGATGAATGGCATCCGCTCCTTCCGATTAAAGTTGTTGAACTCGAGCCACTTGTCCTTGTCGCTCGGCAATCGGACAGCGCAGTTGTTCATCTCGCCGCAGTCGACAGCATGTGACTGCAACTTGTCTTCTGAACCGAAATAGTGCAAGCATCTGTAAAAGAAATTTTTTTTAATTAAAGATTTATGCAATGCATTATATAAATTATTTGATATAACTATTTTATATTAAATATATGTACATACCGATCGCAGATATATTTCTTATGATCTTTTTTGCTCAACTGTGAACTGACAAGTCGCGATAGATTCTTGATCCACGCGAAATGTCCGACGCTGTTGTCGTCTTCTACGTACAGCAAGTTGATATGCTTGTCCCGTTTCTGGTCCGAAAGACGTATCGGGATAATGTTCTTGTCTTCGATGCCGTACACATTAATCGAAATGTCATTTGCATGTTCAAATTTCTTAATCTGATTTATAGTCACTGGAAAGTCAATATTTTGTACATTTAATGCCGTCGTATAGTGGGGATATGAAGATTCCCGTTCTGCATTTCTTTCGGCGGGATATAGAGCGGCGACCACTGCCCACGCGAAACACGCATTGTCTTTAGATTGTACGTTAACCACCGCTCTCTTTGTCACAATCTCCCGCGGCAATTTGATGTGACATCCCGCACGCATTGGATTATATTTATTTATATTAACAGTTAAATTAAGTATTCGCGACAGTGCCCACCCGCTGTCGCGTTCCTGAAATTCTTCCAGAGACGCTAGGGTGGGCTCGATAACGCGGCGCTCGTACCACTCGCGAAAGTCCGATGTGCGAAAGAGTTCACAGTTTCTCGTGTTTACACTTTTATTCGCGTGTTTATCACCCGACACAAATTCACCATTAAATATTGTGTTCACTTTCACACTGTTGTGTTTTTTTAGAGCATCCCGCACATGTTCTATCACAACATTTTTGGCATCATCGAGAAATTGGCGCGGTTCAATATGATTATAATTTATCACCGCACCAGTCGATACGCGGCTATCGAACGCGGTATCGATCTCACGCCACACAAGTGCATTTTGATGCGCGCTACATCCAGCACCTGCGTTATTGTCGTCGCTATAATTACCGCCACTGGGAATAAATTGTCTCTGCAATCGGATTTTTGCACTTTCGAGTCGCGCGATTTTAGCCACAAGAGATTGTTTATATCCGATCGAGAGTCGCGGACGCTTGACACGGCTGTGTTTTTCGAGCTCTTTGATCAATTCCTCGCAACGCTCCAACCATGCAAAATACTCGCCCAAGGTGGCAATTTGGCGAGATTCCTCCATCAGATTGCGTTCAGTCTGCTCTTCGTCCATTTTTATATGTTAATCGTGCAAAACTATTTATAATAAAACACTATATTCTCCTACAACTGGTGTGTCGATGCGCTCAAATCACAATGACTTGATAATTCCTTTTTGGGAAAAAATACTTATGCTCACTGCACTTTATTTTTTTATATTCACTGCTCTTATGTTAACTGTAGGAAAGTTGAAAACTGTTTGACGTGGAGACAGACTCCTCTCCATAAGTTTCAACCCCCATTCCTCTCATAATTTCTGTGCAGTATCATAGTAATAAAATTGGGCGTTATCTATTTCATATTGTTTATTCCAGCAGCCGAATATTGGCGCAAAGCAGCCGAATATTGGCGCTGACACGTTGCAATTCGCCCTAAGGAAAATAGAAAAAAGGAAAAAAGAAAATGGTTCAGAGTCCCAAGATCTCATTCTCTTCAAATATCACTATTCATATTGTTTACCGGACGTAGAGAAAAAGGGATCACTAATAAAGCAATAAATACAGGTGTAAAAAATATTCGTACACTAAGAATTTTTCCCAAAATTTCGTTATTATATCGCTTTGAAATAAAAATGTTATAATTTGTATTTTTTCTTTTTTGTTATTAAGAAAAGGGATCACTAATAAAGCAATAAATACAGGTGTACAAAATATTCGTACACTAAGAATTTTTCCCAAAATTTCGTTATTTTATCGCTTTGAAAATAAAAATGTTATAATTTGTATTTTTCTTTTTTTGTTATTAAGAAAAGGGATCACTAATAAAGCAATAAATACAGGTGTACAAAATATTCGTACACTAAGAATTTTCCCAAAATTTCGTTATTATATCGCTTTGAAATAAAAATGTTATAATTTGTTTTTTTTCTTTTTTGTTATTAAGAAAAAGGATCACTAATAAAGCAATAAATACAGGTAAAAAATATTCGTACACCATCCCGAAGCGTCTCCCACCACCGAAATCCCCTCCGTCCCGCGTGACATCATTCCCCCGCGCCTACGAAGTCCCCTCGCGCCTCACTCTCCCTGAGAGGATCTGAGTTAGAACCGGCCCTGTATACCTACTTAAAGCGTTTAATGGCGACAGAAAATTAAATCCATTTAATTTCAAAAACTACGGAATAAATTTCTTTTCGCTGTACGTCGATGGCATGCAAATTCTCAGTAGACCTTTGCAACCAGTTTTCTCCGTGGATGAACCGCTTTATATCGAAGCTTATCAAACTTTTCTCGGGAACAGGCATTCATTTTTTGAATGAAGGAAATTCTATAAGCAGAGACGATTATTTCAAAGGATATACTTTACTTGCTTTTGATCTTATTCCCGATCTATCCGCTAATTGCGGGATAGATTTTTTTATAGACGCTTAAAATTGTTCCCCCTCTATTTCGCTCAAAATATCGACATTAGTGTGCAACGTTTCAATAAATATTCAGTTTCGTTGGAGACACGCTCGGCGACGTTGTTTCGCGTAGAGTCTCGCGTCGAATCACATAAGTTTTTCGTAAGATGGATAGTCGTCGATATTCAGGGTTTCCGCGATGGGGAGAAAAAGTTTATCCCTAAGGAAGTTGCTGTTGTAGCGATTGACGCTCCAATTGTCAATCATTGGATTATGATACCACCGCATTCGTTTGCCGAATTACCTGAAAAAATAAGACAGGAAAACAACTAGCTCACACGAAATTATCACGGTATTGAATGGTTCAATGGCGAAACTAATTCGGAATATTTTACATCGCAGCTGCGCCAAATTACAAAATGCGTGTGTCACATTTATGTTAGAGGAAACGAAAAAGCGAGTTATTTGCAGAATCTGCTTTCTAGAAATATATATAATTTGGAAGGCATCTCACCGACATTCAAAAATTTGACGGTAGAAGAAGAGTGTGGACATCATGGATTTCGAAAATTCGGAATCTTTCATTGCGCATTACGCAACGCTTACAAATTAAAAAGTTGGATAGTTGCGCAAAATAATTTTGACAGCGACGGAGACAACATTACTCAAACGACTTGCAGTTCTCCCGAAATTTTGATAGTAAGCGACGACGATGACGAGGATGAAAATATTATTGCACAATCGAATAATAAAATAGAGAAGAAAAATGCAAAAATCTGCAAAAAGTCGAACGTACGTCTATTAATCGCTCCACGCAAATAGACATTGAAAATCCGTTAGGCGTACAAGCTGAAAACAAGCCGAAAGAAATTATTCAAATAATACTGCTTGTTCGCGCGTCTTCGCTGCAAACAAATGGACTCTCGCGAAATTCTGCAAGCATTGCGTCAGCTAGATGCCAAACATGTGGGAGTCTATCCTGCCGATAGATTGCCGATGGTCGACGGCCATCGTCGCTAATACAGACAGTCATAATCGCCCTGGAAAACACTGGATCGCTTTCTTCCTCGACGAGAACGGTACAGGAACATACTTCGATAGCTACGGAATACCACCTTTGCATCCCGGTTTTTTCCTTTGTCTCCGACGAAATTCTAATATTTATCGATGGAATTCTAATATTTATCGAACAACTACAAGGACTTTTCTCTCAAACTTGCGGACGCTATAGTTGTGTATTTTTATATTATATGTGCAGCGGTTACGATCTTGATGAATTTCTTAGTCTTTTTTCCGAAAATTGCGAATATAACGATCATTTAATTGTAGAATTATTTCATAAAATTTTTCTTCGCGAAAAGAAATATGAAAAATATAATGTTAATTAATAACATGTTTAATTATAAGAAGATATAAGAACAAAATATTTGTGTGAAGTATTACGAATTGTATGCAGATATATTAATAAATGTGAAAATTTTTTGCGAATATCACGAACATTTAATTATAGAATTATTTCATAAAAAATTTTTCTTTACGAGAAACATAAAAAATATAATGTTAATTAATATCGTGTTTACTTGTAAGAAAATAAAAATATTTTTGTAAAGTATTACGAATTGTATGCGAATATATTAATAAATGTGAAAATTTTTTATCTTAATTCATGTTTAATAGCATTAGCATTTCCCTTCTTCCTTTATAACATCTCGCCTCGCGATCATCTTTTTAATTTTCCAAATTCACTGTAAATAACAATGTAGTCTAATTATAATTATTGACTCGTGCTGAAACTTTGTCTTTTCCGATAAAAAAAGCGCGTCATAAATCGCTTGAGCGGAGGGGCTTGTTTCGATATTCCATAGCGGACCCCGAGACAGAGCGGGAGGTAAGGATTGTTTCCTCGAGACATATACCGACTACCCAGAAAGTCGGTAAGCGGGGGGATTCGTTTTGCCAAGGCGTAGCGTCTAAGGGTCAGGTAACGAGAATTTGGCTTGGAGCCCTATACAGGTGGACCGGAGCTGGAGTGGGAGGAGGATTGCTTCTTCGAGTCTAGTACGTGGAAGTAGGGAAATAAAAATTTGCTAAAATCGTCGATATAGGCGGCGTCGACCAATCGCAGCTCTGGACCACTATGGTACGTGCCAATCAAAATCGAGACTTCCGGAGGTGGGGTATTGTTTCTTCAGGTATTTAACACCTAAACAATCTTATCAATATCCTAGTTCACCAATCAGAATACCTCCCTCCATTTCACCTAGCCACGCCCACGTCGCCAGAGGCCGAGTGATGGGGATTTGTTTTGACGCACCATAGTGGCCCATATCTACTTACCATTTTATGTCCCCCTCGAAACCATACAACTTTTGAAACATTTTTGCTGAAAATGCTTCATTGAAGAATTATCGAGGTTTGTTTTTTTAAAATGGGACACCCTGTGTATGTATAATTGTGTTATATTTTTTACGTATTATATTCCTGTGTTCTTTTCTTTCTTTTTTAAGAAAATTTTTTTATCCCTCGATAAATATACATTTGGAAAATACTTTTCAAAAAACATTTTTAAACAAAAGTAAAATACTATTAATAATTACATTACAACATTAATTCTTTATCAGTTTTCAGAAATTGCAAAATTAAATATAAATTTCCTTATATACTTAATTTTTTACGTATCTATTATTACGTTGATTACCAAAATAAACTTTTAATGTTTGCCAAGAACGAACTCACGAAAACGTAACATAAAGTTGCCCATGATTAAAAACATTTTTACGAAGATCTAGACCAATTTTATCAAACGTTTGTCCTTGTGATTTATTAATTGTCATAGCAAAAGCTAATCTTATTAGAAATTGTCTTCTAGAAAAAGTAAAAGGATATATATTTTCGCAATATAATGTTATTCGATTCAAGAAAACAATATCTTCTGCTTTGTCACCTGTTAAAATCTTACACTTCAATAAATGATCCGCAAGTTCTATAACCATTAATCTGGTACCATTGCAAAGTCCTTCATTAATACTAAGATTTCTAATCAACATAATAATACAATTTGGTTTTAAATGTAATTCATGAGGAGGAAGAGATGGAGATAAACTGTTTAAATATTCTGATAATAAAGCTTTATTAATGTCACCATTGTCATTATTTACAACGCATCTACACTTGTATAAATTTTTTCATCAGCACTATCTAATAATTTAACAACTTTTTTATTGATTTCGTCTACAATATTTCTTGCAGAAAGTATCGCATATTTAGCTATTTTGACAAACTCTTTTTTCCGTATTAATCACCATATATATCTTCCACAATATCAGCATTAATAGGCGCTACACAACATTCAGGAATTTGTATATTATTATTTAAATCATTTAATATACCATCTCCCATATCCAATAAAAACTTTGCAAATTCAATTTTCTCTGGGAAAACTCGCATATTTTGTATTAAAGAAAATTTTAAGAAATGTTTCCAAGTAGAACTAAATTTAATAGAAAGATTCACAATTTCACTTCGAGTAATGTAATTTAATAGGCAAGAGTTGTCTGAAATCACCACCTAATAAAACAATTTTTCCGTTAAAGGGAAAATCATTATTCATGATATCACGCAATGTTTTATCCATAATTTCTAAAGCATCGTGGAGCCATTGGTGCTTCATCCCAAATATAAATATCAGTTTCTTTCAAATATTGACCTTCTTTTGTCTGTATTTTAATAGAAGATGATGAATCAGCAAAGAATGGAACTGGTAATCCAAATGTTTTATGAACTGTTTTTTCAGTAGGTAATAATGTCGCTGCAATACCCGTAAAAGCCATTGTACACACGCGTTTATTTCTAATTTTAGCCAAATGATAGATAGTTGAATATATAAATGTTTTACCTGATCCACCTGAACCATCAATATAAAAACAATTATTATGATTATTATCATTGTCTAATCTATCTAATAAAAATCGACTATCTCTTTTTGCTTCTCATTTAATGTCTATATTGTTTAGTGCCTATTTCCATAGCTTCTTCGAGTGTCATATAATTCTCTTCTCCGCTATTTTCTATTAATTGTTCCATTTGTGGAAAATCAGCAAGACTTTTATCTTCAGCACGCAGCATACTATTAATTTGCACATAAGCTTTATTTTGTCCTTGTAATATACTAAAATGTCGAATGTAATCCTCAGACATTGCTACTTTAAAATTTTCCCATAATTCGTCCCGATGTTGTGGCTGACAATGTAATAATATACGTACAAATAATCTACGAAGCTGTTTTGGCATCATCCATCCAACAGCTTCGTAGCTTCATAGCTCGTTTCCATTCATCATCATCTTCAATCAAACCTAAAGCTAAACATGCTGCTGAAAACGATTGACAAATTTCTCCATTTACAGTTTTAATTTATTAAAACTTTTAATTTATTAAAACAGTTTTAATTTATTAAAGCTCCCTTTACTGTGAGTAATAATAATCGTAAATGATATAGTTCAGTTTGTGTTGGACTAACAGAATACATTCGTCCTATGCAATTATAATGACTCTTGCGTTTACTCCAATGCGATATATTTTTACCATTAATTTTTTCTTTTTTAAACGTATAATAATGTAAAATTTCTATATATAAATATTGTTTTGCTTCTTTGTCGCGAAAATTCAATGCAAAATAATCTATTAACATTGTAACTTGATCTAAAGCAGAAGTCATAGCTTCTTCAACTGCTTCGTTCTCAATTATAATATTTTGTTCATTAGGAAGATGGACAGGTAAACGTACGATAGTATGGCTTTTATCTTGTAATTTTTTCTCAAGAATACGCCAGCTCGCTTCTATAGGTCTAACATAACGAGCTTCTATAAAATTGTGTATTTCATCGATCTATAATTATATTTTCTGTTATTGGTTCAATTGTAATAGCAGCAGCATCATGTCCTTTGTAAATATATTTATACAAATATTTAACCGATTTAATACTTGAAACAACTTCGATATTAATATGACAATTAAATATAATCGATAAAATAGGACAATACGGAACTACATAACGATTATCAATTATATATCCATTAGGACGTTCAAAACTTTTCCCATTATTTCGTCTATGATAATAAGGATAAGCATTTTCATCCATTCTCTTCATGATATGGTTTAGGATAATGTTTCGAATATTTTCTATCTACCAAACATCAATCGCCACAAGGTCTATGAATCATATGTTTCATAACTATATCATGTAAAATATGATTTTCATCAGGATCAGGAATTTCAGCAGATATATATTTGTCAACGATTTGTGGAGTTGTTATTTTGAAATTATAATTTAAAGTAACTAACATGTGGACATGTGGCAAACCGCGTTTTTGAAATTCAATTACATATACAAAGGCTACTACTTCTCCAAAAAATTTTTGCTTAACAATCAAATCAATTAAATAACCTTTTTTAAGATTAAAAACACGTGCACAAATAGGTCTATCAGAAGCTTGTTGTCCAAGCAAAAGATTTTCTTCAATTTCGCGCCATTTTGGATTACAAGTCATTGTAATGAAAAGATCTGGTTTACCAAATTTACTAACAATTGCCATTGCATCTTGATAATTTTGTAACATATTACGCGGCGATCCAATAAATGTGGAAGGAAGTACAACCATTATTCCAATACGTCCATTTAAGTTATTCGCCGTAGTTTGTAAATAATCTCTTAAACCTTGGTATGTTTCGGAACGTAATTCTTTTTGATGATTTTTACAATAATTTATTCTGTCCTTTTCAATTTTTACATAACTGTCTACAAGCCATTGTTGAAATAAACAACGGCCTAATAAAAAGGCATTAAATTCATCACGAATAGCCATGCGATATTTAATATATTGGCATCTGGTCACTCGTTTATTACTATTTAATTTTTTTAAATTACAATGCCATCCTTGAGTTCCATGTGGATAAAATAATGGATATATCCATGGTTCAACATTTGGATCCATAGTACTAATACTTTTTAAAGTTTTAGTATTTCTATTACGTATTGTTACATATGATTCTGGAATTTCTCCAGCAGTTGTATAAAAAACAGCAGCAACTTCATTAGTTCTTTGAGCATTATATCGATCCATACCTGGTTTTAATGTAAATAATAATTGTAATTCTGATAATATTTCTCCAGATTCTATTTCTAATCGTCGTTGAGCTTCTAATTCTTCACCCATTATATGATAAGATTGAGCAAATATATTCAATTCCCGCATTATATGTTCAAGATTTTGCGTGATTTCAAAATCTAAATCTGAATTTTCAATAAGACGATAATTTATTGCTTCATTAGAATCTATAAATCTATAAAAAGCTAACCACTTTAGTCGGATTTTCATTTTGAGTAGCATATAATGCTGTATTTATTTGATAATAAATTTGTCCTTGAATTTTGAAACAATACGGACCAGATCGTCTATTTTGAAAATTAACTAAATTAGCGTTAAATGACGCAAACGAAAATTCTTAATTTTACATAAACCATAAAATATCTTTGTAATATTTTTCGATTATCTTTAATACTTTTATGTACAAAATAAGGAATCAATTGGTGTAAAGGAACATACAGTTGTTTCTAAGAAAAAAATGGAATTGTTAATTGCAAATTAAATATTTATTCTTCGAAACAACTATGTTTTTTTTTTCACCAATTGATTCTCCCATTATTTTGTACATGTATTAAGGAAGATAATCGAAAAAGGAATATTTTATAGATATTTTATCAAATTCTTGAATGTCGCCAGTAGATAAAATAAAATAACGTAATTTAGATCGACCACACGGCAATTTATTGGTTGATAAAGAATCACAACGTTTCGATCATGGGTTTTGGTCCTTCTCAAGTGAACTACAATAGTTTGCAATATTATAAACATTAAAAAGTGAATAAAAAAGAGAAAAAAAGAAAAAAAAATAATTATGTACGTACAAAATCTTAGTTAACCAATAAGTAATGAGAAAAGAGAAATCACATGTCAAGATCGTCAAGTCAGCCTACCGCTCACAAACAAGGAGAGAGACTAAACAGCCTTTATTAGTTTATCATAAATACTATTCAGACTCTCAGTGTCCTTCTGCAAGTTAATCGTGTTGTCAAACTTTTTTATAAAAAACATTTCAGCAATTTCTCTCTTTCTCACGTATCTTTTGTTGTGTAAAATAATTGGTATTGACCAATCGAAGTCATGATTGAATTCTAATTTATGTTTGCTGATCACAGATAGATTGCTTTCGTGCAATTTTATATTGTTAAAATGTTCCTTGACAGACACTTTGGGGACTTAGGACTTTAAAGAACTTAGGACCAACTTAGGACTTTAAAGAACTTTGAAAGTAATTATAACCGTATCTCCCGTGAAGCCGTCGAAATGACCAGAATTTCGGTCGCTAATTCTCTCCAAAAGTTTCTTTGTGAGAGCAAGCATATTAATTTTGTAGATAGATACATTCTCAGAGGACTTTCTCTCTGCAGATGGTTTTTGCGTGAGAATAATGATTTGTTTGTCACCAGAGCTGATAACGGTCAGGTCACTGTTGTTATGGACAAAATTGATTATGTTAATAAAATGGAAGCTCTTTTAAATGATCAATCCACTTATAAAAAATTGAACAGGGATCCGATCAGGAAACTAACTAATAAAATTAATGCCATGATTAAATCTTGGCGAAGAAACGATTTAATTAATGAATCTACATATAAAAAATTAAATTCCACTAATGGTAACTTGCCACGCTGTTACGGTCTGCCTAAGATTCACAAAAACGGGTTTTCCACTGCGGATTATTGTATCATCACTGGGTAGTCCTTTATACAATGTCGCGCAATACATCTAAGATATACTACAGATTTCGATTTTGGAACCTAAATCTCATATTAAGGATGGTTGGACCTTTGTTAAAAATTTGAAAGATAAATTTATTAATGATGACGATGTAATGATTTCGCTGGATGTTGCCGCATTATTTACTAATATTCCTAAAGATTTGGTGTTGAATGCTGTCACTAAACGTTGGAATTACATTGCTTCTAACAATAAATTTAATTTATCTCAGTTTTTGTACGCGATAGAAACGGTTTTGAATTCCACTAGTTTTTCGTTTAATGGACAGTTTTATGAACAGATTTTCGGTAGTCCTATGGGGTCCCCCTTGTCTCCTATTTTGGCTGACATCATTATGGATGATTTGGAAATACATTGTTTGAGTCAGTTAAGTTTTAATGTTTCGCTATATTATAAATATGTCCTCTCCTTGTTTGTGAGCGGTAGGCTGACTTGACGATCTTGACATGTGATTTCTCTTTTCTCGTTACTTATTGGTTAATTAAGATTTTGTACGTACATAATTATTTTTTTTCTTTTTTTCTCTTTTTTATTCACTTTTTATTGTTTATAATATTGTAAACTATTGTAGTTCACTTGAGAAGGACCAAAACCCATGGTCAAAACGTTATGATTCTTTATCAACCAATAAATTGCCAGTGTGGTCGATCTAAATTACGTTATTTTATTTTTTCTACTGGCGACATTCAAGAATTTAATATTATTTCTAATAAGCATGACAATAGTGTATTTTCTTAAATGTAATTTATATGGTAAAAGACATATTGGATTTAAAGAATTGAGATATTCTCGGAATTGCTTCATATGTATCTTGATTATCTCCAGTTGTTTCAAGAGTATCTATACTTGTATAAACTCTTTCTGTCGTTCCATCCAACAAATTTACTACTTTTTCATTTATTTCTTCATCGACATTTCTTGCAGATAATATAACATAATTAGTCATAATTTGATATTGTTTACGTCTTATAACGTCTTCATACATGTCTTTAACTATGTTCGAATTTGCATTTGCTATACATTTTTCTGGAATATAAATATTTTCGGAATAATCATTTAAAGAACCATCACTAAATTTAGTAAAAATTGAGCAAATTCTTTTTCCTGTGGAAAAGTTCTCATATTTTGTGTCAATGAAAATATCTTAAATTGTTTCCAAAGAATACTAAATTTTATTGATAAATTTATAATTTCAGAATGTGTAGCTCTTTCTTTTACAGATAATAATTGCCTAAAATCTCCACCAAGAAGAACAATTTTACCACTAAAATATAAATCATTTTGCATTATATCACGTAATGTTTGATCTGTTATTTATAATACATAGCGTGGTGCCATAAGGGCTTCGTCTATAATGAAAACATCTACAAGTTTTAAATTTTTAGCTTCTTTAGATTGAACTTTAATATTCGATGTAGAATCGGCGAAAAGAGGTATAGGTAACCCAAAAACTTTTTTTGTATTGTTTTCCCATTTGGAAATAATGTTGCAGCAATACCAGTAAATACTATCGTAGTAATAACTATTTTTTTCTCTACTTTTAAGTAGATAATACAAAGTTCAATAAATGAAAGTTTTACCAGATCTACCTAGATCTATCATCAATATAAAAACATTTATCACTATTATTATTTGTTATTGCTATTAAAATGGTATCAACAATTTCTTTTTGTATTTTGTTAATTAATTATATCTTCTGTATTTAATTGATTATATTGGCGCATACCTATCAATGTCTTCTTTAACCTGTTCTTCATTATTTATTTCTTGTTCTTCTATTTCTTGTTCCATTCCAAGAAAATTAGCAATATTTGATCTTTCTTTTTGAAGTAAATTAATAATAAGATTATATACTATTTTTATTCCAATTATAAATCCAAATCGTCTTATATAATCTTCCGACATCTTTTTTAAACTTATCCCATAACTTTTTCGGATGAATTGGTTGACAATGAATTAAAATTCGTACGAATAAATTTCGAAGTCGTTTTGGCATCATCCAAACTTTTACTTCATTCATTACACCATTCATCATCATCTTCTATGAGTCCTAATGCTAAACATGCGGCATTGAAAGTTTGATGTATTTCGTCATTAACAGTTCTTAATTCTTGAAAACTTGTAGCTCCTGTTTAACATGTAGTAAAAGTATACGTAAATGAAACGATTCTATCTGAGACGGGCTGACGGTATACATACTGACAATATAATTAAAATATCTTTGACGTTTCTCCTAGCGATTAATAATTCTGTCATTAATTTTAATTTTTTTAAAAACATAATGAGATGGAATATCACTGTATAAATATTGTTTTGCTTCTTCATCTCGAGCATTTAATTCATAATAATCTAACAACATTGTTACTCGTTCTATAGCAGATCTTATTGCATCATTATTAATATTATCATCGATTATTATATTATGTTCATTTAGTAAATGAACCGGTAAACGAAATATAGCGTGATTTTTTTCTTGCAAAGATTTACTTAAAATACGCCAATATGCTTCCACGGATCCAACATACCGAGCTTCAATAAAATCTTGAATTTCATCATAATTTATAGTTTTATCACATTTTCTCCAATAACTACGGATGCAGCATCATGACCTTTATAAATATATATATATATATATATATATATATATATATATATGTGTATATAAATATATTTATATAAATATTTTACAGATTGTATACTCGAAACTATTTCAACATTAATATGGCTATTGAATAAAAATAAAAGCGTTGGATTAAATGGAACAACTTCGATTATCAATAACGTATCGTCCAGGTCTTTCATATAGTAATCCATTATTTCTTCGACGATATTGTGGATAATCATCTTCATCCATGTTGTTTCAGGTCTAAATGGTTTTGAAAAATGTTTTGAACATTTATCATTTATTAAATACCAATTTCCACATGGCCCATGAATCATATGTTTCATTATAACATTATGTAAACTTTTATTTTCATTAGGATCAGAAATTTCTGCAGAAATAAATTTATCAACTTTTTCAGAATTTGATATCTTACAATTCTGTTTTAACGTAATCAATAAATGTATATATGTGGTAATCCACGTTTTTGAAATTCTATTACATAAACGTATGCTAAAACTTCACCAAAAAATTTTTGTCTAACGATAACATCGATTAAATAATTATTTTTTATATTAAATACCCGAACACATATATCTGGTTTATTTGCAAGTTGTTGATTTGGAAATAAATTTTCTTTAATTTCACGCCAATTTGGATTACAAGTCATAGTAATAAAGATATCTGGTTTTCCACCATATTTTCAAACAATAGCCATCGCATCTTGATAATGTTGCAACATATTACGGGGTGAACCCACAAATGTCGAAGTATAATCATTTTTCCAATATGAGCATCAGTATTATTGGCGGTGTTTGTTAAATAATCAACTAATTCTTTATAAGTCTCAGCTCGCAATTGTTTTTGATTCTGTTTACAGTAATTAATTCGGTCTTTTTCAATTTTTATATAACTATCTACAAGCCATTGTTGAAATAATCGTCTTTCCATAATAAAAATATTAAAATTATCACGTACAGCTATTCGATATTTTACGTATGCAGCTCTACTTATTCATTTGTTATTATTCTTACGTTGTAAATTATTATGCCAATCTTGATTACTATAAGGATAATATAATGGATAAATCCATGGTTCTACATTTGGATCCATTGTACTAACTTATTTCAATGTTTCAGTTGTTTTATTATAAATTGTTACATAGGTTTCAGGAATTTCACCATCTGCTGTAGTAGAAAAAACAGCTGCAACTTCATTTACTCTTTGCACATTGTATCGAGCACGATCAAAATCTTTTTTTGTCAAAAATCCTAATTGTAATTCATATATACTGTTATTTTCAGTTGTTTGCTGTTACATTTAAATTTCTTCATGCATCATTCGATAAGATTTTGCGAAAATGTTATAGGTACGCATCATATTATCAATTGAATTTAAAATTTCTTCATCGAGATTTGAATTTTGTTGTAGTCGACATTCTGTCGCTTCATTATTATCCACGATAAAGAGGTGACCATAATTTGGCATTTTATTAGGTGCTGGATATAATGCGGTATTAATTTAATAATAAATTTGTCCTTGAATTTTGAAACAGTAAGGACCACGTCTTTGCGCACTAAAATCTGTAAAATTTGCATTAAACGATGCAAATAAAAATGAATTATTATATTCACGAATACGATTGTAAAAATGTTTTGATTTGAGATGATTTTCAGTAAATAATTCATAAAGTTCATGTGGCGGTTGAGGTAAAGGATTTAATTTAACTGTTCCATGACTACAGCAATCGTTAAATGAATTACCTTTATTAGTTACTTTTTCAGAATTGAAATGTTTCGCACCGTAATGTTCGCAGCATATATAAATTTCTCCTATATAATGTTCTACAATATTTTCTAATTGAATAATATAATGGTTAATATCCTTGGTATATATCCTTTTCTTAAAGCTCGATCTTTTTCGTATCATCTTATTTGTTTACTTCTATTATTATCATTTATTATATCATTTTGTGATGGTATTTCCTGTAAATTAATATAATTTTCAATCCTATTATCATCTAAGTTTATTATCTAAGTCTATTTGATGTGCTAGGTATTGAACAAATAGTATTACTATTTCATGGAGTTTCTATATTTAAGTTATGAACATTTCTAATTATATTAATATCGTCCTTAATGTTAAATAACTTTATGTTATCATTTATTATACTAACTTTATCATTATTTTTTATCATAGGAACATTTGTAATGATTGATGTATTAATTGCTTGTGACACCTTGTAATAACTGTTTTATTTGCTGAATATATTACTTCTGTAAGTAAAGTAGAAGTTTGAGAATCTATTACTATATTTTTTGAAAAATTTACAGAAGTTTGTGTTACATTTGAGCAAATTTCATTATTTGACAAAGATTGAACATTTTTTATAAGCGTTTTTCGCTTTGCTTCTCGTCTTTCGGCTTGACATTTTGCTTTTCTTTCTCGTTTGTTACATTGATATTCCTCTTCTTCTTCAACAGATCGAACTATCTTTCTTCGAGGCATAATTATTATTTAGATAATATCAATTAAAACTAATAATATAATGAAGGGTAATAAAATATATATATATATATATATATATATATATATATATTGTGACCGTTAATTTTATTTTGGGCAAGAAATTAATTAGGACCGGTGTCGTTGGCCCACGGCACACCTTCGGCGCGATTTTTACTAAAATGTATCTCGGAAATTTTGGGCGCCAGGTGCGATAATTCGCACCACTCTAAAACCAGACTCAATACTGACCATACGCAATAAAAAATCTACAAACATTCAAAAGTAATCGCGACGGACGCTCGGCTAGCCCCGTCTCGGAATTGGTAGAGGGGCGGTCCGTTTTAATAACGGACAAATTCCCACAAGGAAGGATCGAGAATACAAGATGGCTGCAATTTAAAACAAGAGATTAGTGTAACAAAGATAAATATATTTAACGAAGATCACATAACCGACAATGGTCGATAAGACAGATTCACGTTTTATTTCAGATAGAATATAATCGATTTGCGTAATATTTACCGGCAGCGACGGGCCGATCTTCGAACGTGATCACCGCGATATCCCGTGTTACTCGATAGAAAAAGCAACATAAAAAGTCTCGGAATTTCGCGCTACGCGAGACGTAATAGAGCCTCGGCAGTCACAAATTCAAATTAAATTATTGATTATTTATGCCGATGATAGTTCGATTATTGATGTCTGTTATAAATCAAAGATGTTAATAATAACGATAAATAAATTGGTCAAATACAAAATCAAGAGAATCGATTCTAATAAACGTGAGTTAGACAAAGATAAATTTTGAGCGATAATACAGGCACAACTGACAGAATAATTATACAATATAAAAGATCGGACGCAAACGCGAACAATAAACGATACTAGAATTTCAAAAATACGAACGATAAACTATAACAAAATATCGGAAGGTTCACGCCGCGGGGATACGCGAGTCGATGCCGCAACGCAACCGTCGGCTATCGAATATCGCAATCGCCTTTGTGTGTGAGTTCGCAAATCGAAAAATTACTAAACACAGAATTTCGCAATATTACATTAATCATTACAAAATACAAAAATGACTGTCGGCGCTTAACCGGGAGAGAGGGTACTTAATATTATTGTAGCTCGAACAAAGAATGTCGGCCGGCCGTCGCACTCTACTGCGCAATTATCAAAAACGCGAATAAAGGATTCTAAGACGGCAACACTTCGGCACGGACTCTGTTCGGGCTAACTCTACCTGATACTCTACTATACGGCTTGAGGAAGTCGACGTTCGTCTCACCGGTGACTCCTGTAGATCCTCGACGCTCTCGGCATCCGCACTTGTAATCGATAGATTTGGGCCGTCGTATTCTCACGCAGGTCCGCCGAACAGTGACGAGCGGGAGGCCCGTCGGAATCGCGCCGGCAATTAATTTGTAAATAGGCCACTTGGGGCGCTTCCGCAACCCTCAGAATCGTCGCAGGCTTCAATTGTTCCTGCGGCCTTCACGGCTGTATTTGCGCCTGTCGCACCCCGTTTCCTCTCGGAATTTTCCTAATTCTTTGCAGCTGCAGTTCATAGTGAGATTTCCTTCCGGTAGCTGCTCGCCGATATCTTTCTCTGATCTCTTGGTAGCGCTGAATTCGGCCGAGCTGGCTCTGTTTTCGGGATCCTCGCTATTATTCCTGCTGATCATATGGAGATTTATAGGGGCGACAGCGACAGTTTAAAATAGATGTTGCAAATTTTATAAGGCGGATAAGAATACTTAGCTCGGCGTTCTCTTCCTAATCGGCGCCTCCGCTCGTCCCGAACTTCCTTTAGCTGGGTCTTCTACGCCGGGTCGAGTCATCGGATGAGATCCCGTCAATGTCCATCCTCACAATCGCTGAATTTTACTCTAATAAATCTCGCAAATATAATTTTACGCTCGAGAGGCGAGTCTATCCTCGCCTCCAATATTCCTCTCTCTCCCTAAATCAAGGGAGAACGAGGGGCCCAAAAGTGTTTCCGGTCGGATCTCGCGATCCTTGTGACGGACCGCCAAGCGTCACGTCACAATATATATATATATATATATATATATATATATATATAAATTTCAAATAAAAATGATAATAAATATTTTATTGAATTCTTTATACATAAAATTCAACTTATAAGTAATAAATTATAAGATAATTAAATAATCAAATTATTAAATAATAAAAGTATAATTAAAATAATTAAATTGTCTTATTAATCTTTATAAAATCTTACGCACTATCATCCGCGTTGGCTCTTAATCGCTCTTTTCTTATATACAGTGTTGTTTAATACATTTCAGAGCCTAATTCTTTATCTATTTTAATTTGTTAAAATAATTAAAATTTCAATTTAATATCACTATATAAGTATACATTAATATAATAATTTAATTTAATAATAATTTAATTTAATATTAATTTCGTGTAAAAAAATATATAAAACCAATTAAAACCAATTCCAACCCAAGTCCAAGCCAATTTCAATCCAAGTCAATGCCAATTTCAATCTAAGTCAAAGCCAATTTCCATCCAAATCAAAGCCAATTTCAATCAAAGTTAAAGTCAGTTTCAATTCAAATTAAATTTTAATTCAAAGTAAAGCAAATTTCAATATAAGTCAAGACAATTTTAATTCAAATCAAAATCCATATAAATTCAGGCTTCAAAATCAATTTCAATTCAACAATTTAAGTTAAAACTAATTATAATTAAATAGTTCAAGTTAAAATCAATTTTAATTTGAATCAAATCTAATTAAAGTCAGTTTTATATCAAGTCAATTTCAATAAGTCAAAACCAATTTCAATAAATTTTAACACTTAATTTTATTTCAATAATATAAATGTTGAATATATAATTTTATTTCAATAATATAATTGTTGAAATTAATTTTAATTTCAACAATTAAAAAATTAGAGGTAATTTATGATTTTAATTTAATAATTAAAAATTAAAATTAATTAAAAATTAAAATTAACTTTATTTTAATCAAATTTTTATCAAATCAATATTAATTGTACTTTATAATCCTAATAAAAGCTGCTTTATTCAACAATTAAAAATTTAAATCACTTTTACAAAAGAATTTTAATTAAAGTCAATATTTTATTCAATAATAAAACTTAAAAAATAAAATTAATTTCGATCAAACAATTTAAATTATGATTTAATGTAAAAATAAAAAAATATAGTTAATTTTAATTCAAAGTGTTTAACAAAAATTAAACTAAACGAAAATTAACTTAATTTTGATAAAATTCAAATCAATAAAATAGAATATATTTACACGTATCATTAATAAAACAATATTAATAAAATGGTATATATTTACACGTATAACATGTAAATAATTAAATGTAACAAAGAAACGTTATTTTTATATAAAAAAGTTCGAAAAAAAATAATGTTTATTATGATATACATATATTATCTTTTATATCTTTTTCAATATTTTCTTTTTGTCTGTTATATATTTCTTCCTTTATTCCCTTCTCTTTTGCTTCTGCTGACAAATCTTTCTCCCTCTATCTTCTTCTTTTTCTATCTCCTTTTCTCTATTTTTCTGTCGCTTTTAACCTCTTTTTCTTACTTTTTTTTAACTCTAAATAATCGTTAATTTATTTATTTTTTTCATATTTTATATGGTAAATCAAAGTATGTGTACATATATATTTACACATACATTGCGTAAATGATTGTTTATGTAATGAATGTTATTCAAAGCAAGGTTAATTTCAATCTAAAAGTCCAAAATAAAATTACAATTTAATCCAAAAATTAAAAAATGTAATTAATTTTAATTTATACAGTTATTTCACACACACACAATTTATATATTTAATTTATTTAATTTCAATTTATGTAGTTCTATATTAAAAAATTAATTTTAATATAATAAATAATGTAAAATCAAAGCTAATTTTAATTTTTAACCAATTAAATCAAAATTTAAATTTAACTTAACAGAATAATGTATATTTATACATATAATGTATTAATAATTAAGATAAAATAAATAATATTAAAAGCTCCTCGAAATTAACAAATTAAAATGAATAATAAAAGGCAGTAAAGAGCCAACGCAGTTGTAGGGCGTGAAAATACTTCTTCAAGACGATCAATTTTAAGAATCAATTTTCATTCTTCTTTATTTCAAAATATTCGTTTCGGACTCAATTCGAGCCATCTTCAGTGAATTCTAATAAAAACAAGAAACAAAAATATGAGATCGCAACAAAAACGCAATAATAATAAAAAACGCAAGAGAAAAGAAAGCATAATCACATGCATGCATTGTCTTTAAGAGCGACGCAACTTCGTCAGAGCTGATCCACCCGAGAAACTCCGATGCAAGTAGTCCCTTCGACGATGCAAAACGCGAAGAGCGATGCACTAGCAAAAATAAATATAAATCTAATCGAGTCTTTATAAAAGAAGTTGATTTACGCTGGTCAAAAATCATTTACTCGGACACGAGAAGACCGGCACAACCGACACGAACACTCAGCACGCTAACAGTCGCCTAGGCCGAAAATTCAAACGGCAACGATAAAATGATGTCAAGCGATTGAACAACAACAAATCATAAACATTGAGGACAAAACCAGTCAAACAGACAACAATTAAATCTTGGGCATGTTTTCAATTATCGACAGACACGAAGTATTTAGTTTTAAAGTGTCGCTTTAGAGATTCAACGCATTCTTTTGGCGCTTAATATAAATCATCTCCGATATCAATCTTTTCCCCAAAAACGCTTCCTCATCCAAAACCTCAACCTCATCAAAATCAAAAGCATGATTAAGCGCTCTATGTTCGGCAATGACAGATGTAAGATTCCTTCTATGTTTTTTAATCCTCGTTCTTAGCGAGCGTCCAGTTTGTCCTACATAAGAGGCGTCGCAATCAATGCAGTTAATTTTGTATACTATATTATTGCGCGAATCCTTTTGTAAACTATCCTTACCGACTTTAATAAATTGGCGCAGGTTGTTTATCCCAGTGTAAGACAGCTTGACATTGAGACCTCTGACACAATGTCGAAAACGTTCGGATATGTTCCTCACATACGGAACATTAAAATATGCAATCCTACCTTCTTCTCTGTCAACATCAACCACGCTCTCACCATCAATCAAACCGATATCACGTTTGTTATTAAATCTATGAAATAGAATGCTAAGTCGATCTACAATTATATGAAAAATAAGAGAGAGCGGGTATCCATTTAAAAGAATGTTAACAACAAATTCCAGATTTTCTTTATGAAATTTTGGATGAGAAAGCCAAAAAACTTTGTCTGTCAAACCGATTATCGTGTTCTTTTTCTGACACAGGGGGTGTCGCGACTCGAAGTGGAGGTATCTTCCTGAGAAAGTCGATTTGTGAAACCAATTGAATATAATGTGTCCATTTTCTAAAATAATTGTGATATCCAGAAAATTCAAACGGTTGTCGACACTCTCCTCCATAGTGAACTGTAACCTTGTGTGGAACGAGTTGAAGGTGTTCAAAATATCATTAAGCATTGAGGAGGGTGCCGCCAACACGATGTCGTCAACATATCTAAAATAAAACGGAAGATCCACAGAAAGAGTCGCGATCGTCCTTGACTCCAAATCCTGAAGCGTGATCTCCGCGATAATTGGGGAAAGAGGAGAGCCTATGGGCGTGCCGAAAGTCTGTTGATAACAAACATCATTGAACATAAAAAAAGTAGAGTTCAAAATGAAGCGAACTGCCATTAGAAATTCATCGCGAGGTATCTGACAATTTCTTTCAATATAGTCCCATCTATCCGACAAACTATTAATGGCCATATCCATTGGAACCAATGATTGGTTCGTCAATTTGTCTTGTCGGCGACTATACCTCGCGAAGTACAACTTCTGCTACAACTGGGAGAGAAATTTTGTTTACTTGTTATAGACAAGGATAGAACGATCGTCGAATTACTAAAAAATGTAGAATATAACATTGACAAGCTGCCCAGGAGGTTCACGCGACAGTGAGAAACAGATCTTTTCCTATTATAAATACTTTTTTCAATTCTTCAATTCTTTTTTCAATTCTATTTCACCTGAGTCTCCAGTTGATAAAATCATTATGAATTCCTTTAATGCTGTAAAAAAATTCACGAAAGACAATCCTGATATTTTATTTACGAGAGCCGACAAGGGCAACATAACAGTCGCGTTAGATAACGACGACTATCTTTCGAATATGTCTGGCTTATTGGCGGATAAAAACACATATAGGGTAGTTAATAAGAACCCGATTAATAAGCTGATTGGTAATCTGCATGATATGCTGGCTAGGTGGAGAGCTCGGGATTACATCTCTGTTATGAAATATAGATCATTAAATTGTACAGACGGCGTTTTGCCGAGAGCTTATGGACTGCCGAAAATTCACAAGAAAAATAATCCATTACGCATAATAGTCTCATTTAAAAACACACCGCTTTATGGTCTCGCCAAATTTTTACATGGCATTATTTATAAATCTATTCCGAGACCAGATAGCCAAATTATTAATGGCGCGCAAGTGGTCGATAGACTTGATGGCAGACATATTGACGGCGACATAAAACTGATTTCGTTGGATGTCGTCTCATTATTCACCAACATACCATTGGATATGGCCATTAATAGTTTGTCGGATAGATGGGACTATATTGAAAGAAATTGCCAGATCCTCGCGATGAATTTCTAATGACAGTCCGCTTCATTTTGAACTCTACTTTTTTTATGTTCAATGATGTTTGTTATCAACAGACTTTCGGCACGCCCATAGGCTCTCCTCTTTCCCCAATTATCGCGGAGATCACGCTTCAGGATTTGGAGTCAAGGGCGATCGCGACTCTTTCTGTGGATCTTCCGTTTTATTTTAGATATGTTGACGACATCGTGTTGGCGGCACCCTCCTCAATGCTTAATGATATTTTGAACACCTTCAACTCGTTCCACACAAGGTTACAGTTCACTATGGAGGAGAGTGTCGACAACCGTTTGAATTTTCTGGACATCACAATTATTTTAGAAAATGAACACATTATATTCAATTGGTTTCACAAATCGACTTTCTCAGGAAGATACCTCCACTTCGAGTCGCGACACCCCCTGTGTCAGAAAAAGGGCACGATAATCGGTTTGACAGACAAAGTTTTTTGGCTTTCTCATCCAAAATTTCATAAAGAAAATCTGGAATTTGTTGTTAACATTCTTTTAAACAATGGATACCCGCTCTCTCTTATTTTTCATACAATTGTAGATCGACTTAGCATTCTATTTCATAGATTTAATAACAAACGTGATATCAGTTTGATTGATAGTGAGAGTGTGGTTGATGTTGACAGAGAAGAAGGTAAGATTGCATATTTTAATGTTCCGTATGTTGTGCGGCCTATCCCGAGCGTCACGGACTGGCTGACCGGTTTCGAGATTCGGGAGTAGGTAAGAGAGTCAAGCTCGCGAGTCCTCTTTTGTTAAACAAGTGTTTATTTGATGTCTTATCTTAAGAGCGTGTACAGGTGGCGTGTGAAGATGTCTTATCCTACGAGCGTGTACAGGTGGCGTGTGAAAATGTCTTATCCTACGAACGGGTACAGGCGGCTTATTCTAGGCGAGATTACAAATAGCTTATCCTACGGACGACTTACTTTACTAGCTTAGCCTATGAAAGAGTACAGGGACTTATCCTAGACGGTCGGTCGCGGGGTTGAACGGTAAGCGCGGCGTGGTCCCGGAATCTACCGTACGGTCGCGCACGAGGGTCAGGTGCCGGGCAGACCCAGGCAGCGGAGAGGTTACACCCTTCTCCGTAGTCGAGGACAGTCAGGAAGCCAAGTGCTGGGCAAACCCAGGCGTCGGAGAGGTCACACCCGTCTCCGTCGGCGGGAACAGTCAGGAAGCCAAGTGCCGGGCAAACCCAGGCGTCGGAGAGGTCACACCCGTCTCCGTCGGCGGGAATAGTCAGGAAGCCAAGTGCCGGGCAACCCAGGCGTCGGAGAGGTCACACCCGTCTCCGTCGGCGGGAATAGTCAGGATTCGACGTACCTCGGTGATTCCCAGAGGTTCGGAACAGGTCGTAAGCTGGAGAGGAATAGGTGCTGATCTGTTGCGCGGGCCGGCTTATATATGGCTCGAGGATCCCCCACGCTCGCGCGTGTCGAGGCGGGGATCAGGCTGGGTGGGGAGTCCATAAGCGGAATCGTTGGTGGGCGTCAAATTATGGGGTCCGGGATTGATAGCAAGGAAACCGTTATGTTTAAATCGTTTATTTTACAAAAATACTTTGTGAACACATTATGAATACATATACAACTTTAGGATATACAACACAACTTTATGAATGAATAATAATTATAGGGACGACGCGCAGCTGTCGTCACAATGTGAGGAACATATCCGAACGTTTTCGATATTGTGTCAGAGGTCTCAATGTCAAGCTGTCTTACACTAGGATAAACAACCTGCGCCAATTTATTAAAGTCGGTAAGGATTCCCGCAATAATATAGTGTACAAAATTAACTGCATTGATTGCGACGCCTCTTATGTAGGACAAACTGGACGCTGGCGAAGAACGAGGATTAAAGAACATAGAAGAAATCTTACATCTGTCATTGCCGAACATAGAGCGCTTAATCATGCTTTTGATTTTGATGAGGTTGAGGTTTTGGATGAGGAAGCGTTTTTGGGGAAAAGATTGATATCGGAGATGATTTATATTAAGCGCCAAAAGAATGCGTTGAATCTCCAAAGCGACACTTTAAAACTAAATACTTCGTGTTTGTCGATAATTGAAAACATGCCCAAGATTTAATTGTTGTCTGTTTGACTGGTTTTGTCCTCAATGTTTATGGTTTGTTGTTGTTCAATCGTTTGACATCATTTTATCGTTGCCGTTTGAATTTTCGGCCTAGGCGACTGTTAGCGTGCTGAGTGTTCGTGTCGGTTGTGCCGGTCTTCTCGTGTCCGAGTAAGTGATTTTTGACCAGCGTAAATCAACTTCTTTTATAAAGACTCGATTAGATTTATATTTATTTTTGCTAGTGCATCGCTTTTCGCGTTTTGCATCATCGAAGGGACTACTTGTATCGGAGTTTCTCGGGTGGACCTCTGACGAAGTCGCGTCGCTCTTAAAGACAATGCATGCATGTGACTATGCTTTCTTTTCTCTTGCGTTTTTTATTATTATTGCGTTTTTGTTGCGATCTCATATTTTTGTTTCTTGTTTTTATTAGAATTCACTGAAGATGGCTCGAATTGAGTCCGAAACGTTTGAAATAAAGAAGAATGAAAATTGATCCTTAAAATTGATCGTCTTGAAGAAGTATTTTCACGCCCTATAATTGCGTTGGCTCTTTACTGCCTTTTATTATTCATTTTAATTTGTTAATAATTAAGGTTTGATTCTACAACTTACTTGAATCAGAAGTTAACTCATTAAATAAATCCTGATAAGGTTTATCTTTCTTACTCTGTCTTCTTTTCTTTCTATCTTTTTTTCTCTATTTTTCTATTATTTTTAATCTTTTCTTTTTACTATTTCTTAATTGCAAATAATTATAAATGATTATTTATTTATCATATTTTATACGATAAAACAAAGTGGTACATATTTGCACATACAATGCGTAAATAATTATTTATGTAACAAATTTAATTCAAAATAAAATTAATTTTAATCTAAAAATCAAAATCAAAATTATAATTTAACCTAAATATTATATTATGTACAAAATACTGTTAGCTGTATTACTTATACAAGGAAAAATTTAAGATTAATTATTGTAAACGACAATCGTTTAATTAGGCTTATTCACATTTGGTTCTAATGTGATCTTGAGTATGTTACAATAAATGTTGAAAATATTCACTATTTTCCTGAATACAAGCAGTGACACGTCGACTTCTCTCTCTTTCTCCTCTTTCTCCTTTCTTTTCTCTCGATGAAAGTTCTTTCTCCATCGCTTCTTTTTTTTTCTAACTTTTTTTCTTTATTTTTTTTATCTTCTTACTTTTACTTTTTTAATTTTTAATAGCTGTAAATCAATATTTATTATATTTTTTATAGTAGAACAAAGCAATACACATTTATATGTACAGTAAATGATTACTTATGTAACGAATAAAATGATGTAATTTTTATAGAAAAAAAACGCATGAAAAAACTTAGGAAAATACATACTTTTTGTTATATCCACTCTGACTTTTGTTCTTTTTTATCTCCCTCTTTTTCGTTCCTTTCTACAAAAAAATCTTTTAGTCTCTTTCTTCCCTTCTCTCTATCTCTCTTTCTCTATCTTCTTTATTTTCCTTTTTTTTTCGTATTTCTATTTCTTAATTTTAAATAACTGTAAATGAAAATTTATTTATCATATTTTACATGATAAAACACAGTAATAAACATTTACACGTAAATGATTACTCATGACGAACAAATCGATGTAAATTTTATAGAAAAAGATACATGAAAAATCCGGCAATACATACTTTTCTTTCTTTATATCTCTTTATGTACCTCCTTCTATATCTCTCCTCCTTTTTTCTCTCTTTCTCTCTCTCTCTCTTGTCTTGATGAAAATCTTTCCTCTATCTTTTTTTTTCTATTTCTTGTTACCTTCTTTAGCCTCTTCTTATTTTTTTAAATTTGTAATAACTATAAATGAATATTTATTTATTATATTTTATATGATAGGACAGAGTAATACACACTTATACGTAAAGTGCGTAAATGATTACTTATATAACGAATAAAATGATGTAAATTTTATTGGAAAGAGACATTTTAAAAACTAAGGAAAATACATACTTTTTTCTGTATCCTTTATAATATTTCTTTATATATCTCCTTTTTTATCTCCCTCTCACTCGCTTCTTTCTACAAAAGAATTTTTCATTTTATATCTTCCCTTCTCTCTTTCTCTATCTTCTTTAACCTCTTCTTCTTACTTCTTCTTAATTTTAAATAACTAAATGAAAATTTATTTATCAAAATTTATGTAATAAATATTTACATGTACAACGTGTAAATGATTACTTACGTAATGAACAAAACGATGTAATTTTTACAGGAAAGAAATATGCGAAAAAGCCGATGATACATAATTTTCTTTCTTTACACATCTTCTCTTTTATCTTTATGTATCTCCTTTTCTATTTTTTTCTATCGTCCGACGAAAGTCCTTTTTCTATTTTCTTTTCTCTCTATCTCTTTTTCTCCAAACGCGCACTTTTTGGTATCCATGACTTTTTTTATATAGAAAATATAAAATTCTAAATATATACAATAACACACATTTAATCATTTTATCATTTTAATCCGACATGACACAAACTGTCATTTTGTCATAATAACCACTCGCCGCAATCTGGATCGCTGACATCGACCGCCAATCACGTACGCGGAAAAGCGGCAACAATACGTGCGATATAACAGACACTTTAGGGTACAAATGACTTTTTTTATAGTAGACTAGCTCGTAGCGCGCGCTAACGCGCGCGCATTCCATGAACATTCTTAAGAATTTAACTGATTTACTTTGTCAAAAAATATTAATTAATTTCAATTAATTTAAAAGTAATATATTATTAAAAGTATCCTATCTTAAAAAGTGCATGTTAAGTCAATAACTCGTAATATCTCGAAGCCTTTTTATAATGATGCTGATTGGCTGACGCGCATTTCGAGGTTCGAGTGTAAGCGATGACGTAGTATCGACTTCGCTACGGCTGTGTATTGTGAGGTTATATTTACCACGTGTGTACATTTAATACATAATAAGTGTCAAGAGTGATATCTATTTATTAGAAATATATAAATAAATAGGAAGAATAAATAAGAAGATATAAATAAATAGGAAGAAGAAGGAAAGTTAAATAGAGAAGGTATGTATTATGTATAAATAATAAATATATGTATAATAAAATATTTATTTATAAAGACAAACATTTTTAATTGTTAAAATCCTAGATAGAACAATATATTCTTTGACGGTTTTATTTTATATATAAAAGAATATGTGTTCCTACGTCAACTATATATGAGGCTAAGTTGCGTGCACTTTTTTTCGAATATAAATTGTGTCAGAAGATAACAGTTTCTATATTATAGTTATGACAATGCATGTTGGAAATTAAAAATTTATCAATAATGTATTTGTAAATTTATCAATAATCAATAATCTAATCCGGAAATCTTATTCAGAATATTCCCTAAACTTATTCAGAATATTTAGAACATAGTTTCATTTTTTATTTTCTATGCAGATTTATTATAAATATAATTTATAATAAATCTGCATAGAAATTAATATTTATATATTTCTAGATTAGTTTAAAAGAAATGTTCTTTTACATGTATGTTCTAACTTGTACTGTAACATCTCAGTCCTACTAATATAAATAATTAACTTTAAAATAATTGTTTACAAGAGATGAAAATAAATTGTACAAAGTACATTTATTGCATACAATTAAATTTTGATTTCTTCTAAGAAATTATTGATAAACTTTAATTTCCAATATGCATTGTCATAACTATGACATAGAAACGTTATCTTCTGACACAATTTATATTCGAATAAAAGTGCACGCCAACTTAGCCTCATATATAGTTGACGTAAGAATACATATTCTTTTCTATATTTTTTCTTTATTAGAATGTTCACTAAAGATTATAACAATACAAATCTATTCCATTAATATCCTTCAGTGAATATTTTAATCAAGTGAAAAAAATAGTTCAAAACTACTTTTTATATAAACTATTTTTTTTCACTTCATTAAAATATTCACTGAAGGATATTAATGGAATAGATTGTATGTCTGTGATATTCTTTAGTGAACATTCTAATAAAGCAAAGAATATATAAAAGAATGTGTGTCCTCACGTCAACTATATATGAGGCTAAGTTGATTGCGTGCACTTTTTGTTCGAATATAAATTGTGTCAGAAGATAACAGTTTCTATATTATAGTTATGACAATGCATGTTGGAAATTGAAAGTTTATCAATAATTTCCTGGAAGAAATCAAAATTGAATTGATATACGAGAAATGTACTTTGTAAAATTTATTTTCATCTCTTGTAAATAATTTTTTTAAAGTTAATTATTTATATTAGTGTGACTGAGATGTTACATAAATTAAGAACATACATGTAAAAGAACATTTCTTTTGGTTAATCTAATCTAGAAATATATAAATATTATAAATTATATTTATAATATAAATCTGCATAGAATATCAAAAATAAAACTATGTTCTAAATATTCTGAATAAGTTTAGAGAATATTCTGAATAAGATTTCCGGATTAGATTAACAAAAAGAAATATTCTTTTACATGTATGTTCTAAATTGTACTGTAACATCTCAGTCTCATAATATAAATAATTAACTTTAAAATAATTATTTACAAGAGATGAAAATAAATTCTACAAAGTACATTTGTAGGATATTAATGGAATAGATTTGTATTGTCTGTGATATTCTTTAGTGAACATTCTAATAAAGCAAAGAATATATAAAAGAATGTGTGTCCTCACGTCAACTATATATGAGGCTAAGTTGATTGCGTGCACTTTTTGTTCGAATATAAATTGTGTCAGAAGATAACAGTTTCTATGTCATAGTTATGACAATGCATATTGGAAATTAAAAGTTTATCAATAATTTCCTAGAAGAAATCAAAATTGAATTGTATAATACAAGAAACGTATTTTGTACAACTTATTTTTATTTCTTGTAAAAAATTATTTTAAAGTTAATTATATATATTTATATTAGTGTGACTGGGATGTTACAGTACAATTTAGAACATATACATGTAAAAGAACATTTCTTTTCGTTAATGTAATCTAGAAATCTTATTCAGAATATTCTCTAAACTTATTCGGAATAATATTTAGAACATAGTTTCATTTTTGATATTCTATGCAGATTTATAAACTATACTTTTTTCACTTCATTAAAATATTCATTGAAGGATATTTATAGAATAGATTTGTATTGTCTGTGATATTCTTTAGTGAATATTCTAATAAAGTAAAAAAAAGTATTTTATGAATCTACATAAAATGTCAAAAGAGACCATTTTAAATATTTTGAATAAATCCAGAAAAAAATATCTTAAAAAAATATACGTTGAAACAAGAATAAATGTCTTTTCTTATGTGTGTTTTAAACTATATTGTATATTCTCAGTTGTATTAATATAAACAATTAACTTTTCAATTAATAAAAAGATTTATTGTTAATTTCTTAGAGGAAATTAAAAGTTAATTGTATAAAGTATGTATCTTGTTTACAATTTATTTTAATTTTTGGCAACAAATTATTGATAAATTTTTTGATTAGTTTTCAGTGTGTATTATCATTGCTGTTATTATAGATAGTTACTATATAGAACTATCTTCCTGCAATGTATTTAAGAATGCGTAGAATAAATTTTAATATGTATGTAATAGAAATAAGAACACATTTTCTTTGGCGTGTCAGTTCTAAACTATAGTTCATAACTCCAGTACATAATACTATAATATAAACAATTGTAAATTAATAAAAAGAATTTTTTTAATAATTAATTTTACGATTCTAATATTTTACGATAAGAATATCCTAAAAATAGTATTTATTTAATGTAAAATAGAAGAGTCAAAGAATATATTATACTATTTTAGACATTTGTGCCATATTTATATTTTACAAAAATGACTATTATAATTATTAAATTTATTAACAATTTCAAAAGTTAAAAGAATTATATACAATATGTATGTAAAGAGTATATATACAGGGTGTTCCATTTTAAGTGTCCACCCCAAATATCTCTCATTTTTTATTTTAGAAAAATAGTTCAGACATGTTTTATATGGTTTGGAGGGGGGCATAAGATGGTACTATTGGTTTGACCTTGAAGAGTCACTTGAAGGTCACGTGAAGATTACCTCCAACTTTTTAAATGGAACTGTCTACTTTTTATTGGTTATTCTTATAGCTGACCCCGAGAGCTTTCCAAAACATTTATGATAAAGTATTTTTCATTAAGTATTTTTCGAATTATGAGACTTAAAAGTTGTAGTATTTAGACATAAAATACATAATATCTCGTAAAATATTCATTTCTCGATAATCTCATCTTAATACTTTTATGTGCAGAATAATAAGAAGAATCAATTAGTATAAAGAAAACACACAGTTGTCTTTAAATTTATTCGGTTTGCCGAAATTAACTCGATACGCGCATTTGATCTCGCTTCTCATGGTATTATCGTTACCGCGTAACGAGAGAATGCGCTCGTTTCCGCCGCCATCGCCACCGTCGACGTTCTCGTTTTCCTCCTCGTTTTCGATATCATACAGATATTCGTCGTCGTTGTCACTGTCGTTTTCCTTCTTCTTAGATTGATCGTCCGGCCATCGCCGTCGTTTGTGAAGAATTGCCGCTTTCAAATACGCAGCTATGTCGCGCAGCTCGTACGATCCTACGGGAATCGAGATCATTTCGTCGCTATCGTCGAAATAAAATTTATTATTCGAGACATTCACATTCGGTCTTGTATTGTAGGTTTCGAAATTAGTTAAACCGAGCTCGTAATCGTTATCACTTAGATCTAAAGGCGGAAAGTAGTTCAGTGAGAACGCTCTTCTTCCAGTTAATGTAAGAATCAGCGACATAGTAACGCGCGTTATTATCGTTAGATACCGAAAGATTTTTTTTTCCCCCTTCAATCGATTTGTTGGAGAAAACGCAAGCACAATTGTCCGCAAACACTCTGATCGTAAGTTTGTTGG
>JAPIVC010000670.1:0-32508 GCA_030586385.1 Camponotus fellah | reverse complement strand
TCCATACGTGCAGCACGAAACTTCTCGTAGGTACCGCCCGATAGCAAAATCGTAAGGTGCCGCCCGAAAACACCTCTCAATAGGTGCCGCCAATCTACGCGTCGTAGTTACCGCCAAGAAGGGACTTTTGCTCGTCGCGAGCCGTCCAGTGTTCAGACGTACCGGCCGAAAGATCTCTCGTAGGTACCGCCCGATAGGGGAATCGTGGGGCGCCGTCCGATGGCATTATCATGTGCCGCCCGTCTACGCGTCGTCCAGGTGCCGCCAGGAAGGGACTTTTTTGCGTCGCGAGAGCCGTCCGGTGTCCGTAAGTGCCCCAAGGAACATCTCTCGTAGGAACCGCCCAGAAATACCTCTAGTAGGTGCCGCCCGACTACGCGGTCGTGGGTACCGCAGAGAGGGGGGTTTGCGAGTCGCGAGCCGTCCCGGTCCGTAGGTGCAACCCGATACACATCCCGTAGGTACCGCCGATAGCATCCTCGTATGTGACCGCCCGACTTCGCGTCGTAGGGTGCAGCAGAGAAGGGACTTTGCTTTCATCGCGAGCCGTCGGTGTCATACGTGCAGTCGAAGGATTTTCTCATAGGTGCCGCCCGATAGCACAATCGTAAGAGTGCCGCCGAATCATCTCTCGTATGTGCCGCCCGTCTACGTGTCGTAGGTATCGCCAAGAAGTACTATCTGGAAAAAAAGTATTTTCTCGTCTGTACGCATCCAAGTATGTCCGCACGTGGAAGTCTTGCGCTATATGAAAATAAAATTGTTTTATCTCGTCGGTACCACTCCACATATAGGTCTTATGGTCCGGACGCTATCTGGAAAAAAAGTGTTTCTCGTCTGTACGCATACCAGAGTAATTTCGCATGCATCTTGCACTTCTGTTGAAAATAAAGGGGAGTGTTTATCTCGTCGAGTACGCATCCAAGTATGTGCCGAATGGGACTTGTAAATTTCACCAAAAGGAAAAAAAAAAAGTGTTTATATCCCATCTGTACGCATCCAAGTAAAATTAAGCGCGCGTCTTGCGCTATTTGAAAATAAAGTGAGAATTATCTCGTCAGTACAGTCCAAATGAGTCTTATGGTCGGACGTACCTGGAAAAAAAGTGTTTTTCTCGCTCTGTACGCATCAAGTATGTCGCATGCGACTTGCGCTATTTGAAAATAAAGTGTTTGGCAACGCTCTCGTCAGGACGCATCCAAGTATGTCGATGATCTTGCGTATTGAAAATAAAAGAAGTGTTTATCTCGTCAGTACGCATCCAAATAGGTTTTATGGTCGGACGTATCTGGAAAAAAAAGTGTTTTTCTCGTCTGTACGCATCCAAGTATGTCGCATGCGACATTCGCGAACAGAAAATAAAAGTGTTTTTACTCGTCTGTACGCATCCAAGTATGTCACCGCCGTCTTGCGCTATTGAAAAGTAATTGTTTTCCTCGTCTGTGCATCCAAGAGAGTATGCCGAATGCGACTTGTGCTTTCTGGAGAAAAAGTGTTTTTCTCATCTGGCGCATCCAAGTATGTCGCATGCGTCTTGCGCTATATGAAAGAAACTTTCGAGTGTTTATCTTGCATCCATTTTTATCCGAAAATGGATTGTGCCATGATGGGAACGCTTTATCTGGAAAAAAAGGTTGTTCCTGTCTGTACGCATCCAAGAATGTCGCATGCATCTTGCGCTATTTGAAAAATAAGTGTTTATCTCGTCAGTACGCATCCAAGTATGCCGAATGCGACTTGTGCTCCTGGAAAAAAAAAAAAATTCTCATCTGTACCCATCCAAGTATGTCATGCATGCGCCTTGCTGCTCCATGAACTCAAAGTGTTTATCTTGTCAGTACACATCCAGTGATCACTTATGGTCAGACTTTATCTGGAAAAAAAAAAGAGTATTGCTACCTCGTCTGTACGTCCCCGAAGAATGTCACATGCATCTTGCGCTATTTGAAAATAAAGTGTTTATTGCTCGTCAAGGACGCATCCAAGTATGTGCGTAAGATGCTTGCGCTGACGAAAATAGAGTATTTATCCCGTCAGTACGCATCCAAATAGGTTTTGTGGTCCGGACGCTATTTGGAAAAAAAAGGAGGAGTGTTTTTTCTCGTCTGTACCACGCATCCAAGTATGTCGCATGCGACATTCGCAATTAGAAGGTAAAGTGTTTTTCTCGTCTGTACGCATCAAAATATGTCGCATGCGTCTTGCGCTGAAAATAAAAGAGTGTTTCCTCGTCTGTACGCATCCAAGTATGCCAGAATGCGACTTGTGCTCTGGAGAAAAAATGTTTTTCTCATCTGTACGCATCAAGTATGTCGCATGCGTCTTGCGCTATATTCAATAAAGTGTTTATCTTGTCAGTACACATCCCAAATGGGTGCTTATGGTCGGGCACTATCTGGAAAAAAAGTGTTTTTCTCGTCTGTACGCATCCCGGAATGTCGCATGCATCTTGCGCTATTTGAAAATAAAAGTGTTTATCTCGTCAGTACGCATCCAAGTATGCCGAATGCGACTTGTGCTCTGGAGAAAAAGAGTTTTTCTCATCTGTACGCATCCAGAGCGTGTCGCGTGCGCTCTGCGCCAGCGCCGCTGAAGCGTAAGTGGCCACCATCTTTTGTCGAGTGAATGATTAGGTCTTATGGTCAAGACGCTATCTGGAAAAAAAAGTCAAGACACTCCCTCTTCCTAAAAATCCGAACTCCTTGATCCTAAGAAGGGGTAATAGAAATTATTTGATTCAATAAAAATGGAGTCTCACCATACAGAGAGAGGAGGAGCAAAAACTTTAAAACTAGCGAGCCGAAAGCGCGGAAACACAGTTTTTAACGCAGTTTTTAACAGAGATTTTCCTCAGTTCTTTACACAGTTTCAACGCAGTTTTTCTACTCGCAAGGATTTTTTTCCGTGAACTCTTCCACATACAGGGTTTTGAACTTGATTTTTGGTACTTTTTTAAGTAACGTTAGTTAAAGTGATAATGAGGTGTCCACCCTGGACTCTTCGAGACAGTGCAGATTTTCGCAACCACCACCTCCTTGCGGCCTTGCGGAACTCACACTCCGGAGCTGAATCAAACTTATCTTCCCGATAGCACAATTGTAGGTGGCGCCCGAATCATCTCTCGTAGGTGCCGCCCGTCTACGCGTCGTAGGTACCGCCGAGAAGGGACTTTGCTCGTCGCGAGCCGTCCGGCGTCCGTAGGTGCCGCCCGAAACACCTCTCGTAGGTGCCGCCCGTCTACGCGTCGTAGGTACCGCAGAGAAGAGACTTTGCGAGTCGCGAGCCGTCTGGTGTCCATACGTGCAGCACGAAACATCTCTCGTAGGTACCGCCCGATAAAATCGTAGGTGCCGCCCGAAACACCTCTCGTAGGTGCCGCCCGTCTACGCGTCGTAGTTACCGCCAAGAAGGGATTTGCGCGTCGCGAGCCGTCCGGGTCCATACTGCAGCCGAAAGATTCTAGGTACCGCCCGATAGCAAAATCGTAGGTACCGTCCGATAGCATAATCGTATGTGCCGCCCGTCTACGCGTCGTAGGTACCGCCGAGAAGGGGCTTTGCGCGTCGCGAGCCGTCCGGTGTCCGTAGGTGCCGCCCGGAACATCTCTCGTAGGACCCGCCCGAAATCTTAGTAGGTGCCGCCCGACTACGCGTCGTAGGTACCGCAGAGAAGAGACTTTGCGAGTCGCGAGCCGTCCGGCGTCCGTAGGTGACGCCCGAAATACCTCTCGTAGGTGCCGCCCGTCTACGCGTCGTAGGTACCGCCGAGAAGGGAATTTGCTCGCCGCGAGCCGTCCGGCGTCCGTAGGTGCAGCCCGATACACATCCCGTAGGTACCGCCCGATAGCATCCTCGTATGTGCCGCCCGACTTCGCGTCGTAGGTGCAGCAGAGAAGGGACTTTGCTCATCGCGAGCCGTCCGGTGTCCATACGTGCAGTCCGAAAGATTTCTCATAGGTACCGCCCGATAGCACAATCGTAGGTGCCGCCCGAATCATCTCTCGTATAAAGCCGCCCGTCTACGTGTCGTGTAGGTATCGCCAAGAAGGGTCTATCTGGAAAAAAAAGTATTTTTCTCTTTCCATCCAAGTATGTCGAATGCGACTTGCGCTATTTGAAAAAAAGTGTTTATCTCGTCAGTACGCATCAAGTATGTCGCATGCGTCTTGCGCTATTTGAAAATAAAGTGTTTATCTCGTCAGTACGCATCCAAATAGGTCTTATGGTCGGACGCTATCTGGAAGAAAAGTGTTTTTTCTCGTCTGTACGCATCCAAGTATGTCGCATGCGTCTTGCGCTATTTGGAAAATAAAGTGTTTATCTCGTCAGTACGCATCCAAATATGTCGAATGCGACTTGTGCTATCTGGAAAAAAAGTGTTTTTCTCGTCTGTACGCATCCAAGTATGTCGCATGCGTCTTGCGCTATTTGAAAATAAAGTGTTTATCTCGTCAGTACGCATCCAAATAGGTCTTATGGTCGGACGCTATCTGGAAAAAAGTTTTTCTCGTCTGTACGCATCCAAGTATGTCGCTGCGCCTTGCGCTATTTGAAAATAAAGTGTTTATCTCGTCAGTACGCATCCAAATAGGTCTTATGGTCGGACGCTATCTGGAGAAAAAGTGTTTTTCTCGTCTGTACGCATCCAAGTATGTCGCATGCGTCTTGCGCTATTTGAAAATAAAGTGTTTTTCTCGTCTGTACGCATCCAAGTATGTCGAATGCGACTTGGCTATCTGGAAAAAAGTGTTTTTCTCATCTGTACGCATCCAAGTATGTCGCATGCGTCTTGCGCTATTTGAAAATAAAGTGTTTATCTCGTCAGTACACATCCAAATAGGTCTTATGGTCCGACGCTATCTGAAAAAAAGTGTTTTTCTCGTCTGTACGCATCCAAGTATGTCGCATGCGACTTGCGCTATTTGAAAATAAAGTGTTTATCTCGTCAGACGCATCCAAGTATGTCGCATCCTTGCGCTATTTGAAAATAAAGTGTTTTTCTCGTCAGTACACATCCAAATAGGTCTTATGGTCGGACGCTATCTGGAAGAAAAGTGTTTTTCTCGTCTGTACGCATCCAAGTATGTCGCATGCGTCTTGCGCTATTTGAAAATAAAGTGTTTATCTCGTCACTGCATCCAAATATGTCGAATGCGACTTGCTATCTGGAAAAAGTGTTTTTTCTCGTCTGTACGCATCCAAGTATGTCGCATGCGTCTTGCGCTATTTGAAAATAAAGTGTTTATCTCGTCAGTACGCATCCAAATAGGTCTTATGGTCGAACGCTTTCTGGAAAAAAAGTGTTTTTCTCGTCTGTACGCATCCAAGTATGTCGCATGCGTCTTGCGCTATATGAAAATAAAGTATTTATCTCGTCAGTACGCATCCAAATAGGTCTTATGGTCGGACGCTATCTGGAAAAAAAGTGTTTTTCTCGTCTGTACGCATCCAAGTATGTCGCATGCGTCTTGCGCTATTTGAAAATAAAGTGTTTTTCTCGTCTGTACGCATCCAAGTATGCCGAATGCGACTTGTGCTTCTGGAGAAAAAGTGTTTTTCTAGTCTGTACGCATCCAAGTATGTCGCATGCGTCTTGCGCTATATGAAAATAAAGTGTTTATCTCGTCAGTACACATCCAAATAGGTCTTATGGTCGGACGCTATCTGGAAAAAAGTGTTTTTCTCTGTCTGTACGCATCCAAGTATGTCGCATGCATCTTGCGCTATTTGAAAATAAAGTGTTTATCTCGTCAGTACGCATCCAAATAGGTCTTATGGTCGGACGCTATCTGGAAAAAGTGTTTTTCTCGTCTGTACGCATCCAAGTATGTCGCATGCGACTTGCGCTATTTGAAAATAAAGTGTTTTTCTTGTCTGTACGCATCCAAGTATGCCAAATGCGACTTGTGCTATCATGAAAAAAGTGTTTTTCTCGTCTGTACGCATCCAAGTATGTCGCATGCGTCTTGCGCTATTTGAAAATAAAGTGTTTATCTCGTCAGTACGCATCCAAGTATGTCGCATGCGTCTTGCGCTATTTGAAAATAAAGCGTTTTTCTCGTCTGTACGCATCCAAGTATGTCGAATGCGACTTGTGCTATCTGGAAAAAAAGTGTTTTTCTTATCTGTACGCATCCAAGTATGTCGCATGCGTCTTGCGCTATTTGAAAATAAAGTGTTTATCTCGTCAGTACACTAATCCAAATAGGCTTATGGTCGGACGCTACCTGGAAAAAGTGTTTTTCTCGTCTGTACGCATCCAAGTATGTCGCATGCGTCTTGCGCTATTTGAAAATAAAGTGTTTATCTCGTCAGTACGCATCCAAGTATGTCGCATGCGTCTTGCGCTATTTGAAAATAAAGTGTTTATCTCGTCAGTACGCATCCAAATATGTCTTATGGCTGGACGCTATCTGGAAAAAAGTGTTTTTCTCCTGTAGCGCATCCAAGTATGTCGCATGCGTCTTGCGCTATTTGAAAATAAAGTGTTTATCTCGTCGTACGCATCCAAATAAGTCTTATGGTCGGACGCTATCTGGAAAAGGGTTTTTCTCGTCTGTACGCATCCAAGTATGTCGCATGCGACTTGCGCTATCTGGAAAAAATTGTTTTTCTCGTCTGTACGCATCCAAGTATGTCGCATGCGTCTTGCGCTATTTGAAAATAAAGCGTTATCTCGTCAGTCCGCATCCAAAGGGTCTTATGGTCGAACGCTTTCTGGAAAAAAGTGTTTTTCTCGTCTGTACGCATCCAAGTATGTCGCATGCGTCTTGCGCTATATGAAAATAAAGTGTTTATCTCGTCAGTACGCATCCAAGTATGCCGAATGCGACTTGTGCTTTGGGGAAAAAGTGTTTTTTCTCGTCTGTACGCATCCAAGTATGTCGCATGCGTCTTGCGCTATTTGAAAATAAAGTGTTTATCTCGTCAGTACGCATCCAAATAGGTCTTATGGTCGGACGCTATCTGGAAAAAGTGGTTTTTCCTCGTCTGTACGCATCCAAGTATGTCGCATGCGTCTTGCGCTATTTGAAAATAAAGTGTTTATCTCGTCAGTACGCATCCAAGTAAGTCTCATGCGTCTTGGACGCTAATTTAAAAAAAGTGTTTTTCTCGTCTGTACGCATCCAAGTATGTCGCATGCGTCTTGCGCTATTTGGAAAAAAGTGTTTTTTCTCGTCTGTACGCATCCAAGTATGCCGCATGCGACTTGCGCTATTTGAAAATAAAGTGTTTATCTCGTCAGTACGCATCCAAATAGGTCTTATGGTCGGACGCTATCTGGAAAAAAAGTGTTTTTCTCGTCTGTACGCATCCAAGTATGCCGCATGCGACTTGCGCTATCTGAAAAAAAGTGTTTATCTCGTCAGTACGCATCCAAATATGTCGCATGCATTTTGCGCTATTTGAAAATAAAGTGTTTATCTCGTCAGTACGCATCCAAATAGGTTCTATGGTCGGACGCTATCTGGAAAAAAGTGTTTTCTGCCTCTACGCATCCAAGTATGTCGCATGCGTCTTGCGCTATTTGAAAATAAAGTGTTTATCTCGTCAGTACGCATCCAAGTATGCCGAATGCGACTTGTGCTTTCTGGAGAAAAAGTGTTTTTCTCATCTGTACGCATCCAAGTATGTCGCATGCGTCTTGCGCTATATGAAAATAAAGTGTTTATCTCGTCAGTACGCATCCAAATAGATCTTATAGTCGGACGCTATCTGGAAAAAAAGTGTTTTTCCGTCTGTACGCATCCAAATGTCGCACGCGTCTTGCGCTATTTGAAAATAAATTATTTTTCTCGTCTGTACGCATCCAAGTATGTCGAATGCTACTTGTAGTATCAGGAAAAAAAGTGTTTTTCTCGTCAGTACACATCCAAATAGGTCTTATGGTTGGACGCTATCTGGAAAAAAAGTGTTTTTCTCGTCTGTACGCATCCAAGTATGTCGCATGCGTCTTGCGCTATTTGAAAATAAAGTGTTTTCCTCGTCTGTACGCATCCAAGTATGCCGAATGCGACTTGTGCTTTCTGGAGAAAAAGTGTTTTTCTCATCTGTACGCATCCAAGTATGTCGCATGCGTCTTGCGCTATATGAAAATAAAGTGTTTATCTTGTCAGTACACATCCAAATAGGTCTTATGGTCAGACGCTATCCGGAAAAAGTGTTTTTCTCGTCTGTACGCATCCAAGTATGTCGCATGCATCTTGCGCTATTTGAAAATAAAGTGTTTATCTCGTCAGTACGCATCCAAGTATGCCGAATGAGACTTGTGCTTTCTGGAGAAAAAGTGTTTTTCTCATCTGTACGCATCCAGGATGTCGCATGCGTCTTGCGCTATTTGAAAATAAAGTGTTTATCTCGTCAGTACGCATCCAAATAGGTCTTATGGTCGGACGCTTTCTAGAAAAAAGTGTTTTCTCGTTTGTACGCATCCAGGTATGTCGCATGCGTCTTGCGCTATTTGAAAATAAAGTGTTTATCTTGTCAGTACACATCCAAATAGGTCTTATGGTCGGACGCTATCTGGAAAAAAGTGTTTTTCTCGTCTGTACGCATCCAAGTATGTCGCATGCGTCTTGCGCTATTTGAAAATAAAGTGTTTATCTCGTCAGTACGCATCCAAATAGGTCTTATGGTCGGACGCTATCTGGAAAAAAAGGTTTTTCTCGTCTGTACGCATCCATGTATGCCGCATGCGACTTGCGCTATCTGGAAAAAAATTGTTTTTCTCGTCTGTACGCATCCAAGTATGTCGCATGCGTCTTGCGCTATTTGAAAATAAAGTGTTTATCTCGTCAGTACGCATCCAAATAGGTCTTATGGTCGAACGCTTTCTGGAAAAAAGTGTTTTTTCTCGTCTGTACGCATCCAAGTATGTCGCATGCGTCTTGCGCTATATGAAAATAAAGTCTTTATCTCGTCAGTACGCATCCAAGTTGTCGAATGCGACTTGTGCTATCTGGAAAAAAGTGTTTTTCTCGTCTGTACGCATCCACGTATGTCGCATGCGTCTTGCGCTATTTGAAAATAAAGTGTTTATCTCGTCAGTACGCATCCAAATAGGTCTTATGGTCGAACGCTTTCTGGAAAAAAGTGTTTTTCTCGTTCTGTACGCATCCAAGGATGTCGCATGCGTCTTGCGCTATATGAAAATAAAGTCTTTATCTCGTCAGTACACATCCAAATAGGTCTTATGGTCGGACGCTATCTGGAAAAAAGTGTTTTTCTCGTCTGTACGCATCCAAGTATGTCGCATGCGTCTTGCGCTATTTGAAAATAAAGTGTTTTTCTCGTCTGTACGCATCCAGTGTGCCGAATGCGACTTGTGCTTTCTGGAGAAAAAGTGTTTTTCTCATCTGTACGCATCCAAGTATGTCGCATGCGTCTTGCGCTATATGAAAATAAAGTGTTTATCTTGTCAGTACACATCCAAATAGGTCTTATGGTCAGACGCTATCTGGAAAAAGTGTTTTTCTCGTCTGTACGCATCCAAGTATGTCGCATGCATCTTGCGCTATTTGAAAATAAAGTGTTTATCTCGTCAGTACGCATCCAAATAGGTCTTATGGTCGGTCGCTATCTGGAAAAAAAGTGTTTTTCTCGTTTGTACGCATCCAAGTATGTCGCATGCGTCTTGCGCTATTTGAAAATAAAGTGTTTATCTCGTCAGTACGCATCCAAATAGGTCTTATGGTCGAACGCTTTCTGGAAAAAAAGTGTTTTTCTCGTCTGTACGCATCCAAGTATGTCGCATGCGTCTTGCGCTATATGAAAATAAAGTCTTTATCTCGTCAGTGCGCATCCAAATAGGTCTTATGGTCGGACGCTATCTGGAAAAAAGTGTTTTTCTCGTCTGTACGCATCCAAGTATGTCGCATGCGTCTTGCGCTATATGAAAATAAAGTCTTTATCTCGTCAGTACACATCCAAATAGGTCTTATGGTCGGACGCTATCTGGAAAAAAAAGTGTTTTTCTCGTCTGTACGCATCCAAGAATGTCGCATGCATCTTGCGCTATTTGAAAATAAAGTGTTTATCTCGTCAGGACGCATCCAAGTATGTCGCATGCGTCTTGCGCTATTTGAAAATAAAGTGTTTATCTCGTCAGTACGCATCCAAATAGGTTTTATGGTCGGACGCTATCTGGAAAAAAAGTGTTTTTCTCGTCTGTACGCATCCAAGTATGTCGCATGCGACATTCGCTATTTGAAAATAAAGTGTTTTTCTCGTCTGTACGCATCCAAGTATGTCGCATGCGTCTTGCGCTATTTGAAAATAAAGTGTTTTCCTCGTCTGTACGCATCCAAGTATGCCGAATGCGACTTGTGCTTTCTGGAGAAAAAGTGTTTTTCTCATCTGTACGCATCCAAGTATGTCGCATGCGTCTTGCGCTATATGAAAATAAAGTGTTTATCTTGTCAGTACACATCCAAATAGGTCTTATGGTCAGACGCTATCTGGAAAAAAAGTGTTTTTCTCGTCTGTACGCATCCAAGAATGTCACATGCATCTTGCGCTATTTGAAAATAAAGTGTTTATCTCGTCAGTAGGCATCCAAGTATGCCGAATGCGACTTGTGCTTTCTGGAGAAAAGGAGTTTTTCTCATCTGTACGCATCCAAGTATGTCGCATGCATCTTGCGCTATATGAAAATAAAGTGTTTATCTTGTCAGTACACATCCAAATAGGTCTTATGGTCAGACGCTATCTGGAAAAAAAGTCAAGACACTCCCTCTTCCTAAAAAATCGAACTCCTTGATCCTAAGAAGGGAGTAATAGAAATTATTTGATTCAATAAAAAGGAGTCTCACCATACAGAAGGGAGGAGGAGCAAAAACTTTAAAACTAGCGAGCCGAAAGCGCGGAAACACAGTTTTTAACGCTGTTTTTAACAGAGATTTTCCTCAGTTCTTTACACAGTTTTTAACGCAGTTTTCTATAAAGAGTTTTTCCGTGAACTCTTCCACATACAGTTTTTGAACTTGATTTTTTGGTACACCAAAAATTAACGTTAGGTAAAAGTGGTAGTGGTGTCCACCCTGGACTCTTCGAGACAGTGCAGATTTTCGCAACCCACCACCTCCTTGCGGCCTTGCGGAACTCACACTCCGGGCTGAATCAAACTTATCTTGAACTCATTCCAAAGTAGTAAGTTAAAATTTTTCACGGTCTCTATTCCCCTTTTCCGTTCGATTGACTATTCCGAAACGATCTTTGAGTTAATCATTAGCAATAACTTATTCTCAACCATTCAATTCACCTCTCCGTATAACACCTATTTATCCGTTTTGAATTTCAGTATTGGAATTCCGGAATAAAATCTTCCAAGAATTTTCCATTCGTTCTGGATTTCAGCATTGGAATCCACGAATATTTCCTTATTATATATTCGTTCTGAATTTCAAGATTGGAATTCACGAATATTTCCTTTATATATTTGTTCTGGATTTCACTATTGGAATTCACGAATATTTCCTTTAATTATTCGTTCTGGATTTCAGCATTGGAATCCACGAATATTTCCTTATTATATATTCGTCCTGGATTTCACGATTGGAATTCACGAATATTTCCTTTAATTATTCGTTCTGGATTTCAGCATTGGAATCCACGAATATTTCCTTATTATATATTCGTCCTGGATTTCACGATTGGAATTCACGAATATTTCCTTTAATTATTCGTTCGGGATTTCAGAACTGGAATTCACGAATATTCCCTTTAATTATTCGTTCTGGTTTCAGCATTGGAATTCGCGAATAAATCTCCTACTTCCCCAGGGGCTTAAACCCATCCCATTATATATGTATATATATATATAAATATATATATATATATATATATATTCATTTTTTCAAATCCTATCACCGAATATATTTCAAATTGAAAGAATGAAACGGTAATTAAATCTCAGGGATCGTTTCTCAATAGAGACCCCAAAACCCTAATTAACCATCCGTTTTTCTCAATAATTACTGTCTCTAAAATCGCGTACCTTTAATTCTATTAGTCGCTCCGTAATTTGCGGTCAAACATAAAGCATTGGCGGAACCGGCGATTAAGAGAAGGGCTGATTCAAATTATATCCGAGTCGCCGGCAGTCCAGCTAATCATAGCATTAATATAGACATTAATACGCCAAATAACACACGCACAACAAATCTCCTTCAATCCCTGCACCTAATTATTCCCCTATCTATTCCAAAATATTCCTCTTTCTTCCCTGGTACACCTGTCCCGGCCCCACCATCCTTGACAGGGTCACCCCCCGCCCCTCCCCGATTTTACTAGAACCTTCTCCTTCCCCTTTGCCGCACCTTCACTAGAGCCTCGGTCTCCGTCCCCCATACCTGTAATTACCCTCGATTCCGATCCTCCATCCCCTTCCATCCCTTCGGAGTCCTCAGAGTTCCCCGGAGGATCCGGAGGATTTCCAAGAGATCTTCCCGACTTCGATGAGAACCCCTATGATTCAGACCCCCCTTCACAACACCCTTCGGAACCTCCTTCCCCCCTCTCATGCTGAGCTTTTAAATTATTTTATATCCCAGTTCTCTCTCCTCGAGCTCCCTATTCCAGAAGGATCCTTTTCTGTGGAACCAGGTGACATCAACCACGAAGACTTCCTACATTATTTATCCACTGCCCCTCCCGACACAATTATTCCTTGGTTTCTCCCTGGCTCACACCTACCCCTGGCCGTTCCCATCCAAGCTCTGTTAAGAAAATTTCCTCCATCCACCATCCAGTTTGATGACTCTTGACCTTTACCCCTTCCTTAAGCCTTCTTCATAGATTTTTTCCCCACAGAATAGAAATAGAATAAAGAAAAATTAAGCAATTGTAAATTCCAGCCAAGATTCAGTAAATTTAGAATTCCCCTCATTTATCTTGGTTGATGACCTCCGCACTTATGTAACATCCCGGAGATTAGACACACACACACACACACACACACACACACACACACCCCCCCTCACAAATACAACACACACACACATATGCATTCTCAGTCAAAAAAAATTTTTTATGAAATCTTGAATAAATTCGATATATATATATATATATATATATATATATATTTAAAAGAAAAATTTATTTTTACTTAACCCAGTCATTTTCCCGGTTCCCCAAGATTGCACAAGGTCTCGTCCCGTGTAAAAGAGATTTGATTTTCTTACCGAAAAGAGACCGACGAGCGCAACGGCCTTTACTCGCACAGAGTTAAAGGGATCATTGTGGTCACTGACCTGTGTCAGGCCCCTCACACTGCACTCGACCCGATCCTTACACACGCCCGAAAGTGTGTCACCGGGTAAGTAGGTTGCGTCCTTCCAGATGGCCCGACCTTTCAAGGGTCTGGTCGTAACATATTTATAAAAATTTGGGGGCTCGTCCGGGATTGAAATGTGCGATCTTGGAAACCGGAATGAGTGACGGGACTCGAAATAAAGTCAATAAAGACGAGGTAGAAGATCTTTATAAAACTGCATTAGAGCGATATAACAAACCAAAAAACATTCGATCTATTTCTACTCCTCTACACACATCTACATCTAAAGCAACATCTAAACAAGTCCAATTTATTGAAGAAAATTTTTCTAATTTAACTGACAATACGCTAATTGCGAATTCGCCCGAGTCGTCTTCCGACGATTTCGAACCAACCGCCGCTAACGCTAGCATAAGTAAAATAGCTGATAGCGATAATTTCGAAAACCCTATAACTATGGCGCAACAAAATCCTTTCGCCACATTAAAATATGCGGTCGATGCTGTCCCCTTCTTCGATGGCAGCAACATTCTGCTCAATTATTTTATTGAGGGATGCGAGGAAGCAAAATCGATGCTTCCTAAAGAAGCCGAACCACAATTTACTAAAATTTTAAGAACTAGAATAGTAGGCGAAGCACGCAGAACGATTCAAGATCAAGATTTCGATAAGGTATCACAACTAATCGCCTATTTAAAACGAATTTATGGGCCGATAAAGACCGTTTATCAACTCTAAGGAGAATTAGGATGTATTTACCAGAAAAATGACGAGGACGTAGTTACTTACGCTAACCGCGTCAAGATTTTAGGGAAACAGATATTAGAGACGTATAGAGGACCCGGAAAATACATTACCGGATCAAGCTACTAAAACATCGTTAGAAAAGACATGAGTAAATGTTTCATAAGAGGACTTAAGCCCGAAATAGAACAAAGAATAGCGAGAGATTTAGATGTAAGATTTAGATGTTAATGTATTTTGCAAATATTTTAGATTGGATTTATTTGTTACGACATTGAAAACTATCACCATTATTGGACTACTGTGGATGATATATAAGTGGACCTGCACTTAAATTTTTTTAAATCTTACTAATCAACGTTGTCATATACAATTATAATGTAATACATAATAATAATTAATGTATTATAAAAAGTAATAGAAACAAGAATATAGTAATGTAAGACCGGAAAAATAAATGAATAAAATTGTATAGTATGTATTTACGACGTAAAACGAAAGAAAATTTGTAATTATATATATAAACTGCTTGTTCATTATAACACTGTTACATTCGTCTATGAAAAGAATCACACAACTCACAGGATATATGCACATCAAAATACGGAATATGGAAGAACCTGCTCTTTTGAACTTTAGGCATATCATTACTATCGGATAGCTTCTGCGTCATTTCCTGCGCACAAAATTCGTTGCTATTATTCACATTATCATCTTTTATCGAAGACGAAGTACTGTGAATCTTAAGTTTAAAAGAAATTGATTTGTTTTTTCAATTTCTTAGATTGGTCTTTAAATAAAATCTTGCCATTTCATTATCTTTTATTTGTACCGTACTGTAACCGAATGTATTATCTTTTATTCATCTTTTTCCGGAAATAGTTGCGTTTTAAATATGAAAAAACCGTGTTTTCTCTCTCTCCCCCTTTCACTCCTTCCCACCCCCTCCCTCCCTCCCCCTCTCTCCTCCTCTCACCCTCTCTCTCTCTCTCTCTCTCTAGGAAAGTGCTATGTAAAAAATAACTGCGTTCTTTCTTGTCTTGATATTGCTGAAATATTTGTTCTGATAAGGCCGAAGAATCAATTGAGCGTCAATAATAGCCTCAAAAAATGTTATAAAATAAGATAAAATCATGATAAGATTATGTACACATGTTCCCGCGCAAAGAATAAATAAATATAAAAAAAAATTTGGTACTCTAAATGCAAAGAAATTTTACTCGAGTTTAAAAACTAATATATAATTAACTAATATATAATTTGTGTAGAGAATAGCTATTATACAATTATTTTTGCAAATAATTGTTTTCGGAAGTCAGAAGAATATATATATTTTTTTAATGGAATTTTTTTTTTTCAAAAAGATCAGAATAATGAAAGAATCCTTTAAAATTTTTCAAATAATTTTTTGGAAATCAAAAAAGAAATAATTTTCAAAGCACACAATACCGTTAATATTTTTTAATTATGAAATATGAAAATCCTTAATATTAGAAATCTTGGTAATTTATGCACTTTATGAACGACTTCACCGATTTCAATGATCTTGATATATTGTCAAGCTTACTTTCCTGAATAAGTATCAAAAGGTTTTAAGTTTCGCTCACTATTTATTAAAAAATTATTAACGAAAATAGTTTAATGAATATAATATGATTTTGCGATAGCATATTTAAGAAGTTATATTTCATGAAATATGTTTAATATATGTAGCGAAGATCATCATCATCTAAATGTAGAGTAAATTTTGTTTTGTGTTGCAAAGTTGCATGCTTGAAGACAGTGTGTCCTTCATCTTTTTAAATTAAAATTTGGTTTAAATCAAAATAGGTTTGGATTAGGTTATATCTTCCGGAGCCCCCCCAAAGGAGGAGCGGAACCCACTGTAGTCACGCATACTTTGCATAATAAAACGAAAAGTTTACATGGATTTGCAACTTTTCACGCGAAGCAAGGTTCTCAAACCAAATTTGTTACGATTTGATCGTTGCTACGATCATCAATATTTCAAACAATTTCATTGAAATTAATAACGAGACACAAAATCACGAGACACAAAATGAAAGAATAATGAAAGAAAAATTTATTTTAGTATAATATTTATCACACGCACGCCTCCATTACGTGTTTATCAAAAATATTGTAAATTCCAAAATATTTTTATAATATATTTAATTCATGTGAATGATTCAAGGTTCTGCTGCACGTGCGTTAGTTCAATGTATGCTTATATGGACAAAAAATCTGTTTTTCACGAGATTCTATATCCCTCAGAATTGAATTAGATAAAAGTCGCGGAATCCATAGATGAGCATACTATGAAGACATTTTTTTTTAGGCAAAGTAAGTTATATAAACATAGCGCATTGTGTCGCTTTCATTTCATTAATATATGTGTTTTTATTTACATTTATGGATATCTGGGACCGAGGAACGATGCCAAACACATATACTTATGAAAATAAATATATTTATAAAGTTTATATATATATATATATATATATATATATAGAGAGAGAGAGAGAGAGAGAGAGACTCTTTCCTTTCACTTCTAATTTTATATCCGTGACAATTAAAGCAATGATAATTAATAACTTGGAATCAAACCATATGCATACTTATTCTTTTACACGATAAAGTCGTATATCAATCTTTATTGTCATTTTTTTAAATATTAAACAGATGTATGCACATCACGCTCAGACTGATATTTACCATATTTTCTATGGCTTTTCAAAATAACAAAAGATGTTTCGCTCGACAAAATTTTCTAGTCATCAGCTAGTATAACCATCAGCTACGAGTTCCTTATTATATTCTTGTGTTAATTGTGCACACATACAAACATATATTATATATATTGTAGTCGGCGAAATGTGAATCTGTTAGATCGATCTTAGTCACGAGCTATTATCGCGCGGAATAAATGTTCGTTACTTATCTAGAGACGAAATGCTAATCTGTAGTTCGGTCTTACAATTAGCGGGCTACACCTGTCTCAAGATGAGACAAGGTGGTCTCGATTAAAACAAACGATCGATACAATAATATTATATATATATATATATATATATAACGATAATAGTAATGCGAAAAAGTTGATGATATATATTGTACGATGATGATATACAGGACTTTCGAAAAGTAACGGACTCCCCCCCCTATCTCAGAATCTATGTATCATAGGGCAAAATGACCCGAACAAAAGTTTTATGGTTCATAAAGTTCTGTTTTTTTGTGACCTCAAATTTGACCTTGATCTTGACCTTGAAGGTTTTTTGAAGGTTAATTTGCGTTTTTTAAATGGGAATTGCTATTTTTGACCCCGGATTTGGAAAGAGCGGGAAATTTTACATTCAGATATGTAATCTTGTGATGGTAAAAATGACATCCAAATCCTATTTTTATCCTACTTTTAGCGCTATCCAGGAACAACGACGTGGACGTAGTAGAATTCTGTTCCCTTTGGGGTGTTTGGTTAACGTGAGTCTCCTCGCCTCTCACGAATCGGGGTGCTTGATTAACGTGAGTCCCCTCGCCTCTCACGAATCGGGGTGCTTGGTTAACGTGAGTCCCCTCGCCTCTCACGATTTGGGGTGCTTCTCGCGACTCATTATTTAGATTGATTGAAACATCTTACAACAAATGTTCGAATTATTGCCCTTGAACTGCTTGGCAATGTGCTAATCTATGATAAAACCCTGAAACCGAATTCCTGTAAGTTTCCTCTGGTATGACGTCTATTTCACGGGTTATCCTATTGCGCAAATCATCTAAATCTTCAGGCTTCGTAGTATAGACTTTCCCTTTTAAGTACCCCCAAAAGAAATAATCTAGAGGATTCAGGTCTGGAGATCTAGCTGGCCATTCAATGGCATCCCTACGCCCGATCCATCTGTCAGGAAATGTTTCGTCCAAATATCGACGAACATTAACTCCAAAATGTGGAGGAGCCCCATCCTGTTGAAAGTAAATGTCATCAAAATTACCATCTGCTAAATTCCGTATGGCTGGTATAATTTGTTCTCGAAGCATGTTTTCATACATCTGAGCTGTTAAATTGCCCTCGATGAAAAATGGCCCAACTGGTCTACCGTTGAAAATACCAGCCCACACATTAACTTTTTGCGGATGTTGGGTGTGAGCTTCTCTCATCCAATGAGGATTATCATCACTCCAATATCTGCTATTTTGTCTATTTACTTGTCCATTTAACTGAAATGTGGCCTCATCGGAGAAGATAATGTTGTTGAGGAGTAAAGAATCATCGTTAATCATCTGCATCATAATTTCACAAAATTCCACTCGTCTGTCAAAGTCATCTTCAGATAGTTCCTGAACCAAACGGATTTTATATGGATGCCATTTGTTGAGCCTTGGAATTTTATGTACAGATCCAACCCCAATTTCATGCTCTTGTGAAACGCGAGATATGGAATAATGAGGATCTTCGACGAATGACTGTAAGACACTTAACATTTTTTCATCATTCATTGCTGACTTAGATCTACCAGGTTTTCACCGATCTTTAATACTACCAGTTTCCTGAAAACGTTGAATTGTACGTACAACAGTACTTTTGGAGATAGGATTTTCCTCTACTCTGAAAGTTTCATTAAATAGTCGCAATACCTGCTTATATCCTCTTTGCAGATCACCCCACCCTCGCATCATTAACAGAGATATTCGTTCTCGTTCAGTGAGGTGTGCCATGTTTGAGTTAATTACCTATTTGAACTCAGAAAATGAACGTATAAGTGAACAGAGAAGTTATGCTCAGTTTCAATAATTAACTAAATAATTGCGACAATTCAATCAATCATTAAAAAACCCTCGAGATATCATGTAAGATATGGGTAAATACCTAGTACATTACGATACAAGTGCGGAGGAATTAAAAATCGCCCAAATCTCGGAAGTTGGACGCACGAGTCAAAGACGAGTAGATAATTAATGGCACACAGGCCATAAAGGACAACAGGCTTGACCTTGACAGGTATTGCGACAATTTAATGAAACTTTCAGAGTAGAGGAAAATCCTATCTCCAAAAGTACTGTTGTACGTACAATTCAACGTTTTCTGGAAACTGGTAGTGTTAAAGATCGTGAAAAACCTGGTAGATCTAAGTCAGCAACGAATGATAAAAAAATGTTAAGTGTCTTACAGTCATTCATCGAAGATCCACATTATTCCATACGTGAGGGGAGAGGGGACTCACGTTAACCAAACACCCCAAAGGGAACAGAATTCTACTACGTCCACGTCGTTGTTCCAGGATAGCGCTAAAAGTAGAATAAAAGTAGGATTTGGATGTCATTTTTACCATCACAAGATTACATATCTGAACGTAAAATTTCCCGCTCTTTCCAAATCCGGGGTCAAAAATAGCAATTCCCATTTAAAAAACGCAAATTAACCTTCAAAAAATCTTCAAGGTCAAGATCAAGGTCAAATTTGAGGTCACAAAAAAACAGAACTTTATGAACCATAAAACTTTTGTTCGGGTCATTTTGCCCTATGATACATAGATTCTGAGATAGGGGGGGGTTCCGTTACTTTTCGAAAGCCCTGTATATATGTATATGTATATATATCATCAACCTGTTTCGCATTACTATTATCGTTTATAATATATGTAAACCGGCATTTTTCATAAAATGATGAAATTATTTGGTGCACGTTCAATATAAGTTTCATTTGATGGATATAAAAATTGTTTAAAAATTTTATATATATTAAGAGTATATATAACACAAGCCCACAAAAAAAAGTACCCTGTGCTGGCGATCTGATTAGGCTAGTCTTATGTATTTTAGTTTGTCACAGTTTTTTTTAAATCTCAAAAATAGACGAAAATTTCGTAAAAATCGACATTCTAGGGTAATAAGGCTGCGCTACTTGAAGAAAAATTTACTGAAATCATATTTTAATGCATTTTCAAACATTATAAATCCAAATCCGACATAGAATATAAACGTTGTGCTCAATTTATGATGCGAGCTGGATCTAATCCTAGAAAGTCGATTTTTAAAGTCGAAATTTTCGTCTATTTTTGAGATTTTAAAAAAACTGTAATGTGATGGAGCAATTTTGATGTCAGATTCGAATTCAGCGGGCCAAAATACATAAGACTAGCCTAGTCAGATCATCAGCACAGGGTATTTTTTTTTGTGGGCCTGTGTAATTAATAAGTCCCGCCTCTCATAATTAGATGGCTCTAATTGCAAATGTAGTGAAGTTAGGCATTTGTCAATAAAACTGAGTGCGCAAAAATTCATTTTTTATAAAAGAGATATTTTTGGAATTTGAATTATTTTTCAATTTAAAATGGAACATGATAAGTTGTTTCTTCGACTGTATGTACTTCTTTACTATTTCAATTTAAACTTATGTTCATAAACAATACGGATCACAAAATGTTGTCAAAATATCTTTGCGTGTCATTTTGTGTGATAATAATTATGCCGCGCAACTGTCCATTTATGGTTTCGATTATCATATTATAATGATTATGCAATCAGGCAATCTGAATATTCCGATTATTATGGATTTATTTATTCGTCGCGTTATCTTGCGAATTTTAAATGACGAATTATTTTGTAATTTAAATATTGATTTACATCAAAGTTTGCTCTATTTTTTCACATATTTAATATTTCCTTTGATAATCTCTACTAATCTCTACTCTAATAATCGTTATATACAAATCATCATTATATACACATCATTATATACATTAAATGAAAAAACTGATGGCGACAGTAACTTCACAAAAATTGATCTGTGATTGAAAATCCCTCGATAAAATGTATTGCACATGTTGGTAATGATACGGGCGTAATCCTTTACACATAAAGCGTGATGTACCGCGTATTGCGAAAAATCAAATTCGTGTGTCACATGACGCATTCCTGAATCGGTTAATCCGACATTATGCACAAGACACTCAGTTTCACGTAATTGTTGCACAAGACGTAAAATTGTACGCCCACTTGGTTTTTGCATGCATGCAAAAATTGTTCCGCGTAAATTGCGGCCGCGCGAGATTTTCTCACGTTAACTCGTATAGCACAATCATATCCGTATATTCCTGCCAAATATACTTTATTTTTATTGATAATTTACTGCGCGAACACAAGATTGTTATTAAAGTGGTAGCAACTACAGCTGAGCGGACATGTAAATGTAATCATAGTGCGTAGGCATCGAGCTCACACGTTCGCTTACATGTCTTCAGCTGTAGTTGCTGCTGATGTATGCACTCTGGCGACAACCTGCGAGAGCTAAGACGTTTTAGTAAAAGTCTTATGTTCGCGTAGTAAATTAATAGTGAAAATGAAGTATACTCCGCAGGAATATATGGATATGATTGTGGCATACGGACTAGCGGGAGAAAATACTTATCGTGTGGCTGCAATTTACGCGTTGTGCAATAATTATGTGAAACTGGGTGTCGTGCATAATATCGGGATAATCCAGCAGTGCGTCTTCGTGTACGGGATGAAGAAAGGACTCTTAAAGCATTTTATGAAAATCCTGGAACTAGCATGCGTCGTGTAGTACACGAATTTAGTTTTCGCGATACGTGGTATAATAAGTTTTATGTGTGAACGAATTACACCCGTATCATTATCAATGTGTGCAACAAATTTTACCGAGGGATTTTCAATCACGGATCAATTTTTTTGAAGGTATTGTCAATTTTTTACATTTACGGTACACTCAGCGTACAGTAATTCTCGATAAATCATACGCAGGATTTTTCGCGCAATGTCGATGGAATTTTTCCTTTCCCGGACATTATTCTATGGACGGATGAATCTACTTTCACTCCAAACGGTGTATTTAATTCACGTAATTATTTACACTGGGCAGAGGAAAATCCTCATCTCATTCGTCAAGGCGCGTTCCAGTTTCGTTGGTTCATAAACGTACGGACTGGAATAATCGGGAATCAAATAGTAAGTGTAAAATTAAAGCAATTTTTCTTTTATTGCGGCTTCAATGCGGCTAAAAATTTTCATTTAAAATTTTCAGATTGGTCCCTATTTTCTTTCGCCGCATTTAAATGGCAAAATTTATGCGGATTTTTTACAAAATACGTTAGTAGAAAATTTTCCAAAATGTACCATTTCACGTATGAACACGGATGATTTATCAGCACGATGGAGCTCCTGCGCACTTTTGCCGAGAAATTCGCGAGATATTAAGATGGCTCCAGCAGCAAATGTGTAAAGTTAGGCATTTGTAGTAAACTTAGGCATTTGTAAAATAAAATTGAGTGCGCAAAAATTCATTTTTTGTGAAAAAGATATTTTTTGAATTGATTTAAATGGAACGTGATAAGTTGTTTTTTCGACATGTACATCTTCACTACTATGATTTAAATAAAACTGCGGGTGAAGCTCATCGATTGATTCCTGAAACAGTCACGACTGATCGCTACTAACAACAATTACACCGATTACACGAAACAATAAATTGATGCCAAAGAGGCCAGTAATCGACATAAAGTGATTCTTATGCATGACAACGCGCGACATCATGTTGCAAGAATCGTAAAAGAAACACTATTAGAGCTCGAATGCGAAGTTCTCCCGCATCCAGCCTATTCTCTAAATTTGGCCTCATCGGATTATCACCTTTTCCGATCAATATAACACGCACCGATACACACGTCTCCAATTACAAAGAAGTCCAAAAATGGGTCGATCAATAGATTGCTTCAAAAAACAAGTCGTTCTATCATCGCGGAATCCAACTTTTGCAAAAAAGATGGGAAAAAGTCATAGAAAACAATGGATTGTATTTTTATTAAAATATTAATTCATTTTCTTTAAAGTAAATGCATTTTTTTAAGTAAAAAAACGGACTTAATTATAAATCAAGAGACACGGTAGTGTCTTGTGCTAAGTCCCGCGTAAGCAACAAGACACCCGTGTATTTACGCGAGTCGGATAGATATTCGTTCGAGATTATCATATATTGAAATAATCGCTGAACGGATCGAGTTCTTACTAGGCTTAATTGATAGTTCGAGTTTGATTTATATAAGAAAAGTGTCCTTATTTTAGCTCTACGTGTATCGTGAACAGCAATATTATGATAAAATAAACACTAAAAGTTCTTCGAAATTAACAAATTAAAATGAATAATAAAAGGCAGTAAAGAGCCAACGCAATTGTAGGGCATGAAAAATCTTTTTCAAGACAATCAATTTTAAAATCTTTCTTCTTTATTCCAAACGTTTCGGACTCAATTCGAACCTTCTTCAGTGATTCTAACAAAACAAGAAACAAAAATATCAAATGAGATCGCAACAAAAATGCAATATAAATAAAAAACGCAAAAGAAGAGAAAGCATAGTCACATGCATACATGGTCTATAAGAGTAACGACGTCATAGCCGATCCGCCCGAAAAAATCCGATGCAAGTAGCCCTCTCGACGGTGCAAAACGCGAAGAGCGATGCACTAACGAAATAAATATAAATCTTCAGTCAAGTCTTAATAGGAAAAGTTGATTAACACTGGTCAAAAATCACTTACTTATCGGGAAGACGACGGGACACGAGAAGATCAGTACAACCGACACGAACACTCAGTACGCTAACAGTCGACTAGGCCGAAAATTCAAACGGCAACGATAAAATGGTGTCAAACGATTGAATAATAACAAAATATAAACACTGAGGACAAAAGCAATCAAACAGACAACAACCCATTAAATTTTAGGCATGTTTTCAATTATCGACAGACACGAAGCATTTAGCTTTAAAGTATCGCTTTGGAGATTTAACGCATTCTTTTGGCGCTTAATATAAATCATTTCTGATATCAATCTTTTTCCTAAAAACGCTTCCTCATCCAATCTCAACCTCATCAAAATCAAAAGCATGATTAAGCGCTCTATGTTCGGCAATGACAGACGTAAGATTTCTTCTATGTTCTTTGATCTTCGTTCCTAGCGAGCGTCCCATTTGTCCTACGTAAGAAGCAATCAGTGCAGTTAACTTTGTACACTATATTGTTGCGTGAATCTTTCTGTAAATTATCCTTACCGACTTTGATAAATTGGCGCAAATTGTTTATCCCAGTGTAAGAAAGCTTGACATTGAGACCTTTGACACAATGTCGAAAACGTTCTGATATATTCCTCACATACGGAACATTAAAATATGCAATCTTATCTTCCTCTCTATCAACGTCAATCACACTCTCAACATCCACCAAACCGTTATCATATTTGTTATTAAATCTATGAAATAGGATGTTAAGTCGGTCGAATTGTGTGAAAAATAAGAGAGAGCGGATATCCATTGTTTAAAAGAATGTTAATAACAAATTCAAGATTTTCTTTATGAAATTTTGGATGAGAAAGCCAAAAAACTTTGTCAAACCAATTATCGTGCCCTTCTTCTGACAGAGAGGATGTCGCGACTCAAAGTGGAGGTATCTTCCTGAGAAGGTCGGTTTGTGGAACCAATTAAATTCAATGTGTCCATTTTCTAAAATAATTGTGACGTCAAGAAAATTCAAACGGTTGTCGACACCCTCCTCCATGGTGAACTCGTGTGGAACGAGTTGAACGTGTTCAAGACAGTATTAAGCATTGAGGAGGGCGCCGCCAACACGATGTCGTCAACATATCTAAAATAAAACGGAAGATCCACGGAAAGAGTCGCAATCGCCTTTGACTCCAAATCTTGAAGCGTGATCTCCGCGATAATCGGGGAAAGAGGAGAGCCCATGGGCGTGCCAAAAGTTTGTTGATAACACACATCATTGAACATAAAAAAAGTAGAGTTCAAAATGAAGCGAACTGCCATTAGAAATTCATCGCGAGGTATCTTGCAATTTCTTTCAATATAGTTCCATCTGTTAGACAAGTTATTAATGGCCATATCCAATGGTATGTTGGTGAACAACGAGACGACATCCAATGAAATCAGTTTTACGTCACCATCAATACGTCTGCAATTAAGTCTATCCACTTGCGTGCTATTGATAATTTGGCTATCTGGTCTTGGAATAGAATTATAAATGATGCCATGTAAAAATTTGGCGAGACCATAAAGCGGCGTGTTTTTAGATGAGACTATTATGCGTAACGGATTATTTTTCTTGTGAACTTTTGGCAGTCCATAAGCCCTCGGTAAAACGCCGTCTGTACAATTTAGTGATCTGTACCTCGCAACAGAGATGTAATCCCGAGCTTTCCACCTAATCAGCATATCGTGTAGATTGCTAATCAACTTGTTAATCGGGTTCTTCTTAACAACTCTATGTGTGTTTTTATCCGCTAATAAACTAGACATATTAGAAAGATAATCGTCCTTATCCAACGCGAATGTTATGTTGCCTTTGTCGGCTCTCGTAAACAGAATATCTGGATTGTCTTTTGTGAATTTTTTTACAACATTTAAGGAATTCATAATGATTTTATCAACTGGAGACTCGTGTGAAGTGAAATTATAAAAAGTATTTATAATAGAAAAAGATCTGTTTCTCACTGTCGTGCGAACATCTCTGGGCAGCTTGTCAATATTATACTCAACATTTTTTAATAATTCGACAATTGTTTTATCCCTGTCGATAACAGGTAAACAAAATTTCTCACCCAGTTGTAGCAGAAGTTGTACTTCAGGTATGATCAAGGAAGACAAATTGACGAACCAATCATCTCTTAATTCTAAGACAGAAGAAACTCGTGGCGAAAAGGATAAAGGATCGAGGTCAATACATATGGCCGTGGAGGAGGGTTGAGGATTGAAGAAAAAATTCATGTTGTTAGATTCTGACAAAGGTTGACTAGACAAATGCGTCGAATCTGCAGGTTGGTAATTTGGAAACAAACAAAAATACCGAATCGGACGAATATCTTTCTGTGTCTCTTTAAGTTGTTTTTTTAACAACCAATTAAACTTCTTATCCAATTTTGTGCTTTCGTGGAGGTAAAAAGCTCGCTGAGATCTATTCTGTTTAACAAAAAAATTATTACAAATATGTACCGGTAAACTGTTAGATATTAATCGAGTCACATCCAGCAACTCACGGCGCAATGTCCGAACATGTCTGTACGCATCCTTAATTTCATTTTTTAAAATGTCTCTGATAAACTTAGTCTTCAAGTTAACATGTCGTCTGCGAGACACGGAGTGGTGTAAGCCGTTATGATAACGGTTACAAAACTTCAAATGTTGTGGTGTTACATTATGACTGATCATGCTTTTGATTTTGATGAGGTTGAGATTTTGGATGAGGAAGCGTTTTTAGGAAAAAGATTGATATCAGAAATGATTTATATTAAGCGCCAAAAGAATGCGTTGAATCTCCAAAGCGATACTTTAAAGCTAAATGCTTCGTGTCTGTCGATAATTGAAAACATGCCTAAAATTTAATGGGTTGTTGTCTGTTTGATTGCTTTTGTCCTCAGTGTTTATAGTTTGTTATTATTCAACCGTTTGACACCATTTTATCGTTGCCGTTTGAATTTTCGGTCTAGTCGACTGTTAGCGTACTGAGTGTTCGTGTCGGTTGTACTGATCTTCTCGTGTCCCGTCGTCTTCCCGAGTAAGTGATTTTTGACCAGTGTTAATCAACTTCTCCTATTAAGACTTGACTAGATTTATATTTATTTTGTTAGTGCATCGCTCTTCGCGTTTTGCACCGTCGAGAGGGCTACTTGCATCGGACTTTTTCGGGCGGATCGGCTCTGACGTCACTCTTATAGACCATGCATGCATGTGACTATGCTTTCTCTTCTTTTGCGTTCTTTTTTATTTATATTGCATTTTTGTTGCGATCTCATTTGATATTTTTGTTTCTTGTTTTGTTAGAATCACTGAAGAAGGCTCGAATTGAGTCCGAAACGTTTGGAATAAAGAAGAAAGATTTCAAAATTGATTATCTTGAAAAAGATTTTTCACGCCCTACAACTGCGTTGGCTCTTTACTGCCTTTTATTATTCATTTTAATTTAGCAATATTATGATTCAAAGTTGAAATATAAAAAATTTTCATTAAGAAACGTCTCCTTGGTCAACGCTCAAGTCCCCAATGAGCAAGCGTACAAAGTTGTACGGTTGACGCATTCGACGTAAGGTTGCGCTAGCGGCGCTCCGTGATGTTAGGGCTACATACTATACAGGGTGTCCTGGACTACTCGTACCCTTTTCTTTCAAAAACTAAGCATTTTAGAGAAAAACGTTTTCAACAAAAATTGTATGGTTTTGATGGGAATATAAGATGGTGTCATTGGTTTGACCTTGGATGGCATCGTTAAAGTCAGGTCAAGGACACCTTTAATTTCTTAAATGGAACCATCAATTTTTTATTGCATATCCTTATATTTCATCAAGTACTTTTCGAATTATAAGGCTTGAAATAATTTATTAATTTTATATAAACCATAAAATATCTAATAAAATATTCATTTTTCGATTATTTTACCTCAATACTTTTATGTACAAAATAATGAAGGCTAAGAACTTTACTTTTAAGAAAAATATTTAATTGTTAATTGCAAATTAATATATTTTTTCTTTGAAATAGCTATGTGTTTTCTGTACACCAATTGATTCCTCTCATTATTTTGATAAAAGTATTAAAATAATCGAAAAATGAATATTTTACCAGATATTTTATGGTTTATGTAAAATTAAAAAATTATTATATTTCAAGCCTTATAACTCGAAAAGTATTTGATAAAAAAATACTTTATTATAGTGTTTCGAAAAGCTCTCGACATAAGTTATTATGTGTTAAAAATTTTATTACTTGCACTATATAATGATAAATAGGCAACAAAAGATGATAACCACATCTAAACTAAAAGTATCTAAACTAAAGATGTACTTTAATACAATTGTCTAAGAATATGTTCCATTTAGCGTTTGCAACACTCATAATATCATTTTATCCTTGTTATTAAATAAAGACAAATGATGCTCGCGAGCATTGCGTTAAGTCAGGCATGTCAAACACGCGGCCCGCGGGCCACATGCGGCCCGCCGATATAAAGGTTGCGGCCCGCCGAGACTTCTTGAAAATTTTTTGAAAAAAATATTAATTAATTATTTTGAAATATATTTTATTTTTATTTGTATACAGTGTATAATATTGAAAACATGCGGCCCTCAACTTAATAGAAAATAGATCATGTAGCCCGTAATATCATACGAGTTTGACATGCCTGCGTTAAGTGGAACATCTTAAATAGGTCTTTAGTTTTGATTTGATGTCATTGGTTGCTGATATTCACTGGTCAGTACTGATTTATACATCATGTACATACATGTTACGTGGTAGTGAATATCATCGAAATGCTCATTTATTTAAAGATGTTTAATATACAAAAATTATTTAAAGATGTTTAAAGTAAAAAAAGAATGATATCCCTAAAAAATACCCTTTTAAAAAGAAAAAGGTAAAAAAGGTACTAAGTCCGCATAAAAAATAGTAAAAATAGTTATTTTAATCTGCACAAAATAGTGTTATTTTAAACCGTAAAAAATTGTTCTACAAATTATTTTAATTTTGTATAAAATTGTATATCTTACAAAAATAATGATATCAAAAAAATTGTGCTAAGTAAAAATAAAAATTTATAAAAATATTTTAACCAAAAAATTATTAAAATAGTTGTTTTAATTTTCTACGTTATATCCTAGAAAAATAATGATATCGAAAAATTACGCTAATTGAAAATAAAAACTTAAAATATTTTAACTAACAAAAATTGTACAAAATAATTGTTTTAATTTCCTACAAATAATATTAAAAAGTTGCGCCAACTGAATAAAAATTTTCACTATAAAATATACATATTTCTCTTTTATTTCCAATATTAAAAGAAAAATGATATTAAATGAATTGTAATATCATATATCTATTATAAAAAATCATTGAAAATATGAACAATCATATATATTGCAATAATCATATGCATATATCCTGAAAAGTTTAATTAAAAAAAAAAGAAAATGATAATACAAAATACAAAATTAAAAATTATTTAAAAAATTAAAAATTAGAAATTAATAAAAAAAAAATTAAAATTTATATAAAAATTAAAAATTAATACGTATAGAAAAATTTTAGCTAAAAAACTTAGCGCTGTTAATTTCATTAGCACATTGTTCAGCGTAGCAGAACTTAGCACAAAAAACAGTGAATAGAGTCGCACTTCAATAATTAGCTTTATTCAAATACTTGACTAACACGCGACTGACTGCTCTTTCTATTCGACCGCACGACAGGGCCACTTAGACCTTCTAAAAGGGATGATTGGGCCACACTGATCCAAAAGGCAATGCGCTGTAGATACAATACAGTGAAAAGAAACTGATCTCATAAAATACATAATGAAAGAAACCTCGAAGCGTATATTAGCTGGGCATATTGCGTTTAGGAAATGCGTAACATTTTTTGGATTATCTCTTCTCGTCGCGTATTTATTCTCGCGTGTATTTTTGTTAATTAATTTCTCATTATTTATTTTTGTATAAAAATCGCATAAAACAATAGAAAATTTCCTTATTTGAAAAATTAAAAAGAAAATGGAAGAAGAGTCAACGTGCGGTAGTTGGAGCGTACTCTCTAAATTTCTTAGAGTGAAAATGTACTCGAAAAATTGAGTGACTGGTTAAGTCACTCTAGTTAGAATGACTTTTCACTCATAGGGGTGAATTCTTCTCAATTTTTGTTGTAGAGTAAAAAATTCACACTGCAAAATAGAGTCAATGTATGTATTACTCTACCATGTAAAATGAATATTTTCACTATATGTAGTATTTTCATTCTGTATAGAGAAAATTTTTACTCATAAAGAGGGAGTAAAGCACAATATATATGCACAATACATACGTTCAGAATTAAACAGTTTACTTTTGTGAAAAATGAATGTTCACTAATTATTTGCGAATGGCAGTATTTTCACTATCACTTGGAGTGAATATTCACTCGTTTGGAGTTAGATTTCACTCTAAGAAATTTAGAGAGTAAAGAAGCAACAACACTTTTTTTTCAATATTAATTTATTAAAAAACTCTTTTCAATATTAGTTTATTAACAAACTCGACATATTACGACAACAAAAAACGAACGTTTCGGATTGTTGTAATATGAGTTTTTTAATAAACTAATATTGAAAAAAAAGAAGTGTTGTTGCTTCTTTGCGCTCCAACTACCGCGCGTTGGTTCTTTTGCTATTTTCTTTTTGATATTCGTTATTGTTCAGTTTTTACGCCAGTGTGAACAAAAAGTGTGCCTTTTTCAATCCAAATAATAGAACACACTTTATAAAATAATATTACAATTGTACTGCGGTATTTATTTTGATCTAATTAAATATTCACAATTTTCCGATAATGTTCCGATGAACTTTGAATTTACATATAATATATTGATTTAAATATGAAATGTATAATTTATATTGCATAATTCTACGTTGAAAAATGAAAAGGACAAATACTGTCAAGATTAATACGTATAATGTATATATGTGGTGTCTGGTAACTTAATCACGTCTCATCTGCAGGTAGAGTAGTTTTGGACAAAACAGGAATAATTTTCGTACAATTAAACACTGGAATTAATAATCAAACAATTAATAATAAAAAAATTTAATTACGTATTGCGTTTAGCAATTGCGGAATATCTCTTGGAATATCTCTTTTTTGTCGTACATCTATTCTCGCGTGGATTTTTATTAATTAATTTCTCATTAACTATTTTAAAAGTCATACAAAACAGTAAAGAACTTCCTTATTTGATTTGATCAACTCTGCACACGAAAGATAAATATGATTATTATCAGATCTGTATAAACATCTATCTATTTTTAAATCTATCTTTTCATCTATGCTTTTAATATTTTATATATTTTAATATTTTTTTTAAAAATAATAAAAGAGTGAATAAATTTAATTTTAAAAATTTTTTTCTCAAAAATAATAAAAAAAAAAAATTAAAAAAAATCCTCTTAAACAGTTATTAGAAACTAAATATGCAATAAAATTTTTATCAAAAATATTATTTAATTAATAATTCAATATTTAATGTAGAAAATTTTGACTGCTGTCAATTTCAAAAGGGTGTTTCACTTTTAAAATTCTATTATTATTTGTAGATAAATTTACATATTTTTTGAAACTTTATTTTTACAACATAAATTTGAATAAAACATTCATTTCGCATTTGAATATATTTTCTAAAATCCGCAAATTAGTACATCGTAATAATCATCGCTCTAGCACAGTATATACAGTAGCGCATCTCTTCCGATTTTGTGTAGCATAAATTGAAATGCGCATGCGCGAAGTCAGCGAGTATATCAGTATTGCCATCTGTACTTTCCTCTCCCCTCTCTTTTGGTTTTCGTTTCTAACACATTATAAAATGTAATATAAATTAAATTCAATAAAACTTGAATATATGTACATAAAAAAATTGTGAAAAAATAATACAAAATATATAATGCAAATATTATATATATATATATATATATAAAATAGTATATAACATGTGAATATTAATTAACCATTTTTTATGTCATATATAACTGATAGCAGAAAAGAATGAAAAGATATATACTCATAATATTCATATATAATTTATAATATATTTATATATCAATACTTATATATATAATTTTTAATATATTTATATATTAATTGTACATACATAATTCTATATATATATTCAAAAACTTAAAAAAAAAAAACATTTAGATTAAGACTACAATCACTTAAATTTTATTATATAAAATATATATATTTATGGCAAAATGAATAAAAAAACAAGAAATATATATTTATTAATAATATTATTAATATATATTAATATATATTATTAACAAATATATATTTCTTGTTTTTTTATTTTTCTATATATATATTTTATATAATAAAATTTAAGAGATTGTTTTCTAAATGTTTTTTTTAATTTTAAGTGTTTGAATATATATATATATATATATATATATATATGAAAGGGCAGTTTTCGGTTCATTTTTAATAATGAAAGGGCAGTTTTCAGGACTTTTGGCAGTTTTCAGGACGGTCCTGAAAATTTTGTTTACGAAGAGGCAGTTTTCAGGACGGTCTTGAATAATACCTATCAATCTGTTTATATAAATGGTGCTGAATGTAACCTTTACATTGAACACATTTATCTATAATTTATATAAATGCTTTAACTTAATAATAAATGTATACATATAGAATAAATTTTTATAGATTTATTCGAAAACATTTTCTTTTATATATATACATATATAGCACTTATGTATACAATATTTAAAATGTACTCCAAACTTATAAAAATATGACCTTAAAAGTGCCTTTCGTATTTCTAAAATATTCAATTTTCTCTGAAAATATTTTTAATCACATAGAATATATATAAATATACCCAGACAGCACAGAATCGAAGAATATTCTAACAAGATGCTTTCCATATATTCCGGGAATATTCGGAAAGAATATTCTTA